>JAKOOJ010000005.1:91435080-91465080 GCA_022577455.1 Arizona elegans | reverse complement strand
ACCAGTTTGCAGCCTGTGCAAGCTCTCTTTGCCCGCATGCACACCATCCACACATCCGCCCGGCCTTTTGTGCATGCACTTTGCTCTCGCATGTGCCATCCGCGCATGAGCCCAGCCTTCTGATCATGCGCTTTGCTTGCACGCACACTTGCACATTCGCTTGGCCTCGAAAATGTGGCTAAATAGGACGGCCTTACATCCAAGCAGGTGGGCGGGCCTACCTGCAATTGCTGCTACCGGTTCGCCCAAACTGATACGAACCGGCTGAATACCACCTCTGAGTATTATCAATCGAGAAGTAAGCAAAACATTTTAAATAATTCTGTCTTGTATATTGGATGCAGAAAAATATCTTCTTGTTTTGAATTGTCCTGCCAAAAGGGTCCTAATGACAATTTCCTTCAAAGAGGCAGATATTTCATCCTACCAGCATATCTGACCTGATCTTGGATATAAAAACACATATTTAGTTTGATTTCATCTGTTAAATATGTTACAGCTGCCCCTCTTACAAGGCAGGGCAGAATGCCTTTTTCTTTTTGTTACAGCATGTCTTGCAATAATCACTTTCTGTGCTCAAATCATTTTTGACAGGTATGAATAGTCTGGTTTGGGTGCGTTCTTTTTCGTTGACAAAAAGATGATGAATTGATTACTAGATCAGGAAGTCAGCAAGATTTGCTCTCTAACATTTTTATAATGAGACCAAGTAGGACAAAGCTTCCATCTTCCATCCAGCTTCCATCTTCTCACAAATTAACTCCCAAAGTTAATTTGGGAGAAACCAAGAGTGGTCTTTTTTTGAGATGAAAGCCTTCAGAGATAGAATAGAACAACAGAACAGAATAAAAACTTTATCGTCACTTTAAATGTACACTAATTGGCATACTTTAAAATGACACTCATGTCGGGGATGCCTGTGGTGGTGGCCTGAGCACTCTGCCAGGGAAATGGGTTCCCAAGCTCCCTTTTTGGCTGCGACGGCCTCCTGCAACCCTCTGCCAGCAAAAACGGAGTTTGCGAGGGCTGCCCGCGGCCCTCCCGAGCTCCATTTTTGCTGGCAGAGGCACTGCGGGCCAGTCCTTTGCTGTTCCCAGGGCGGCCCCGCAGGCCAGATCTGAGTGCCCCATGGGCCAGATCCAGACCCTGGGCCTTGAGTTTGACACAGTGGTGGGATCCTGCCGGTTTTGACAACCGGTTCGGTGATTGTGCGATTTGAGTGCGCACGCTCAGCACGCACAGTTTTACAAAAACTTCCGTGTTACTGCTGGGGAGTAACACAGCTGAGGTGCAGCAATCTATTCTGCCACACGAATCAGCTGAGAACCACCTGATCGTCGGACAGAACCGGTTCACTCCCAGCTGATTGTCGGAGCTACCGGTTTTCTCGAACCGGTCCGAACCAGTAGAATTTCACCCCTGGTTTGACACCCCTGGTCTAGAACATTTTCAAGAGACATGAAACACAAAACAAAATAGGGAACCTTCTCCAGAAAAATCTTCTTGTTAGATGTTAGTTAACGCTTCTTGAAAACAGCAGCAGCAACAACAACAGCAACTAGAGTTTTGAAAACTCTAATTAAAACTCATTTACCAGCAGCAATACAAATATGAATAAGCACATACACACAAACGAGGGGACCACTCATTTGAAATGCTAATTGTTACTGCGTCTATTGTGATCTGCAACAGCTCCTCCTCTACTTCAGTGATGCTGTAATTAATTGAAGGGAATTAATTATCATGTTGTGTTATTGCAGTGAACGCCAGTAATGGGGGCTAAACGGGTAATGAATCTTGTTAAATAGTGTATTCTGCTTTGTCTGTCACTCACTTTCCCATTCCTCAACAGGCTACCCAATAAAAAGCAGCCGAAAAAGATTCTGTGCAGGGTTGCCGAACAGGATGCCAAAGAAAGCCTTTCATAGCATATTTTGGATATTGAATCACCACTCCCAACGTCTGCATTTTCCAACATTGTATAGACAAGTTCGTAGCCATTTTAGTCAAAGCACTTGAAAGAAAAATGTAATCTCTCCATCTGCTGGCTCCTAAAGAAATAACGGCTTAGTGTTCTTCAGTGAAGTTCATAGTATCTGTTCCGATTTTTAATTATCGTCCCACTAACAGTATAATGAAGATTGGAAAACTTATATAATGCTGATTCTGTAGAGTGGGCCCTGTATCCAATATCTTTCTCCTCCTTCTCCTTCTCCTTCTCCTTCTCCTTCTTTCTTCTCCTCCTTCTCCTTCTCCTTCTCCTTCTCCTTCTCCTTCTCCTTCTCCTTCTCCTCCTCCTCCTCCTCCTCCTCCTCAGTCTAGGAGTGATATTATAGCAGTCTTCTGGTATTTGAGGAGCTCTCAAAGAGAACAACTCCAAAGCAATTGACTGTAGGACAAGAAGTGACGTGGAAGATCATTAATGAGAGACCCAACCTAGAAATAAGGAGAAATTTTGTGACAGTGAGAATAATTAATCAATATAATAATTTGCCTTCCAGGGTTGTGGGTGCTCTATCACTGAAGCGTTTCAAGAAGAGGTTGGATGGCCATTTGTCCAGAAATGGTATAAGGTCTCCTGTTTGAGCAGGGGGTGGGACCTCCCAGGGCCCTTCCAACCCTATTATTCATACTAATATTATTTGTGTGATGATGTTGCCATGAATGGGACCTCGGAGTGGTTTCCACCAGATGTCTACAAACAAGGATGGTCTCAGTCTCCTTGCCTTTGTAAACAGTTACAGATGTTCAAAACTGCTTCATTAATGAAATAATTGCAGATATTTAAAACTGCTTCATTAATCAACTCCAAATTAGTTACATAATTTGGGATTTGAACTATAAGAGGAGGTAAAACAGCACGGGAGACGGATGTTAAAGACGAAGAGGCCCTCTTCTATCCAGGATTATCTTCTGGACTTGGTCCAAATAAAAAGCAATGATTGAAATCATAAATACCAACTCCCAGAAAATATTTCAGGAGATGAAATAAGATACCACAATGTACTGCTAAAAGATCAAGGAGAATCCTAAATTGCATTAACAGAGGGATACAATCAAGATCATGTGAGGTACTAATGCCACTCTATAAAGCCTTAGTAAGACCACACCTAAAATAGTTTTGGTCACTACGCTATAAAAAAGATGTTGAGACTCTATAAAAAGTGCAGAGAAGAGCAACCAGGATGATTAAGGGAATGGAGACTAAAACATATGAAGAACGGTTACAGGAACTGGGTATGTCTAGTCTAGCGAAGAGAAGGACCAGGGGAGACATAATAGAAGTGTTTTTGAGGGGCTGCCACAGAAAGGAAGGGGTCAAGCTATTTTCCAAGGCACCTGAAGGCCAGACAAGGAATAATGGGTGGAAATTGATCAAGGAGAAATTCAACCTAGAAATAAGGAGGAACTTTCTGACAGTGAGAGCAATCAACCCATGGAACAGAAGTTGCCTTCAGAAGTTGTGGGTGTTTCATCCCTGGAGGCTTTCAAGAAGAGACTGGACTGCCATCTGTCAGAAATGGTGTGGGGTCTGCTGCTTGTGTGGGGTGTTGGACTAGATGACTTACAGGGTCCCTTCCAACTCTGTTAATCTGTTAATCCACCAGAAAGCGCTGTCTCTATTTATCCATTGTGCATTGGGGCAAGATAGGTATCTGATTTCCATACCAAGATTAGAGGCTTTACTGAGAGATACTGACCAAGCGAAGAGGTGTTCCTTCCTCCTGGCCCTTACTCATCTTTCTTAAGCCCCTCCATTCTCCAAGGCCTTTGGGTTGATGGAGGGAGCAATAAATTATGATTGTGGAGGTGACACCATTGTTTTAGCTTTTCCATGTTCACAGTTGAAACTCTACTTTTATTGGAACGATGGGTGAAATGGTTTGTCAGTGCTCCCATCCTTTGCTTGCAACTATGCTTCATTAGATGTCAGTCTGCCATCAACCATGGGGTGGGGGGAGGGAGCTGAGGAAGGGATCCTGTTGGGGATGATAGGCTGACTCTGTAAACCGCTTAGAGAGGGCTGTCAAGCACTATGAAGCGGTATATAACTCTAAGCGCTAGTCAATCAGAATAGAGTTGGAAGAGACCTTGGAGGTACTCCAGCCCAATCCCCTGCTCAAGTAGAAGACCCTTTTCAGACATGTGACTGTCCAGTCCAGTGGTGGGCTGCTGCTAGTTCAGACTGGTTCAGGAGAACCGGTAGTTGTGACCTGCCGGTAGCCCCACCCATCCGGTCGGGCGCAATCCCGTCCTATATTGCTGTGTTGTTTGATGCTGGATGCATGTGGGAACAATGCATGCAAGGGTATTCCCATGTTTTGTGATGCTGCATGCATGCGCAGGTGCCACGTGGGTGAGCAAAGTGAGCATGTACGTGTGCATGGTCACATTTCCGGTGCTGGGTGAACTGGTTGTTAAGATATGTGACATCCACCTCTGGTCCAGTCTTTTCCCGATGGAGTGATGGAGCACCCATAACCTCAGGAAGGAAACCATTCCAGTGACCAACTGTTCCCACCAACACGAAATTCCTTCTTAGTTCCAGGTTGCTTCTCTCCTTGATTGGTTTCCATCATTTGCCTCCTGTCCTGCCTTTGGGTGCTTCAGATGCTATTTGGATGCTATTTGGATGATATAAAATGCTATTGCTATTTTATATTTAATTTAATTTAATTGTATTGCATTGTATTGCATGCATTGCATTGCATTGCATTGCATGCATTGCATTGCATTGCATTGCATTATTTTATTTTTCTTTTATTCTTTTCTTTTCTTTATTTATTTTATTGATTCTTTTATTTGATTATTTCATTTATTTGATTCTTTTATTTTATGAGCAGAGGGCGCTATGGCCTTTCTTACGCTATCATGTCCCTTTGTTCTGGAGTGGTCTCACCTGTCATTTTCCACTGCAGTGGTCTCAGTGTCCTCTCCCTCCCCTCTCTGTTTTTCATTGCTTTGCCACACTCATTACTCACTGACAACATCCTGTGAGTGCTGGGGGATTCACAAGAGGCCAGGTCAAGGATGTGAACAGGAAAACGGGGACAAAGCCTTCGAAAGCTTCAAAGCACCGGAGCTGGTAGAAATGCTAGGAAATCAGACTTGTGGCGTTGGCGTTGACGATGTGGTTTTGTAAAAGGGCTGTTGAAATGCAGCAGAGTCTTCAGAACCTGCCCTCTGCTCTTAGTAAATTCCAAAAGGGCTGAAGATTTAGTTTGCTTTTAGAAGAAAATAATAGTTTGAAGGGACTATTATTTATTTAGTGTAATAAATTTATTTATTATAAATTTATTTATTTATTATAATAAATAAAGGGACGCAGTGGTTCAGTGGCTAAGACGCTGAGCTTGTCAATTGAAAGGTCAGCAGTTCAGTGGTTCGAATCCCAAGTGCCACGTAATGGGGTGAGCTCCCGTTACTTGTCCCAGCTTCTGCCAACCTAGCAGTTTGAAAGCACTTAAAAAATGCAAGTAGAAAAATAGGGACCACCTTTGGTGGGAAGGTAACAGCGTTACATGCACCTTTGGCATTGAGTCACGCCGGCCACATGACCACGGAGACATCTTCGGACAGCGCTGGCTCTTCGGCTTTGAAACAGAGATGAGCACCGCCCCCTAGAGACATGATAGCAGTGTTCCGATATCTCAGGGGTTGCCAAAAGAAGAGGGAGTCAGGCTATTCTCCAAAGCACCTGAAGATAGTACAAGGAGCAATGGGTGAAAACTAATCAAGAGAGAAGCAACTTAGAACTAAGAAGAAATTTCCTGACAGTTAGAACAATTAATCAGCGGAACAACTTGCCTTCAGAAGTTGTGAATTCTCCAACACTGGAAGTTTTTAAGAAGATGTTAGATAATCATTCGTCTGAAGTAGTGTAGGGTTTCCTGCCTAGGCAGTGGGTTGGATTAGAAGAGCTCCAAGGTCCCTTCCAACTCTGCTATTCTATTCTATTCTATTCTATTCTATTCTATTCTATTCTATTCTATTCTATTCTATTCTATTCTATTCTTCTATTCTATTCTATTCTATTTTCTATTCAAGGATATGTGATATATGATATATGATATATGATGGCTTTGGTTGACCATATTTATTCTATTTACATTGAATTTCATTTTGAGCCATCTAGGATTATCGTGTAAACAATAGTTGGCCATATATGTCTACTAACTAAATAAAACTTCAGTGTGCTTTCCAAATCCTGCTCGCTGTCGTCATTTCAGCCAGAATTCTGTGGAAAACTTCCCAGACAAACTAAATCCTCCAACAGATTTTATGTTCTTGCTACCTTTCCCTTTCAATAAGGGGATGAGAATGGCTTCCGTCCAATGGCCAGACACTGCAAAGACATTTAAAACTGATCTTGGGGATAAGGAAAGAATGAATGAGCGATTACAAGGGAATTTGCAGAAAAGATGATATCATACGGAGAAAGAAAGTCAAAATCACCCTCCCTTGATTTCCTTTTGTATGAGTTGGAACAGAGGAAAAACTTGGACTGGATTTCAACAATTGATGTTAGTCCTTCAAAATGCTCCCATGAAGAAAGCAGAGAGGGCAGAGGTCTCAGGAAGGATCTTGATTTGTAGGATAGGAGAACAGTATCTTAGAACAGTGATCACCAACTGGTGGTCCGTGGACCAACTGGTGGTCCGCGAGAACATTTTGGTGATCCGCAGAAAAATTATTTGCATTTTTTATATTGCACTAAGTCAGGGATCCTCAAACTACAGCACCTGGGCCAGATACGTGCAATGAGTGCTTGTGTTACTGCAGAGAGTCTGCCCCTTTGGGGTCTTTTTGTGCAGGTTGGAGGGGGGCAAAAATTCCAACTTGTGGTCTGCTTCAGCCTCCTGGTGCAGGGCTTTGGGCAAAGGTTGGGGGGAAGTGCCACTGGTGGCGAAGAGCTGGAGGGCCTTGTTCCAGTGGGACTGCATCATGGCCTAGAACTGGTTGACCATCTCAGCCTGCTGAGCCTCCAGGCGCCGGTACCTGGCCTTGCACTCCCGCAGGTCTTCTCTCTGCTTGGAAAGCCTATTCTCATAGTCCTCAGTGAGGTGCTTCTGCTGAGCCTCTTTTTTGGTCAGATCCAATTTGAACTGAGCCAACTGTTTTGCCAACTCTTTCCCGTGGTGGCTGCTTGGCTCCAGCAACTTCTTCCTGTTGGGGCCCTAAGGAGCCCGGATAGGCAGGTGATGAGTGGCTGGGAGAGGGGGGGGGCGAGTAGAGCTGGTGAGGCACCCCTCGAAGTGAGTGACATGGAGGTGGCCGCGCCCATCCAGTCACATGACTACCTAGCCATGCCAACCCAGCCAGTCATTAGGCAGATTATATTAGTGGTCCGTGGGATTTAAAATTATGAATTTAGTGGTCCCTAAAGAGCCCTGTTCCAGACTCTCAATCACTCAAGGTAGGAGAATTGAGTGGTGCAGGAGAAGCCATTCTACATACCAGTAGAGTTAAGGGCTTCAAAACACAGTTAACTGCTTTCTCCATTGCAAAATATGGATCTGAATGGTTTTGAAATGGACTGGACAAGTTCATGGAGAAGCAAATATGTACGATTACCTTACAATGATGATGGTTAATTACTGGCAGTGTACCTTAAATCACTTAAATATGAGCATCACTTAAATAGGAGTGAGCTGCAGTTGTCAAAAAAAGCCAACACAGTTCTAGGCTGCATTAACAGAGGGACAGAATCAAGATCATGTGAAGTGTTAATATCACTTTATAATGCTTTGGTAAAGCCACACTGAAAGGGACGCGGTGACTCAGTTGGCTAAGACGTTGAGCTTGTCGATCGAAAGGTCAGCAGTTCAGCGGTTTGAATCCCAAGTGCCACGTAATGGGATGAGCACCTGTTACTTGTCCCAGCTTCTGCCAACCTAGCAGTTCTAAAGCACGTAAAAAATGCAAGTAGAAAAATAGGGACCACCTTTGGTGGGAAGGTAACAGCTTTCCATGCGCCTTTGGCGTTTAGTCATGCTGAACACATGACCATGGAGACATCTTCGGACAGCGCTGGCTCTTTGGCTTTGAAACGGAGATGAGCACTGCCCCCTAGAGTCGGGAACAACAAGCACATATGTACGAGGGGAACCTTTCCCTTTCCCTTAAGGCCACACTTTGAATACTGCATTCAGTTTTGGTCACCACATTGTTAAAAAAATATTGAGGCTCTAGAAAGAGTAGAGAGAAGAGCAGCAAAGATGATTAGATGATTAGGGGACTGGGGGCTAAAAATTTCTACAAAGAAATTATATGCTGGAATTGGGTACGTCGAGTTTAATAAAAAAAGGACTAGGGTGACATGATATTTGATATCTTTGAATATTTGAGGGGCTGCCACAAAGAAGAGAGAATCAACCTGTTCTTCACAGCACCAGGCAGGACAAGAAGCAATGGATGAAAACTAATCAAGGAGAGAAGCAACCTAGAATTAAGGAAGACAATGTAGAACAGTTAGAACAATTAATTAGTGGAACGGCTTGCCTCCAGAAGTTACGGATGGTCCAACACTGGAAGTTTTTAAGAAGAATTTGTACAACCATTTGTCTGAAATTGTATAGGGTTTCTTGCCTGAGCAGAGGGTTGGACTAGAATCCCTACAAGGTCCCTTCCAACCTAGAAGTAAGGAGAAATTTTCTTACAGTGAGAACAATCAACCCATGGAACAGAAGTTGCCTTCAGAAGTTGTGGGAGCTTCATCACTGGAGGCTTTCAAAAAGAAACTGGACTGCTATTTATCAGAAATTGTGTAGGGTCTCCTGCTTGGGTGGATAGGTGGACTAGAAGCCCTACAAGGTCCCTTCCAACGTTGTTATTCTGTTAAATATTGCTTGCTGGGATGTCATGAAAAATAGGGACATTGTCCTCCAATTCAGGTGTATGAACTTCATAAAAGTAACCAGTTGATCATCATGTGACACCAAATGTGGGATTAGATAAATATATGATCCGATCTAGCAAGGGAATTCTTATGTTCTCTTTCAGGTTAGTTGTTACTAAAACAGAATGCTCACTTAGATAAATCTTGATCTGGTTTTAGAGTATGATTATTTCACTTATCACGAATGCCAAGTCCAAAGCAAATGTGAAGCAAACTGAATAAATCCATCTGCTTGTGGTAAGGAAACAGCAGAAAGATTATCAGATAGGATGCTTACTTTGAGTTACATCTGAAATACCTCTTGCTATTTATTCAGAGATTTTATTAATAATTCCGAATATGAACAAATATTTCGGGTTCATATCTGAAGCCATTTTTTTCAGTCTGGATTGTCTTCCTATGGAATCACAACCAAATGTTGCTGCATGAAGTATTAACATTTTCCCATGAATTACATCAGTGTAGCCTAAAAATATAACAGCTCGTCATGGCATATTTCCATGTGGATGAGAGACAAATTCAAGGCAGTCCTTATCTTGAGCATCTCTGCCCTTCAAGGGGCTTCCTTTTAAGTGGACCTCAGAGAGATCTTGAAGCAGGAATTCAGAACCTACAGAACAACACGGTTCTGTCAAGAGAAATAGAATAAATGTGACCACAATGGAATGTTATCCATATAAGTCTGGGACGGGAGGCAGAAATGGGTGGGGATGATTGGAGCTAAAATCTTTCTTTTTAAAATCTTTTATATTTAAAGCAGACTTTAATGGCTATATGTAAATATGCTATTAAGTTTTCCAGACTCTTCTCTTCTCCTCTCCTCTCCTCTCCTCTCCTCTCCTCTCCTCTCCTCTCCTCTCCTCTCCTCTCCTCTCCTCTCCTCTCCTCTCCTCTCCTTTCCTCTCCTCTCCTCTCCTCTCCTCTCTCCTCTCTCCTCTCCTCTCCTCTCCTCTCCCCTCCCCTCCCCTCCCCTCCCCTCCCCTCTCCTCTCCTCTCCTCTCCTCAGTCGTTCAGATTCTTGTAGGGAGTGTTAGCATGCAATAAACCTGTATTCATTTGAACTGCCTTGACTCCTGATTTCCTGGGCTTGACAATATCTTCTTTTTAAGATGTAGAGTATCTTGCTTCTAGTCGGACTTTTTGTTGTTGTTATTATAAAAGTCTTCTTTTTCATTGCTGTCCCCACTCTCCTTTTCTAGCATCCTTTTATGTACAGAAATACGGTTTTATCTTCCCTTTATCTACAGACCCCCTCATATCCTGGACATAAATTGTTTCAACTTCTACCCTCAAAATGACGCTATAGGGCACTGCATCCCAGAACAACAAGACAGTTTTTTCCCGAATGCCATCACTCTGCTAAACAACTAACTCCCACCACACTGTCAAATTAACTACTAAGACTGTAGTTCTTCTCATCCTGCCTAGTACCTATCTCTTCCCACTTATGGCTATATCCATGTATCTTTACAACTTATATTATTTTTATTATTTCCTAGTATGATTTCATTGCTTATTAATACCCTATGGCTATAATTAAGTGTTGTACCTTATGATTCTTGACGAATGTATCTTTTCTTTTTATGTACACTGAGAGCATATGCACCAAGACAAATTCCTTGTGTGTCCAATCACACATTTTTTATTTTTATTTTTTATTATTCATATTTCTATGCCGCCCATCTCCGAGGACTCTGGGCGGCTTACACCAAAGACAGTATACTAAATAGCATATTGCCCCCAACAATCTGGGTCCTCATTTTACCCACCTCGGAAGGATGGAAGGCTGAGTCAACCTTGAGCCGGTGAGATTTGATCCGCTGATCTGCTGAACTAGCAGGCAGCTGAAGTAGCTGCAGTACTGCACCCTAACCACTGCGCCACCTCGGCTCTTTGGCCAATAAAGAATTCTATTCTGTCCTGTCCTGTCCTGTCCTATCCTATCCTATCCTATCCTATCCTATCCTATCCTATCCTATCCTATCCTATCCTATCCTATCCTATTGTAGATTTCTACCTGATCTGACAAAGTATAAGTTCTTTCAGCAGTTCCCTAAACAGTTTCTTTCACAAATAATTTCTTCCACTGGATACTTTGTGAAGCTATCTTGGATCATTTCTCTTTTGGAGTGTGTGCCCACACTGAAAAGTAAACTTAGGTGAGGTCCACTTTTTAATGGGGTAAAATGTACACGTCCTACTTCAGATTAAAGCAACCAAACCTGGTTTTCTGATCGAAAATAAATTTTGCAACGTTATATGCTTAAGCAACTGTTTGATTATGTAATGAATCAATCACAGTTGATTTTAGTCACAGATTCCATTCAACCTCCGGCAATGCCAACCAATGTTAATTAAGTACCCTATGTTCTTTATAACAGAACACACTGGTAACAGGGACTTGGTGAGAAACAGATGATGGAAGGCAAAATATACTTCTATTTGTACGGTGCCCAAAGTCCCTCTGTGAGAGAGATGGGTGGTTTCTAAAGGCCATGAATGAAATAAAATTTAAGAAAAGGGAGACTTGATATGGGTAGTTTATAGATAAGATGTACCTAAATGTGTGTAGGCAGCTTCTTTTTCAAGTGATGCCATCCCATCAAATCGTCCTGAAGGTGCTTTTTTTCGAAAGGCAACCGGACTTTCTTTGTTTTTCCTTGAAGACATTTCACTTCTCAACCAAGAAGTGTCTTTAGTTGAGTTCTTCTTCTTCTTCTTCTTCTTCTTCTTCTTCTTCTTCTTCTTCTTCTTCTTCTTCTTCTTCTTCTTCTTCTTCTTCTTCTTCTTCTTCTTCTTCTTCTTCTTCTTCTTCTTCTTCTTCTTCTTCTTCTTCTTCTTCTTCTTCTTCTTCTTCTTCTTCTTCTTCTTCTTCTTCTTCTTCTTCTTCTTCTTCTTCTTCTTCTTCTTCTTCTTCTTCTTCTTCTGTCTTCAAGGAAAAACAAAGGAAGTCCAGTTGCTTTTTTGAAAAAGCACCTTTGGGACAACCATGACCTAGATGACTCTCCATAGACGTCCGATCAGAGAAGTGGTGGGATTCAAATTTTTTTACTACCGGTTCTGTGGGCGTGGCTTGGTGGGCCTGGCTTAGTGGGCATGGCAGGGGAATGATATTGTAAAATATCCATTCCCACCCACTCCAGGGGAAATCCCCATTTCCTCCCAATCAGCTGGGACTTGGGAGGCAGGAATAGATGGGGGCAGGGCCAGTCAGAGGTGGTATTTACCGGTTCTCTGAACTACTTAAAAGTTCCACTACTGGTTCTCCAGAACTTCATCAGAGGTGATATTCAGCCGGTTCGTACCAGTTTGGAAGAACCTATAGCGGGGATTGTGGGTAGGGGCCCCGCCCACCCATCCCAGCTCTATGCTGTCCTATTTAGGCATGGTTTTAAAGTCAGGCGCATGAACTGAAGATGCGCATGCAAGGAAAGCACATGTGTAGAAGGCCGGGTGCATGCATGGAAGGTGCGCGTGTGAAGTGAGCATGCACTGCAAACCGGAAGCAACAAAATGTAAAACCCACCACTGCATGCTCTATAAAGTAGAGGTCTACTCCTGTTATGCTACAGTTAACTTAGGGTTAGCCTTTGACTTCTTGTAATATATTTTCTATAAATATTACTTTTATCATTTTAAACATTTTAATCTTCAATTCTAATTTTAATGTTATTGATTTTATTGTACACTGCCCAGAGAGCTCCTCTGAGAGCAATAAATGGTTAAGAAATATGAAAAAAATAGATAGATAGACAGACAGATAGACAATAGAGAAACGATCGAAAGATAGATGATAGAGAAAGATAGATAGATAGATAGATAGATAGATGATAGATAAATGATAGATAGATGATAGATAGATATAGAAGATAGATATATATAGAGAGAGATGATAGATAGATATAAAAGATAGATAGAATCAGGGCCGTGATTCCTAAGTTAGGACAGTGGCTCCAACAGATCACAGGAACAATGTCATATCTATCTATCTATCTATCTATCTATCTATCTATCTATCTATCTATCTATCATCTATCATCTCTCTCTATATATATTTTTCTCTTTCTCTCTCTCTTTCTCTCTCTCTCTCTACCTACCTACCTACCTACCTACCTATCCATCCATCCATCCATCCATTAACTATCTAGCTATCATCGCTATCATCTATCTCTCTATCTTTCTCTCTATCATCTATCTATCTATCTATCTATCTATCTATCTATCTATCTATCATCTATCTATCATCTATACTTAAAGCAATAGCAATAGCACTTAAACTTATATACTGCTTCACAGTGCTTTACAGCCCTCTCTAAGCGGTTTACAGAGTCAGCCTATTACTGGGTCCTCATTTTACCCACCTCGGAAGGATAGAAGGCTGAGTCAACCTTGAGCCAGTGAGACTTGAACTGCCAAACTGCTGACATAGCCTGCAGTACTGCATTCTAACCACTGCACCACCATGGCGCTCTCTCTCTAAATGAAATACAGAAAATAATATAGGACAGGATGAAGCTAAGACATTAATGCCTAACACATTTGGTTATTGTGCTAATATAATTCATATCTGGGTACCAGATTTGTTAGCAGCTTGTCCCACCACTTGAACTATCCAGTTTGTCTCTCTTTGTTTTTTAAGAAAAAAATAAAAAGAACAATTCTTGCAAATTGAAATGCTGGGCTCTGATTTTCAGAGCACAGCATGAACCTAAATCCAGTTGGTAAAAAAACAGTTGCCAAGATGAACAATTTGGAAGCAATTGAGATGATGAGCAAGAAATTAACTTGTCTTAAAATCGTGTAACTTCTGTACGGTGGCATTCATGTTGGCATGTTTCCAGGTGATTGGAGAATGGGCTCTTTGTTCTTCAGAAAGCTTGGTGTGCAGAGAGCTTAGAGGTACCTCAAACGCTGAGATTTGAACCTTTCATTTAGCCAATTCATCCTTTTAAATTGAAACTTTGAATCAAGCCACACTTCCAAATCACAACTTCTGGATGAATACCTGGATCCAACTGTTGTATCAATCAAAGTGGGTGCATCCAAGCAGTTCTGGGATGTATGCACATATTTTATGGTGCACACTTGGGAAGAACTTTGCCTCCAGAGTTAGCAGAGAAACCCTTTGTTTAAGTAAACGGACTCTTCAACACATCCTTTGAATGTGGAAGTCATCTGAATATGGCCTCAAAGCTTTTAGAAGATGCATCCACGTTAAACACCCTTAACACAATGTTCTCTTTTGCTTCTGCAGATGGTTTTGTAGGGCACCTTTGAAATTGCTTTGCGCATTTATTTAATTGTTTTGCACATTTTTATTGTCAACTCCTGCAAGTCCCTTGGACTGCAAGGCAATCCAACTGGTCTGTCCTAGAGGAGATCAACCCTGGCTGCTCTTTAGAAGGCCAGATCCTGAAGATGAAACTCAAATACTTTGGCCACCTAATGAAAAGGAAGTGTTATGTCCTTATAAGGACATCCGCCCGGATTGGCTGCCAGCCACCGGGCGGGAAGATTTGAATCCCTGTCAGGGGGCGGTGCGTCTGCCGGAGCGAATATAAGGAGAGCCCCGGCAGCGCACAGCCAGTCTTGCTACTGTTTCTTATTCTAAATAAAGTTACTAATGTAACGAGCTGGTCACGTCTTCCTTTCCCTGCGCCGATCTAACACTGGCGACGAAGGACTGAGAGAAGAACGAACCTCACGGCACCAAGCCAACAGACAAGACTCCGGCACCGGGAACTACAGTAGGCATTTCCAAAGGCATGGCATCCGCTGAAGTCACTTTGCCAGCCCTTGCTCCTTTCCGCCCAGGGAAGGACAAGTGGAAATCCTACGTAGTGAAATTCCGGCAATACCTGAGAGGCAACAACATCAGGGATGCCGATGATGACCGGAAGAAGGGCATCTTCCTGGCCAACTGCGGCTCCGAGGTCCTCGACATGGCAATCGATCTCGTAGCACCACGAGACATCGAAGAAGTGCCATGGACAGACCTGCTGCAGATCCTGGAGGACCACTATGCCCCAACAGGAACACCGGTGGCGAACCGTTTCACCTTCCACCAACGGGACCAGAAGGAGGGTGAGACGATCAAGGAATTCGTGGCCGCCCTACGCCAGATCGCAGCCAGCTGTGAGTTCGACCACGTGGACAACGCCATCGCTGACCGCGTGGTCTTCGGCATGAGGGACAGAGGCCTGCAAAAGAAATTCCTGAGCAGGAAGAAGCTCGTGCTCAAGGATGTGGTGGAGGAAGCCACCGCATCCGAAATCTCGGAGAAAGCAGCTGCCGCAGTAAGCAGAGCCAAGGGAATCCACAAGATTCGCTCCACAGAGCAATCTTCAACAGAGGATTCCACGGCCGGATCCGAGTCGGAGGGAGAGTCCACCGTCCACAAGGTATCCAGACCCCCAAGGCGGGAAACCGCCCAACGGAACTACAAAGGGGAGCGCTGCGCCAGCTGCAGAGGGGACCATGCCAGAGCAACCTGCAAGTGGAGAGATGCCACCTGCCGACGCTGCAACAGAAGGGGTCACATCGCCGAAGCCTGCAGAGCTGAGGAACCAGCCCCAGAGCCCTCCAGCCACCGTCCCCGCGAGAATCGGAAGGATTACCAGAGGTCATCCAAACGGTCCTCTGGCCCTTCCAGACGCAGAGACGACGAATTTCCCCGGAGCGGAGCGGTCCACCAGACGACCATCGCTCACACGACGTCAGACAGTGCCACCAAGTTCCATGTGACCATCCACGTGGAAGGAACACCCTGCAAAATGGAGGTAGACTCCGGCTCGGTCTACTCCATCATGGACTGGCAGCAGTTGAAGCGCCTGCAACCCAGCATCACCAAGCAAGAGCTGAAGCCACTACACTCCAAGCTCGTCGACTTCGGGGGAAACCCCATCGGAGTGCTAGGAAGAGCCAACATCCGGGTCACCTACAAGCAGTTCGAAGGCAAGCTCCCCATCACCGTCGTACGGGACAGCCGACCGAACCTGCTAGGAGTGGAGTGGTTCAAGCCGCTGGGGCTCTCAATCGAGGGCATCAACCAAATTGGCAGGGACGAACTCGACTACCTCATCGAAGAGTTCAAGGAAGTCTTCGATGGTAAGCTGGGGAAATTTGTGGGGAGGCCAATCTCCTTCAATCTGGACAAGGGAATCACCCCAATTAGGCTCAAGCCCCGCCGAGTTCCGTTTGCCCTGCGGCCCAAAGTAGATGAGCAGCTGGATAAGCTGATCGCCCAGGGCGTCCTGGAACCGATCGATCATGCTTCATGGGAGACCCCCATTGTGACCCCACTGAAGCATGATGGGTCTGTGCGCATCTGCGCCGACTACCGTTGCACCATCAACAAAGCGTTGGCACAGAGCGCATACCCAGTCCCAGTGGTGCAACATCTGCTGCATTCCCTGGGATCTGGATCAATTTTTGCGAAACTGGACCTGGCCCAGGCTTACCAGCAACTGCCAGTGGATGAAAAAACGGCGGAGGCTCAAACAATTGTCACGCACAGGGGGGCATTCAAATGCAACCGGCTCCAATTTGGAGTCAGCGCTGCCCCCGGCATCTTCCAATCCATGATGGAACGCCTCCTCCAAGGCGTTCCAGGGGTGGTGCCTTACTTCGACGATGTGCTCGTCTCCGGGGACTCAAGAGCTCAACTCCTTGAAAGGCTCAGGCTTGTCCTGCAGCGATTCAAGGCCAAGGGCTTGAGGGTCAGGCGGGACAAGTGCATCATAGGAGTACAGGAAGTCGAGTTCCTGGGCTACCTCATTGATAGCACAGGCATCCACCCCACCAAATCAAAAGTGGAAGCAATCCATGAAGCTCCAAGCCCAAAAAACAAAACGGAGCTTCAGGCTTTCCTTGGGTTGCTCAACTTCTACGCCATCTTCTTAAAACAGAAAGCCACAGTTGCTGAGCCACTCCACCGCCTGCTGGGGAAATCGGCTTCCTGGAAGTGGGGCCAGGAAGAGGAAGCAGCGTTCCGGGCCATCAAGGGACTACTGACGTCCAAAAGCGTCCTCATCCAATACAGCGAGACGCTCCCCATCAAGCTGACCTGCGACGCGTCGCCATACGGGGTGGGGGCAGTCCTCAGCCACGAGCTGCCCAACGGCACGGAGGCCCCCATCGCCTACTTCTCGAAAACCATGTCCGGCGCAGAGCGGAACTACAGTCAGCTGGACAAAGAAGCCCTGGCCATCGTGGCAGGAGTGAAGCGCTTCCACGAATACCTCTATGGAAGGCGCTTCACCATAGTCACGGATCACAAGCCACTCCTGGGACTCCTCGCAGGCGACCAACCCACCCCGACCTTCATGTCCCCGCGGATGACGAGATGGGCCATCTTCCTAGCCGGCTACTCTTATAGGCTCGTGCACCAGCCAGGCACAGCCATAGGAAACGCCGACGCACTCAGCAGATGCCCATCGAAGAACCCGGTGGAAGACCCAGCCCCCACGCTCCATCTATTCCACATAGATGATGACGCCAGCTGTCCAGTCTCCTCCGCAGATGTGGCCGCGCACACCCAGAGGGACCCCACCCTCCGCCAAGTAAGGTCCTGGATCCTCAGGGGGTGGCCAGCGAAACAGACGGAAGAGAGGTTCAGCCCGTTCACCAGGAAACAGACGGAGCTGTCCACCATAAAGGGCTGTCTGCTATGGGGAGACAGGGTGCTGATCCCAAGCACTCTGCAACGGCGGACGCTAGAGACTCTGCACAACGGGCACCCAGGCATCGTCCGCATGAAGGCCCTGGCACGGAGCTACGTCTGGTGGCCCTCACTGGACAGAGACATTGAACAATGGGTCTCCAGATGTGACCCGTGCCAAGAAGTCCGCCCAGCACCACCACAAGCCGAAGTCACGAACTGGGAGACCCCCAGCAACCCATGGTCGAGGGTCCACATCGACTTCGCGGGCCCGATGCAAGGGCGGCACCTCCTCATCGTGGTAGATGCCTTCTCCAAGTGGCTCGAGGTGATACCCATGGCATCTACCACAACAGAAGCGACGATCCGAGCCCTGCGCCGCCTGTTTGCCACACACGGACTACCAGACGTGCTGGTCTCGGACAACGGCCCCCAGCTCACATCCCTGGCCATGGAGTCCTTCCTGGCAGGACTGGGCATCCGCCATGCCCTCTCTGCTCCGTACAGGCCGGCCGGAAACGGACAAGCGGAACGGATGGTCCGGCTCACAAAGGAAGCCCTCACCAAGATGGGCCCGGGAGACTGGCAAGAACGCATCGATAACTTCCTCCTCACCCAGCACATCACGCCGCATGCCACCACCCACAAGAGCCCGGCCGAACTCCTGATGGGCAGAAGGTTGAGGTCACCCTTGGACCGGCTGCACCCCCAATACAGCCCGGAAGTGACCGCAACCGCCAGCCGCCCGCTTCGCGCCTTCAGCAAAGGAAATTCAGTTTTCGCGCTGAATTTCAACGGCTCTCCTAAGTGGCTGAAGGGGAAGATTGCCAGCACAACCGGCCCCAAATCCTACACCGTCGAGTTGGAAGATGGACAGGTCGTGAGACGTCACATCGACCAACTCCGGAAAAGGTGGGGGGGAGCACACGAAGACCAGCCTGACGAGGTAGGCCTACAACACCCAGACGAGGTAGGCCTGCAACACCCCGGTGAGGTAGGCCTACAACACCCAGACGAGGTAGGCCTACCACACCCCTGCGAGGCAGAGCAACGCCATCCCGACGAGGTCGGCCCAGCACACTACCAGGCACTGTCACGTCGGCAGTGCAGCGAGGTAGACCGGGGCCAACCACACGGGGGATGGCAACACCAACCCGACCAGGTGGGCACCCGGCACAGCAGGGCCAGGGACCCCCGACCCAGCCCGCAGGTAGACCGGGACCTGCCCAGAAGGGGAGCACCGCACCCCACCAGTGACGGCAACCCACGGCAGCCCTACCAGGGAGACCTCAACGCAAGGCGAGTAGACCGGGGACCGTCGCAGATGGGCACACCACAGCACATGGGCGAGGGTGGCACACGACTCCCCGGCGAGGGGGACCCCCGCCCAACGCAAGAAACAACCCGGCAACAACAACCCAACCCAGACGACCCCAACCACCAACTGGCGGTAGACCAGGGACTAGGGGGAAGGGAAAGCCGACAACAACCCAGCCAGGGAGGCCTGCGCCACCCCGGCAGGGGAGACCTCCACCAGCCCGGGGAGGAAGCCCCACAACGACACCCCGACCAGGTCGACCACCACCAACCCGACGGGGAAGGCCAGCGCCAGCCCGGCAAAGGAGACCTGCGCCACCCCTGCAAGGTCGGACACCGCTACCCGAACCAACACCACCCACAGCGAGCAGACCGGACCCAAGGGCACCGGCCCGAACCACCCTCCGGACCACAACGAACCGGGCCGCAGCAGAACCGCAGCCACCGGGAGACCCAGGAAGAGCAAGTGACAGCCGGGGTCTTACCGAGACTCAGACGCTCTTCCCGGGTCGAGACCGAACAGCACCGCCGAGGCGAAAGACCCACAGGCCAGGAGGAAGACCACCAGAACCAGCCACCCAAGGTCTGCGGTCCGGCCGGAGGCGCTGGGGGTGACCCCGCACACTCGCCAGCCGAACCGAGCCCGGTTCCAGGGAAGGAGCCAGGAGCCACAGGAACCCCGTCCGTCCAGGGCGGGGACGCGGAAGAAATGAGACTGCGCAGGTCAAGTAGGGTGCCTAGGCGTCCTACGTACCTGCGGGACTACGTCACGTTCATTGACGAACGCTGACTGTTTTTTTT
This sequence comes from Arizona elegans, assembly GCA_022577455.1. Taxonomy (NCBI): domain Eukaryota; kingdom Metazoa; phylum Chordata; class Lepidosauria; order Squamata; family Colubridae; genus Arizona; species Arizona elegans. Next base: position 91,445,404 of record JAKOOJ010000005.1, on the reverse strand, counting down.
TTCTTTGGACTAGGGGGGAGGAGTGTTATGTCCTTATAAGGACATCCGCCCGGATTGGCTGCCAGCCACCGGGCGGGAAGATTTGAATCCCTGTCAGGGGGCGGTGCGTCTGCCGGAGCGAATATAAGGAGAGCCCCGGCAGCGCACAGCCAGTCTTGCTACTGTTTCTTATTCTAAATAAAGTTACTAATGTAACGAGCTGGTCACGTCTTCCTTTCCCTGCGCCGATCTAACAGGAAGGACTCACTGGAGAAGAGCCTAATGATGGGAACGATGGAGGGCAAAAGAAGAAGGGGACGGCAGAGAATGAGGTGGCTGGATAGAGTCACTGAAGCAGTCAGTGTGAGATTAAATAGATTCCAGAGGATGGTAGAGGACAGGAAGGCCTGGAGGAACGTTGTCCCAATGGGTCAGACATGACTTTGCGACTAACAGCAGCAACATTATCAACTGGTAGGTAAAATGAGGACCCAGATTGTGGGGGCAATAAGCTGACTTTGTGTAAATATACAAAAGTATGAAGGCTATTGCTTAACTCATTGTAAGCCGCCCTGAGTCTCTGGAGAAGGGCGGCATATAAATTTAAAAAAAAAAACTGATTTGCCCATTCTGGCTCTACTGAGTAGCACAAGCCAAGGGATTCCCTGATGGTCTTTAGTCAAAGTCCTCCTTGAAACTGGATTTATTCCCACTATTATTTCAGAGTCTAACAATGTCTGAGTATTTAAACCCAGGTTGCAGGTGGTCCTCAACCTACAACCACAATTGAGCCCAAAATCTATGTTGCTAAGTGAGAAATGTGTTAAGTGAGCTTTGCCCCATTTTGCAACTTTTCCTCGCCACCTTTGTTAAGTGAATTGCTGCAGTTCTTAACTTGGGAACACGGTTGTTAAGTGAATCTGGGTTCCCCTTGGATTTTGCTTGTCAGAAGGTCACAAAAGGAGCCTTGGCGCAGCGGACTAAAGTGCTGTTAAAGTAGCACTTAGCTGCCAGCTGCCTGCAATTTCTGTGAATTCAATTCTCACCAGGCTCAAGATTGACTCAGCCTTCCATCCTTTCAAGGTAGGTAAAATGAGGACCCGGATTGTGGGGGCAATAAACTGACTTTGTATAAAAAAGAACACCATTTAGGGGCCCCCCGAAAGCCCTACTAAGCAGGTATATACAAAAGTATGAAGGCTATTGCTTAACGCATTGTAAGCCGCCCTGAGTCTCCGGAGAAGGGCGGCATATAAATCGAATAAATAAATAAATAAATAAATAAACAAACAAACAAACAAATAAATAAATGGGGATCACATGACTCCAGGACACTGCAACCGTCATAAATGTGAGTCAGTTCTTAAGCATCTGCGTGTAAATCACATGACCATGGGGATGTTGCAATGATCATAGGTGTGAAAAACGACCGTAAGTCACTTTTCTCAGGGCTGTTATAAAATTGAGCAGTCACTAAATGAACTGTTGTAAGTCAAGGACTACCTGTATTTTCCCACTGGGATGACCTCTACACTTGTCCATGTTTAGTCTGTTGCTCCTGGTCAGAAAAAGGAAACGCAAAGCATCCCATTGCAAAAGTCAGTCAAGATCCAGCAGCCAAAAAAGCTCATACAATGGTTTGTATAAACAGAGGCATAGAATCAAAATCACGTGAAGTGTTAGAAGCGCTTTATAAATCCTTAGTAAAAGACCACACCTGAAATACTGCATCTAGTTTTGGTCACCACATTACAAAAAAGATGTTGAGACTTTGTAAAAAGTGCAGAGAAGAGCAACTAAGATGATCAAAGGCCTGGAGACTGAAACATATGAAGAATTGTTGCAATATTTGGGTATGGCTAGTCCAGAGAAGGGACGCGTTGGCTCAGTGGCTAAGATGCTGAGCTTGATGATCGAAAAGTGCTTGGTCTTCGGCTTGGAAACGGAGATGAGCACCGTCCCCTAGAATCGGGAACGACTAGCACATATATGCAAGGGGAACCTTTACCTTTTAGTCCAGAGAAAAGAAGGACTAGAGGTGACATGATAGCAGTGTTCCAACATCTAAGGGGCTATCACAAAGAGGAGGGGATCAATTTATTTTCTAAAGCACCAGAAGGCAGGACAAGAAGCAACGGATGGAAACTAATCAAGGAAAGAACTAACCTAGAACTAAGGAGAAATTTCCTGACAGTGAGAACCGTTAATCAGGGGAAGAGTTTATCTCCAGAAGTTGTGGATGCTCCAACATCGGAACTCTTTCAGAAGAGATTGGTCCCTTCCAGCTCTATTCTGATTGAAGAGCTTGCCATTAGAAGTCGTGGGTGTTCTGGTCCCACCTGAAGTTGGCAAATAAATGGGCCGTTTCTGGCCTCCAGAGGGCCTCTGGGGAGGGTGGGGATGGCCGTTTTCACCCTTCCCAGACTCCTAGAAAAGCTCTGGAGGCTGGGGACATCAAAAAACAGGCCTTCCAGTCCCACTGGAAGTTGGCAAACAGGGCATTTCTGGCCTCCGATGGGCCTCTGGGGGTGGGTGGGTGGGGAAGGCCATTTTCGCTCTCCCAAGACTCCTAGAAAGGCTCTGGAGGCTGGGGAGAGAGAAAAATGGACTTCCTCCGGAGGCAGGAAACAGCCTGTTTCCCTACTTCCGGTGGGCCCAGAAGGCCCAAAAATCAGCTGGCTGGCTGGCATGTGCATGGACACTGGAGCTGAGCTCACATGCCCACCGATATGGCTATGCATGCCACCTGTGGCACGTGTGCCACAGGTTCGCCATCACGGGTATAGGGTCTCCTGCTTGAGCAAGGGGTTGGACTAGAAGACCTTCAAGGTCCCATTCCGGCTCTATTCTGATTAGAAACCTATTTCCTCCAGCAAATAGGGAGACCTTCAAAAAGCCGGAGTTTTTCTTTCTTTTTCTTGAAACAAACGGGGAAAGAAACAGCTTGCGTGCCAGCACGTTAAAAAAAAAAAAAAAACGGGTTTGAGCCTGCCTGCGTTTCCTTCCAGAGCTGTAGGTGTCAGTATAAACATGGCTTTGGGGTCAGCTTGTTCTGGGATGTGGTCCCAACCCATTGAGCTGTCCATATTATTGAAGGAGTCGGCATTCAGATGTTCAGCATGCAGGGGAGGTTGTCTGCTCGGCTGTTTGAAGCTTTGGCAGCAGCAGATGACATCTGGTGACTAATGGGCTCAGATGTGAAAGCCATTCCCACAATGCTCTGGGCTGCAGCTGCTCCAAAGCCACAGCAAGAAGCTAGAAACAGGGAAAGAGAGGATCCGTTGAGGGGGAAGGAGAGGGGGAGGAGGAGGAGGAGGAGGGGAGTGAAACCACCCTACACAAATCAATACCTCCTGATTTTCTGAGGAAGTCAAACGTGGCCTTCACTGCAAATCAGTTCTGCCGTTCGGGCATTGCCGCTTCAATGGGAAAAGGTCCATGAAGCATCTTGCCGTTTTGAAATGCATCCCCCCCTCTCTCTTTCTGTTTTCTCTTTCTGTTTCTCTCTCTCTCTCTCCCCTTTTCTTTCTCTCTCCTCTCTCTCTCTCTTTTCTCTCTCCTCTCTCTCCTCTCTCTCTGTCTTCTCTCTCTCTCTCTCTCTTTTCTCTCTCTCTCTCTCTGTTTTCTCTCTTTCTGTTTTTTCTCTCTCTCCCTCTCCCTTTTCTCTCTCTCTCCTCTCTCTGTCCTCTCTCTCTGTCTTCTTTCTCTCTCTTCTCTCTTTTCACTCTCTCTTTTGTCTCTTTCTCTCTCTTTCTCCTCTCTCTCTCCTCTCTCTCTTTTTTCTCTTTTTTCTCTTTTCTCTTTCTTTTCTCTCCTCTCTTTTCTCTCTCTCCTGTCTCTGTCTTTTCTCTCTTTTCTCTCTCTTTCTCTCTCTCTTTCTCTCACTCCTCTCTTTCTCTCTTCCCTTTCCCTTCTTCTCTCTTTCTCTCTCTTCTCTCTCTCTTCTCTTTCTCTCTCCTCTCTCTTTTTTCTCTCTTTCTCTTCTCTCTCTTTTTCCCTCCCTCCCTCCCTCTCTCTCAAATGGCAGCACATTCTGTGCTGAATCCCACCAAAATGAAGTTTGATCTTTTCCAGGCATAAGAGGAAAAAAGAACCCCACATTCTTTAGATTTCTTTTGTTTGAAGAGAATAGCTTGCAAGGGAGGGATGGAGAAAGGGAGAGGGGCAGGAGACACTTCAAGGTAAAACTGAGATTTAGATGAATTTTCCCGGGTGCTCAGTCCAGCTCAGGGCTGTTTTACAGACTATCCAAAGGAAACCTCCTTCTAAATCACGTTGACTTTATTCATTACTTTCCCTGGCTTGGAACGAATTAGAATAACAGATTTAGGTGTTCTACAAGTTTCCTCTTAATTTTTAATAAGATCCCACTTAAATCCTAGTCTTTTGTAAAGCTTTTGACGTTGTCTTTAAACCTTTTTGCCACAAGAATGGGATTATATAAAAGTGCATCGCCTTCCTTCTTTTTCTTTCAAAGTTGGTGCACATGTGTGCAAATAATATGCACGTGATAATACATATATACATGTGTACCCAACAGATGTCCCTGGGTGTATTTCTGTGGCTTTGTGTGCCTTTTGTAAAGGACTGTTGTGCACATGCTAATTGTCACAGCTGCGGATACTGATAGCTGAAATTTAGCAATCGAAATTTTACTATTAAAAAATTAAGAAAGAAGGTTTGATGAACACATTGGTAGCCCTTGGAAGGGCTGAGCAACCCAGGAATCTGAATTGATCAAAATAAAGATAGCAATGCTTCTAATCGTTTGAAACCCAAAGTAGTAGAGGAGAAGGAGAAGGAGAAGGAGGAGGAGGAGGAGGAGGAGGAGGAGGAGGAGAAGAAGAAGAAGAAGAAGAAGAAGAAGAAGAAGAAGAAGAAGAAGAAGAAGAAGAAGAAGAAGAAGAAGAAGAAGAAGAAGAAGAAGAAGTAGTGGGAGGTGGAAGGACTTTTGTTTACCTCTTAGTAATTACCAGGGCAGAACTTCCCAAGTTTTGAAGGCAATTGGAGCTCTGCTTTTTATTTTAATTCAGAGTTTCTTTGAAAAAGTGACAGTGTTATGTAACGCAGTTTATCACCCTTGGGGTCTTACTTACAGGTACCCAGTATAGGTGATATAAAATTCATGGGATTGTGTAGATTCGTACTGTCCAACCTTAACACACTTGTGCTCCATGAACTGAGTGTCAGACATGCAGATACAGCCACCGTGTGAAGACTCAGGTATGGCAATTCTGAGGAAAGAGATTACATCCACAGGTAATTTAATCTAGTTAGGAACATTGTGGGCTGCATCATTTTTCTCTTGGCAAATGAGAAACCTTTTGGGGGCATTTTTGGTGATGTTTTGGCATCCATTGATAGAAGAGCATGAGACTGTTTGCAGGGGCTGAGGTGAACAGGTGCTTCCTGAGGTGCTTTCTTTCTTTCTTTCATTCTTCTTTCTTTCTTTTCTCTTCTTTCTCCTCCCTCCCTCCTCCCCTCCCCTCCCTTACTGATGACCTTCCTTCCAACCCCCCTCCATCTTCCCTCCCTCCCTCCCTCCTTCCTTCCTTCCTTCCGTCCTCCCTCTCTCCCTCCCTCCGTCTTTCTGTCTTCCTTCCTTCCTGATGGTCTTCCTTCCTTCCTCCTTCCTTCTTTCTGTCCTCCCTCCCTCCCTCCTTCTTCCTTCCTTCTGTCTTCCTTCCTTCCTTCTTTCTGTCCTCCCTCCTTCTTTTTGTCTTCCTTCCTTCCTGATGGTCTTCCTTCCTCCCTCCTTCTTTCTGTCCTCCCTCTCTCCCCCTTCCTTCCGTCTGTCTTCCTTCCCTCCTTTCTGTCCTCCTTCCCTCCCTCCTTCTTTCTGTCTTCCTTCCTGATGGTCTTCCTTCCTTCCTCCTTCCTTCTTTCTGTCCTCCCTCCCTCCTCCCTTCCTTCTGTCTTCCTTCCTTCCTTCCTTCCTTCCTTCCTTCCTTCCTTCCTTCCTTCCTCCTTTCTGTCCTCCCTCCCTCCTTCCTTCTTTCTGTCTTCCTTCCTTCCTTCCTTCTTTCCTTCCTTCCTCCTTCCTTCTTTCAGTCCTCTCTCCCTCCCTCTCTCCCTCCCTCCTTCCCTCCCTAAATCCACCGCTATTCTCTTGCATAACAGCTGGCAATTAGGAAGACTTAGCCCCCACAGTATTGGCTATGGAGAGACGTTTGCCCTTTCCCTCCCTGTGTCCCAAACCTCAGCAAATCAGAGCTAGCCATGAACAAGAAAATAAAATGTGCATAAAAGGGAAGGTTTTTCATCTCGCCCACCCCTAAACAATACGTGCATATTTCCTGCAGTGGTCTCTTTCCCAACCGAACCCAAATCTCATGAAAATTCAGCATGTTTCTATCGCTGAGCTCCCTCCCGCCTGCCCGGTTTCATCCAAAGATGCTGTTTTTTGGTCTAACCAATTGGCAATTCCTTTCCAACAGAGGAAGCAGAATTATTCCCTTTGCAAAGCCACAGCGGCCGCCTCCTCAATTCGGTTAGCTGTCATTTTAAATAAGGTACGCTGTACAGACAGCTGCTTCCTGGGAGCCATTAGATGAATTAGAGGAGGAAAGAAAGTCATAAATAAGAAAGATCTCCAAAACAGGCTTCCCTACATCTGCATGAGAGAAGGTTTTGCTTCAAAAAGGAAACATTTACTCAAACCCTTTGCACGAATAGCGAAGAATTTTCCTCGGTTATTGAAACAGGAGGTGGTTTGTGCCTTTCCCTCTGTGGGTCTCGCACAGCAAACATGAATTTGCAATGATTTTAGGGCAAAGATGTCCTGTTCGTTTAGGTCATTCTAGAAAGTCCAGCAAATAAATATCGTAATGGTGGCACTGAAATCAATAGGGGCAACGTTTACTATGCAAAATTGTTATGCAATTCTCCTTTAGCATCTTCATTTCTGAAGATGAATAAGATATTATCTTATTCATTTTATTTTATTATTTTACATTTTATTATTTTATTTTATTTATTTTTATTTCGTTTATTTTTATTTTATTTTATTTTGACTCAGCTTCCATCCTTCCGAGGTGGGTAAAATGAGGACCCAGATTGTTGGGGACAATAGGCTGACTCTGTAAACCACTTAGAGAGGGTTGTAGAACACTGTGGAGCTGTATATAAGTCTTAAGTGCTATTGCTGTTTTGTTTTGTTTTGTTTTGTTTTGTTTTGTCTTGTCTTGTCTTGTCTTGTCTTGTCTTGTCTTGTCTTGTCTTGTCTTGTCTTGTCTTGTCCGATCCAGTTCTGTCCTGTCCTGTCCTATCCTATCCTATCCTATCCTATCCTATCCTATCCTATCCTATCCTATCCTATGTTATTTTATATTTTATATTTTATATTTTATATTTTATATTTTATATTTTATATTTTATATTTTATATTTTATATTTTATATTTTATATTTTATATTTTATATTTTATATTTTATATTATTTTATATTATTTTATATTTTATATTTTATATTTTATATTATTTTGTTTTATTTTTCTGTGTATTAATGATTCAACTGTGGAGGTGGTTAGCGGTATCAAGTTTCTGGGTGTGCAGTTGACAAGCAGGCTAGTTTGGTCACACATCAGTGAGACACCGGTGAAGCAGTCATAGCAGCGCCTACATTTTCTGCATCATATGAGAAGAGCAAATCTTCCTTCCTCTGTCCTCACCACATTCTCTAGTGGATTGAACGCATCTTGTCCTATTGCCTTACTGTGGTTCGGAAGTATTACTGTTTCAAACAGGAAGACTATGCAGAGAGTGGAGAGGACAGCAGAAAAGATTATTGGGAGTTCACTTCCTTCTATCCAGGACATGGCATATGAAAAGACACAGGAAGTAGTTTAGATGGGGGAGCAGGAAAGAAGAACGAACTGGAGAAAACACAGCAGTTTCTAGACGAGTTACTTGAGTAACAGATCTGTCTGCACTGAGTTGTTGCTACAAGTGAGATTATCTTGTTTACTGAAACGTTTATATTTATTTGAATACTTATGAATATTCCATTGGGAGCAGGAAGGGGATAGACAGAAGTAAATAATATCATAATGATGATAAATTGGTTGTAGGGAAGAAGTTACCTCAGGAATTTTAATTGGGAGATATATTTGTAGCTGCAATGTTCAGATGATTTTAGCTACAGTTCACTAGGTACCATATTTAATCCAAGCACAAGGCAAGCCTATTGACACCGCTGTCAATAGATTTTTAACAACAATCGCCTGCTTAAGGACCTGAAACCATAAGCAACAGCAAAAATCTTATTTCTCAAGAGAATGAGAAGGAGAAAGAGAAGGAGATTTGGATGATTCAAGATCATAGAGTACAATAGAATTCTTTATTGGACAAATGTGATTAGATACACGAGGAATTTATCACTGGTGCAGAAGCTCTCAGTGTACATGCAAAACAGCAAAGTAGTAATAATCATAATATCAAAGTAATAATAATCGCAATACTGATACCAATAAGAGAAGGTAGTGAAACAGATGAGAAGAATAAAAGTAATACAGCCAAGCTACATGGGTAAATATAGCAATAGCAATAGTATTTAGACTTATATATCGCTACATAGTGCTTTTACAGTTCTCTCTAAGTGGTTTACAGAGTCAGTGACCCCAACAATCTGGGTCCTCGTTTTACCCACCTCGGAAGGATGGAAGGCTAAGTCAACCTTGAGCTGGTGAGATTTGAACTGCCAAACTGCAGCTAGCAGTCAGCTGAAGTAGCCTGCAGTGCTGCTCTCTAACCACTGTGCCACGTCGGCTCTATACTTAGACATAAGGAAATTGTCCCTGTGTCTCATTGTTTTGGCATCCAATGCCCTATAGCGGCATCCCGAGGGGAGGAGTTAAAACAGTTTATGTTTCATGGATGTGAGGGGTCCATAGATATTTTCTCAGCCCTCTTTCTGGCTCATGAAGTATACAGGTCCTCAATGGAAGGCCAGATGGTTGCGATTGTTTTTTCTGCAGTCCTACATGTTGAAGTCTCCACCTGTCCTGTTTGGTTGCTCTACCAAATCAGACAGTTATAGAAGTACAAATGACAGACTCAATAATTCCTCTGTAGAACTGTGTCAACAGCTACTTGGGCAGTCTGAACTTTCTGAGTTGATGCAGGAAGAACATTCTTTGTTAGTCTTGAGAAAAGAAGGACTTGGGGTGACATGATAGCAGTATTCCTGTAGCAGTATTTGAGAGGCTTCCACCAAGAAGACGGGGTCAACCTATTCTCCAAAGCACCTGAAAGCAGGACAAGAAACCATGGATGGAAACCAATCAAGGAGAGAAGCAACTTGGAATTAAGGAGAAACTTCACAACAGTGAGGACAATTAACCAGTGGAACAGCCAGATGGAGCCTTATAAGGTCTATGACAACTCGCCATGGCCAAATCACCAGGACCAACTCGCTGCAGGACAAGAGTTACACTAATATCAAAGCAATGGTGGAATAAAATCATTTTAAAAAAGGATGCAAAAGGAGGGTCAGAATGAAATGTGAATGGCAAAAAATCAAAATAATTTTTATTTATTTAAGATAATGAAATGGAATTGTTCAATTGTCCCTGCAGTGAGTTGTCTCATGGCGAGTTGGCCATTGAGAGTTGTCCTGCCAGGGGTGGGCTGCTGGGGGTTCTCAGGGGTTCGAGAGAACCTCTAGCTAAGATTTTGTGCAATTCGGAGAACCCCCAAATCCCACTCCTGGCTGGCCCCTCCCACTCCACCCCACCCCACCCCTCCCAGGAGTCCCCACACAGCCTGTTTTGGATGCAGGTAAGTGCAGGGTGCACGTGGAGGCTCAGGGAGGGTGAAAAATGGGCCTACTGGAAGTTCAGGAAGGCCAGAAACAGGCTTGTTTCTGGCCTCCAGAGAGCGTCCGGTGCCGGGGGAGGCTGTTTTCGCTCTCCCAGAGGCTCGAGGAAAGCAAAAATACGCCCCCCCACCATGGTGCAGGATGCCGACTAAGCCATGGCCACCATGGCCACACCCACCCAGCAACCAGGTCGAGAACCCCTTGCTAAATTTTTTGACGCCCACCCCTGTGTCCCACAGCAAGTTGGCTGCAATGAATTGGCTGCAGTGAGTTGGCCATGGCGAGTTAGCCGTAGCAAGTTGGCTATGGCAAATTGTCCCATTTCCAAAGTCTAGTGCAGGCCTTGTACTCTACTGTACTCAAATTAAATGGTTTTTTAGAGGAAATGCTTTGGTTCAGCACTGAAGTACAGAGAGAGAGAGAGAGAGAGAGAGAGAGAGAGAGAGAGAGAGAGAGAGAGAGAGAGAGAGAGAGAGAGAGAGAGAGAGGGAGGGGGGGGGGGGAGAGAGAGAAAGAGAGAGGAGAAAAA
>JAKOOJ010000005.1:91120080-91430080 GCA_022577455.1 Arizona elegans | reverse complement strand
CATCACATTAATTTAATTTATTTAATTGTATCCTGCCATTACTAATTAACAGAATAAGAGAATTGGAAGGGACCTTGGAGGTCTTCTAGTCCAACCCCCTGCCCAAGCAGGAGATCCTATACCATTTCTGACAAATCATTGTCCACACTTTTCTTAAAAACTTTCAGTATTGGAGCATTCACAACCTCTGGAGGCAATTCGTTTCACTGGTTAATTGTTCTCACTGTTAGGAAATTTCTCCTTAGTTCTAAATTGCTTCTCTCCTTGATGAGTTTTTATCCATTTCTTCTTGTCCTGCCTTCAGGTGCTTTGGAGAATAGGTTGACCCCCTCTTCTTTGTGGCAACCCCTGAGACATTTTGTTTGAATTTACTCTAAAAAGCATCTAGGAGAAGGAAAAACAGAGCCATGCTTCAGATGGAAGCGATCACAATTCATTGAAAGTGTTTCCAGTAAGAATTTGGAATGTCAGCTAGTAGCTTGTGATCAATGAACACTGAGATGAAGAACAAACACACACACACACACACACACACACACACACACACACACACGGCTGCCAACACTGGCAATCTCAGCAAATTGCAATGACCCCAGGAAAAAAAAATGATATATTTGTCAGTGAGGCTGTGACACAAATCCCACCAGGATGTTCTTCTGTCTTGACATCTGATGAAGTATGCGAGTCATGGCATTTGCATGATGACAAGTGTTATTGGTGCATTATCATTTTATTTATTCACTTTCAGGACTTATATACCTCATTCAGGGCTGTCAAACTCAAGGCCTGGGAGCCGGAGCCAGCCCACAGGGTGGTTAGATCTGGCCCACAGAGCCACCCTGGAAACAAAGGACCAGCCCACGGTGCCTCTGCCAGTGAAAACAGAGCTCAAGAGGGCCGTGTGTGGCCCTCCTGAGCTGCGTTTTCATTGGTAGAGGGTTGCAGGAGGCCGTCACAGCTGATAATGGAGGTCGGGAGCCCATTTTCGCTGGCAGACCACTCGGGCCACTACACAAGCGATGTCGAGATGGCCACCACCCCCTGCCCCCTCAAGGTCAAACACAACCCTGGTACGATCCTCAATGAAATGGATTTTGACACACCCCTGCTCTACATGGTCCATAATAATCCATACAACAGTTTAGAAATGAAGGCGTCCTTCCCCACAGGCACTACACCAAACATCTTCACAGTTCAACCCTATCCTACTATCCAACATCCTGTCTTACTGTATTGGAGAATATTCAGGTATTTATTTCCTTCTGGAAGGCTAAGAAGGCAGGGACCAGAGGTGGGTTTCAGCAGGTTCTGACCAGTTCTGGAGAATCAGTAGCGGAAATTTTGAGTAGTTCGGAGAACCGGTAATAAAAATTCTGACTGGCCCCTTTCCCATCTATTCTCTGCCTCCCAAGTCCCAGCAGATGGGGATTTTGCAGTATCTTTCCCCTGGATTGGAGAGGGAATGGAGATTTCACAGTATCCTTCCCTGCCACGCCCACCAAGCCATGCCACGCCCACCAAGCCACGCCCAAAAAACTGGTAGTAAAAAATTTTGAAACCCACCATTGGCAGGGACACTTTTTTGATGAAGCTGTTCCAAAGAGCTAGGGTGGCCATTGAGAAGGCATCACTCCAAGGTGCCATCAGATGGCAACATTTAAGCAGGGCTGGGATTCCAAAATTTTAGCAACCGGTTCTCTGCCTGGTTGCTGGGTGGGTGTGGCCATGGTGGGCATGATCTACTTGGCCTTCTGCACCATGGTGTGTGTGGGGGGTGTTTTTGCCCTCCCCAAGCTTCAGAGGTTTTCCTGTAACCTCCAGGAGGGCGAAAATGACCTTCCCTGGCTCCGGAGGCCCTCCGGAGGCTGGAAATGGGCCTGTTTCCAGACTTCCGGAACTTCCGGGAGGCCCGTTTTTTGTCCTCCCAGAGCCTCCGCGCGGGCCCCACACTTACCTGGCATCCATAACAGGCTGCATGGAGACTTCTGGGAGGGGTTGGGTTGGGTGGGCGGGGCCAGCCAGTCCTTGCAACTCCGGTTTGGTGAACCAGATGTAAAAATAGCATCTGGTTTGCTCAAACCAGTCCGAATCCCACCCATGTATTTAAGGAAGGGGAAGTGGAGCGCTTCTACCCTGTCTTAATTAGTAGGAAAGGCAGATACTCATAAGGGAGAGATGATATTCCAAGTAACCCAGGGCTTTAAAGATGACAACCAAAACTTTGAATTGCACTCGGAATGCAACCAGAAGCCAATGCAGTTCATGCAGCCACGGTATTACTTGGGTAAATCCCAGGACACCCAAAACTGGTTGCTGCTGCATTATAAACAATTTGCTGCTACCAAAGAACCTTCAAGAGTAGCCCCATGAGAAGCATACAGCAGTAATCCATACTAAAACAGATTGTGAATACATTTAGAATCTTGGCAGACAACTTTAAAGGGGTGTGTGGGTGGGGGAAGCACCTTTTGCAATGAAGGTGTGTCTCAACAGACAACAACTCTCTTCAGATTTTAATGAGCAATCTGATTAATTGTGCATTTTGTTGCAATTTTGTTCTGACACTGGGTTTTTTTCCCTGTCATTTGATGTGATGAAGGCTGAATGTTGGTTTGTACAGAAAATGTCATTACTTGCACACTATCAAAAACATTGGGTCCTTTTCCCCATCTATATACAGATACGTACACAAACATACTTTCTGTTAGAAAAAAAATGGCACTATCAACACTTCCCCCCAAAAAAATTACAGTTGAGTTTATTAGAAAAAAAAGGGGGAGTGGGAGGCTAATAACTAAGAAATAGTTATCCTTTGCTGACTGGTATCAGCCACAAAAAAAGAGGAGAATCTGTGATAGTGATGAATTTCTGTGGCTCAGGTGGAGGATTTGTCAGGGTATAAGATGTATTCATGAACTGGAATAGACATAGTAACAGGTCAGCCAATGGGGACTGTTTCAGAGGTGGGTCTCAGCAGGTTCTGAGAATCTGTTCTCGAGAATCGGTAGCGGAAATTTTGAGTAGTTCGGAGAACCGGTAAATACCACCTCTGACTGGCCCTGTCCCCATCTATTCTCTGCCTTCTGAGTCCCAGCTGATTGGGAGGAAATGGGGATTTTGCAATAACCTTCCCCTGGATTGGGGAAGGAATGGAGATTTTACAGTATCCTTCCCCTGCCACACCCACAAAGCCACTCCCACAGAACCAGTAGTAAAAATTTTTGAATCCCACCACTGGGACTGTTTGGTGACCCAGACGGCTCGGAGCCTGGGTGTGGCTTAAGTTCACTGATCTGGGCATATATATGAGTGCTTCTGTGATTATTGATTCTGTACTTCTGGATTTTGAGTTCTGGTTCTGGCTTCTGCTGTATGTATATAACGAAGTTTCTTATAAGAATGAGTCCTGCTGAGTTATTTACTTGTGAGCTGGTTGGATTGCTGCAAACTCTAACAGGATTAGGGTGCAGATTCATTCTTTAAGCTTATGGGTTGGTTTCCAAATGTTACATTACCAAGCTGGGTAATATCTTCAGACTGGACAGTCACTTATCTGAAATGGTATAGGGTTTCCTGCTTGAGCAGGGGGTTGGACTAGAAGACCTCCAAGGTCCCTTCCATCTCTATTCTGATTGAAGAGGTATTGAAGGAGGATGCTGGGAGAGGTCATTGCAGAACAATAATCCCCACTCCCTATCCCTGGAAGTGGTCCAGCAAGATATCTTGGATGGTTATCAAAAGCCACTGAAAGATCTAAAAGGACCAGGATCAACACACATAAACACACCAACCCAATCCTGAGCACACCAAACCTGATTCATAAGTGTAACCAATGCTATCTCAATAATATGCCCAGTCTGAACCTTGACTGAAAAAATCCAGATCATTTAATAAAACAAACAAATAAACAAGCAAGCAAGTCAAAATAATTCTTCTTGTTCTCCTCCCAGATATTATGAAGGTCAACAGGATTGCTGAACATATAATGTTTGCTCTTGAAGACAAGGTTGGTTCGAGAAATTCATCACATCTGTATAGGTGACAATGATAACATGATATTTGGGGGACTCTATCACAGTGAATCACCGGGAAACACACTCTATTGCTGAGAAAGCCAAGGGAAATAATCAAATCCATAAAAAAAGTGAAAAAGAAAATATTTAGGACATGTGATGCGACACCCGGAAAAATACGGCATACTTCACTTAACCCTCCAAGGAAAGATTGAAGGCAAATGAGGTCCAGGCAGAATAAGAACATCATGGCATCAAAATTTAAGGGACTGGTTTGGACAAAACTCAGCAGCATTTTTTCGTGTGGCTGTTGATAAAAAATAGGATTGCTAACATGGTCACCAATATCCGATGATGGATATGGCACAAGAAGAATCACAATGAAGAAAATTATGACTGGCAAACCCAAGAAAGCTGCTACAATAGCAATAGTCATAGCAATAGCACTTAGACTTATATACCACTTCACAGTGCTTTTTACAGCCTTCTCTAAGCAGTTTTACAGAGTCAGCATAATTTATTTATTTATTTATTAGTTCGATTTATATATTTATACTGCCCTTCTCCTTTATGCTGGTGTACAGCCAGCATAAAACCCACAAATATAAAATTTAAAAACAATCTAAAAACATTAAATAGTTTGGCCCGTAATTAAAATAAACAACCCAATTTAAATAATTTAAGAAGAATAAAATTAAAAAAAATTAGGCCAGCCCGGCTTCTTGAAATAAGAGCGTCTTGAGGGCCCGGCGGAAAGTGCGCAAGTTGGGAATCCTCCACATCTTGGGGGGCAATTTGTTCCAGAGGGCAGGAGCCCCCACAGAGAAGGCTCTCCCCCTGGGGGTCACCAGCCGACATTGCTTGGCCGATGGCACCCGGAGGAGCCCCTCTCTGTGGGAGCAAGTTGGCCGGTGGGAGGCTATTGGTAGCAGCAAGCGATCTTGTAAATATCCAGGTCTTAAGCCATGGAGTGCTCTGAAGGTGGTAACCAATACCTTGAATCGCACCCGAAGGACCACTGGAAGCCAGTGCAGCTCGCTCAGGAGAGGTGTTACATGGGAGCGCCATGACGTTCCCATAACCACCCGCGTGGCCACATTCTGGACCAGTTGGAGCCTCCAGGTGCTCTTCAGGGGGAGTCCCATGTAGAGAGCATTACAATAGTCCAGGCGGGAAGTGACGAGGGCATGAGTGACCGTGCGTAGGGAGTCCCGATCCAGAAAGGGACGCAACTGGCGGATCAGGTGAACCTGATAGAAAGCCCCCCTGGCCACGGCCATCATGTGTTCTTCTAAGGACAGCCGTGCATCCAGGAGGACACCCAAGTTGCGAGCCCTCTCCGTGGGGGCCAACGACTCGCCTCAATAGTCAGAGATGGCATCACCTGACTATATCGGGACGCTGGAAGCCACAGCCACTCAGTCTTGTACAGGTTGAGCTTGAGCATGTTTCTCCCCATCCAGATCTGCACGGCCTCCAGACACCGGGACATCACATCAAGGGCATCATTGGAGTGGTCCGGGGTGGAGATGTACAGCTGGTGTCATCAGCGTACTGGTGGAACTGCACCCTGAAACCACGGATGATCTCCCCCAGTGGCTTCACATAAATGTTGAGCAGAAGAGGCAAGAGGACCGACCCTTGCGGCACCCCACACATGAGGTGCCTCGAGGTCGACCTCTGGCCTCCTGTCAACACAAACTGTCTTCTCCGGAGACTCAGGGTTGCTTACAATGCATTAAGCAATAGCCTTCATACTTTTGTATATACCTGCTTAGTAGGGCTTCCCCCCCACCCCCGAGCGGTATTCTATTTTATACAAAGTCAGCTTATTGCCCCCACAAACCGGGTCCCCATTTTACCCACCTCAGAAGGATGGAAGGCTGAGTCAACCTTGAGCCAGTGAGATTTGAACTGCTAAATTGCGGCAGCCAGCAGTCAGCAGAAGTAGCTTGCAGTACTGCACTCTAACCACTGTGCCACGGTGGCTCATTCATTGGTGGAGGTTGCTTAGAATATATTTTTAAAAATTGTCTTCATCATGGGGAAGAAGCAAAGACTGCTGAATTGCTGCCATTTTGACATTTGTAGAGAATTTCATATCTCCCTGGTCTGAACTGAGCCGAGTGTTATGAATTTCTTGATATAAAATATACCCAAAGCTACTTTTCTCTCAAGACACGACGGCTATCATTACTTACAGGCATAACAAGACTGATGAGCAGATATTGTTGTTCTCTCTGCCACCCACTGTGAGTCAGACAGTTTTTCAAGTAGGAGTTGCCTGAAAATTTACCTCTGGAACTGGAATGCATTTACTCACGAGTTTATTCCGGTCACACATATGAGAAACTGAAAAGGGAGAGAAGTCTTTTTCACAGAAATGCCGAAAAGCTTGAACTCACTTCACACCTTCTTTCTTTCATGTAAGATTCACCACTTTATGCTTCTGAAAGCAAAGAGACTATGGGCATGCAGGAGGGAGGACTTAAGGGACAGTGGGACAAGTCAAGTCTTTGCTGAGGTAAATTGTTTACACCGTACCTCCTTTGAACGTTTGGAAAAGGAGGCTTCTAGAAGAACATGGCGGGCATTATGTGGATTAAGTGAGACACTAAGGTAGAATTATATACTGTATATATACATTTTACAAAATACAGCAATAGCATTTAGACTTATATACAGGTAGTCTTTGACTTACGATTCTCAGCTTTGGAAGCCATATTAGACCAGAAGCTTCCATTCTGCCACCTTCTCATGTGTGGGAAAGTAGGAGGGGGGATTTAGTATGGGGGTTGTCTTTAGACATAATAGCATTTTTCCTGTCAGTCAAGTTCAGGCTGATTCTGCATCTGGAGAAGGAGTGGTCGGAGTGAGGTCTGGAGATGGGACGGTGGTTGATTGGAGCATGTGATCAACTGAGGACTGAGGGGATGGTTTTGGGGGTTTTGATTTACTGAGGAAAAACCCGGACCTCTCAAATTCGGGTTTTCCCAGAGGTGCCAGTTTACCTATTCTAGTAAATAGAACTTTGAAAAATGCTTGCTTCAGAGTCTTTACTTAGAGTTGGGTTTTTTTCTGGAACGCTGACAACAATCACAATGGAGCTCAAAATTTCTGTTGTTAAGTGAGACATTTGTTAAGTGAATTTTGCCCCCTTTTATGGCCTTTCTTGCCACAGTTATGATTCACCTGTAATTGGATTAAAGACTTTCTGATGGACCGGCCACAAACAGTGAAGGCTGGGCTTTGTATATCCTCCTCCCTGAAGCTTAGCACTGGCTCTCCTCAGGGCTGTGTGCTCAGTCCCTACCTGTACTCATTGTACACATATGATTGTGTATCTTCTCATCCCATGTGATTATCAAGTTTGCGGATGATATCACCATACTGGGTCTTATTACAGGAGGAGATGAATTAGGGAAGAGGTCCAGAAGTTAACCACATGGTGCTTAGGAAACAACTTGCACCTAAACTTCAGCAAGACCAAGGAAATGGTGCTGGACCTCTGGAAGAAGAGAAAGGAACCTGCCCTACTTTATATCAAGGGGGGCTGTGTGCAGAGGGTCTCCTCTTTCAAATTCCTGGGAGTCCATTTTAGTGAAGTTCTCACCTGGAAAAATAATACAATCCAGGTGGTCCAGAAGGCTCAACAGAGACTCCATTTCCTCAGGATTTTGCGGACAAAACAAGATGGAATAACCACTGATGACCTCCTTCTACCGGTCTACGATAGAAAGCATCCTCACATATTGCATTGCGGTATGGTATTCCTCTGACTCCACTAGATGAAATTGCTAGGACTCGATGTCTTAGCAAGGTGAGGAAAATCTTTAGGGACGATTCACACCCTGGTCAGCACTTCTTTACTCTCCTACCATTGGGCAGGAGATATAGAAGCAAAGCTTCTTCATTCTATATGAATGAACAGGCTGAAAAATAGCTTCTATCCGTGAAGCTGTCAGACTTCTGAACACAACATAACACGATAACTACTTAGTATGATAGACTTGCAGGGATTTTAAGGTGGAGCAAGAAAAAGTGGGCGTACTTTTTGGACAAGAAGAATTCTTTGGGCAGCTCAAGGTTCTAGAGATGGAAAAGCAGACAGTCACAGATGGACCAGTATCAAAGCCAGAAATTGAAAGGAGAAGAGTAGATGCCACAGCACCGAGGGAAGCTCTCAAGGTACTGGTTTGAACTGGATAGGTTCTACGGTATTACTGTATTACCGTGAGTAGTTTTTTTCTCTTTATAATGTTCCTTAATTAGCCATGTTAGGGAGGAAACATGAGGGTGGGTGGGGGGAGGAAAGCACAAAGTGAAATCCATGCATAATTTATGAAATGGAATGTTTCCTAATTAGTCTTTTAGGTTAATGGTATTGTAGCTCATTTCCCGCCACTGCCTTTGGCAACGACCTTGCCTCTTCCTCATTTTTAACACTTTCTTTGTGAAAGTGATCTTCTTAAGGCTTAAGTGGCGCAGTGGTTAGAATGCGGTACTGCAGGCTAATTCTGCTTTGACTGCCGACTGCCAGCAGTTCGATCTTGACCGGCTCAAGATTGACTCAGTCTTCCATCCTTCTGAGGTCAGTAAAATAAGGACCCAGATTGTTGAGGGCAATAGGCTGATTCTGTAAACCGCATAGAGAGGGCTGTAAAGCACTGTGAAGCGGTATATGAGTCTAAGCGCTTTTGTTATTGCTATTGCCTCAGCCGTCCATCCTTCTGAGGTCGGTAAAATAAGGAACCAGATTGTTGGGGACAATAGGCTGACTCTTTAAACCATGTAGAGAGGGCTGTAAAGCACTGTGAAAGGGTATATAAATCTCGGTCCTATTGCTAGTGCTATTGACTCAGCCTTCCATCTTTCTGAGGTCAGTAAAATGAGGACCCAGATAGTTGGTGGTAAAATGCTGACTCTGTAAACCGTTCAGAGGGGGCTGAAGTGGTATATAAATTTAAGTGCTATTCCTACCATTTTTGGAGCAATAGCACTTAGGAGCTAGAAAATTTATTTATTTATTTATTGGTTCGATTTATATTCCGCCCTTCTCCGGAGACTCAGAGCAGCTTACAATGCGTTAAGCAATAGCCTTCATACTTTTGTATATACCTGCTTAGTAGGGCTTTCGACCACCCCTCCCCAAGCGGTGTTCTTTTTATACAAAGTCAGTTTATTGCCCCCACAATCCGGGTCCTCATTTTACCTACCTTGAAAGGATGGAAAGCTGAGTCAACCTTGAGCCTGGTGAGATTTGAACTTGCAGTAATTGCAGGCAGCTGGCAGCTAAGTGCTACTTAACAGCACTTTAGTCCGCTGCACCACCAAGGCTCCAAAATTCTCCCTTCCCACCAAGTTTGCATTCACTTAAAAAAGAAACCCTTCTCATGTCTTTGGCAAATTTAATCAAAATTGAACTTCCTTGCTCAAAGCCTCTCTTGATTTCTTCTCTTAGAAATCAAGGCGAAGGTTCAAAGTTGATCAGGATTGGGTGGGGAAGACAATACAAAACAACAGAGTTGGAAGGGACCTTAGAGGTCTTCTAGCCCAATTCCCCGATAGAGAAGGAGGTATAGGAGACCCTATACTAGTGATGGTGAACCTTTTTGGCACTGAGGGAGCGCGCGGGTGGAGTAAACACCAAGTGCTGAAAAGGGGGCACTTTGCATGTGTACACACTCATCTGGGCTGTGATCAGGAAGAGGAGCTGCCCAGAGGGCATGCGTGTGCCAAAAAATTTACTTCTGAGTTCCAGTGCATGCATGTGTCCCGGACGGCAAGACTTCCAGTTACTGCCATGCATGCACATGCAACGATCAGCTGGCTGGCACACATGCTCAAAATGGAAGACTAGGTCTTCCAGTTTCCAGCACTGCTGCATGGACAAAGGCCAGCTGATCATCGCATGCACATGCGTGCCAGAAACCCGGAAGAGGAACGGCCGATGCCGCACCTGCCAGGCGACATGGCTCTGCATGTCACTTCGGGCATGCGTGCCATAAGTTCGCCACCACTGCCCTATACCATTCCAGACAAATAGATGTCCAGTCTTTTCTTAAAAAACCTTCAGTGATGGAGCACCCATAATTTCTGAAGGCAAGCCCTTTCACCGGTTAATTGTTCTCCCTGTCAGGAAAGTGCTGCTTAGTGTTAGGTTGGCTCTCTCTTTGAGGAAGGGAGCAAAGGAGGAACAAAGGAGAAGGAAGCCTCCCCTCAAAAGGATTCTAAAATAACATTTTGCATTCTCAAGTAATTCCCAACTCTCCCTGGCAACCATTCATTTCTTCCAACTGACAGAAGTCTCCAATATGAAAGTGGATTGGCTTCGTTTTTCCCAGGGGGCCATGTATCTCTTCATCCGCCGCCTGGGGTAAAAAGCAATGCATACGTTTACAATATAAATGTGATTTAATCGACCTTCCTGTCAGCAAGAAATGGCAAGCATATCAAACAAGACCAAGATGTTAGAAGCGGAGGGAAGGAGGGAGGGAGGGAGGAGAAAGAAACTCATCACATTATTGGTGTGATGAGTTTCTGAACTGTTTTTTTTTTTTTTTTTTTTGAGGGGGCAGGAAAGCCGACTGGATGATTTTATGTAAGTCTTTCCCCTCAAAACAATAATTAAGATAATTCTGCGTGACACGGAGAGAAATGTTCAGCCTTGTATGAAATGTGCCTCACGTTGAGCAAGCTGAAAACTTTCTCTATTGATTAGAATTCCTCACAGGCCTTGCAGGCAAAGCTGAAATTAATTGTAGTGTGGATCATCCTTTCCTTATTTACTGGATTCCAAGTGTTTCTTGAGTTAAGCACTGAGGTATTTCTTTGGGGCAAGTCTGCGTATACATCCGTGATGGTGAACCTATGGCGCATGTGCCACAGCTGGCACTCAGAGCCCTCTCTGTGGGCATGCAAGCCGTCACCCAGCTCAGCTCCAACATGCATGCGCAAATGCGCCTTCTGCCGGCCAGCTGATTTTTGGGATGGGGGGAGGCAGAGTGCATGTGGGAGATGCATGCACATGCACAGGTGGGTCGTGTGCACATGGGCAGGGGGCAGGGGGGAGCACAGGGTGTGTGCCGCACCCTCCGCAACCCATTTTTGGACCCAGGAGGCTGCAGGGAGGCCTACTAAGCCCAAATCAGGGTGTGGGGGGACATGTGGTGCGCCCCCCCCATGGCCTGTTTTTGGTCCCATATGCTGCAGGGAGGCCTACTAGGCCCAAAACAGGGCTTCGGGAGTGTGGCACCGCCCCCACGGCCCGTTTCTGGCCTCAGGAGGCTGCAGGAAGGCCTACTAGGCCCAAAATAGGGCATGGGGGTACAGCACATGTGCAGGAGGGTGGGGGAAATGGGGGGGTCATGTGCACATGTGTGGGGTGTGGGAGGGGGTCGTGCACACATGTGCAGGGGGCACACATTGCATTATGGGTGCTGGCACAGGCGCACGCTTTCGGCACATGATGACAAACTGGTATACATCATTGCTTAAGGAAAAGAGGGGGGGTTTGGGGGTTTCTTTTGAAATTTTGGGTCCTTTAGGAAGTTTTGAAAGGCACAACGGGTACCTTAGGTATCTTGGAGATGTTTAAACAGATTTATTTATTTAGCGTATGGCAAATACATGGACTTATAGTAATTCAAATGTTAATATCCAGACCACCCAATGTAATGGATATTTTGTTGTGGAGCATCACAGTCACACACGGATCCTGTTCAGAGTTGACCAATGCTGGTGAGGAAGGTCAAAACCAGGCACCTTTTGTGTAGGGTCATCTACGTAACTGCCTGTATCTGGGCGTTCAGCAGTCCATTTGCCTTTCCACTGTGTGTTGATGTCAAAATTGTTAGATAATTGTGTTGTACTCCTTCACTAAGGCTTCCTTGCCTCCATAAAGCTGGTGGTGCAATGTGTCTCAAGATGGGGAGCCAGTAGGCAGGAGTAGATTTCAATCCATTGCCATGTATATAGAGAGCCAGGAGTTCTACAAACATGTCTGGCTGCCAACTGTCGTTAACTGCCAATTCTTCAATGTAGTCTGGCTGCCAATTGTTGCTAGTCATTTGGTTCACACGACTGTGCTATCCAGGGTGCATCGCAAGGAGTCAAACTAGCATCACACCTCATTTAAGCTGAGATTTTATGCAATAAAACCACTTCCCCAAAGAGGCCCTCAACATGTCATGCCAACCTGGTGTGGTCCTCTGTCTAATGCAGTCTGGTGTTAGGACAATATTCAAACCTGGCCCAATAAGTTGGGTGTTACCTTCCTGTAACAGGGAGGTACTGGGGTACCACTAACAGAGACAGAATAACAAAGTTATTGGGACCTTGGAGGTCTTCTAGTCCAACCCTCTGCTCAAGCAGGATAACCTATACCAGTGATGGCTAACCTTTTTGCCGTCGCGTGCCAAAAGTGGGGGAGCGCAAGGGGATCGCTTATGTGTGTGCCCACACCCATTATTCAATGCCCCCTGTGCCCTGCCCCCTGTGTATGCGTGCACTCCCCCGCTTTTGGCACGCGATGGCATAAAGGTTGCCGGTGGGCTCGGTAGGCCCATTTTCGCCCTCCCCAGGCTCCAAGTAAGCCTCTGGAGCCTGGGGAGGGTGAAAACGGCGTCCCCTACCCCCTGGAGGCCCTCTGGAGGCCAGAAACGGCCTGTTTCCCGACTTCCGGTGGGCCCAGAAGGCCCAAAAATCAGCTGGCTGGCAAGCGCACGCATGCTGGAGCTGAGCTAGGGCAACAGATATGGCTCGCGTGCCCACAGATATGGCTCCGACCTGTATTTCCTTTGTTTGAAATCCAGTTGATGGGCGCGGCAGAGCGGATTGCCATGCCTCAGCTGTTTTACTCACTGGGGCTGCAATAGAAGGTAAGTTTTAGAGTTGTTTTCAAATGCACTGCGCACACTCAACGAATCAGTTGTTGCACCGGTTGAATCCCACCACTGTGACCAAGGTATAACTAATTATTATATTAGATAATTATTATTATCTAGGAATATTATTTAGGAATAATATTTAAATACTAAATATTAAATAAATATTTAATAATATTTAATAGGTACCTGGAAATATTAAATAAATATTTAATATTTAATAGGTGCCTGGAATGCACTACCTGACTCTGTAGTTTCTTCCGCAAAACCCCAAAACTTTAACCTTAAACTGTCTACTGTTGACCTCACCCCATTCCTAAGAGGTCTGTAAGAGGCGGGCATAAGCGCACCGGCCTGCCTACTGTCCCTATCCTAATATTCCTTTTTACTTACTCTTTTCATGTGTTCAAATTATGTTTACCTGTTATCTTATATATGCTTGACAAATAAACTTATTACGATTATGATTATTTGAACTACGATTCTTCTTTAACTGTTTTTCATTCCTTACCCCCCACCCCCCTGAGATGAGTTTTCCACTTCCATGTTTAGACATTATATCTCAACAAACAGAAAAGGAGTTTGCATTCATTGCTGGAATAAATTAAAGAACTGGTTATCCCTCCTTCCTATATAATGTCACCTTCTCAGTTTTCTTTTTGTTCTCCATTATCCGCGCTTGACATTACTTCCTGCCTCACTAGCCTGGCCACAATATCTGTCCCCTTGCCACGATGACATTTTCTGCCAACCTTTGGCTGAATGGTGTTTTTTTTTTTTTTTTTAATAACTCCTTCTTTTAACCCAATGAAATATATTACATTTGAACTGCCTTTGACCAAATGTACTGGCTTTGAACTTTACACTTGAATTCTTGGCTTCAGCTTCTTTGAGTTACAACCTCTCTTCCCCTCTCTTGAATGAATTATACTTCCCGTCTTTTCGAGGACTGCTAACCGGTTCCTTTGCTGACCCCTTGTTCTTTGTTCCCTTTGAAATTTCTTCTTATTTAGCTGAAGACCTGGTGTCTTCCCTTTTTCATGTTCCCTTCCCTATTTCTCTTTTATTTTACAGTCTTCAATTCTGTAACCTTGCCAGTTTTTTTTTTTTTTCCTGATTCCTCGAGGGGCAAAATCATCTTGGCCAGATTCCAGGTCTGAGTAATTATTTTTCACTCTCCCCTTTGCTTTGGCCATTGTTTGTGAATCTTTAAGGTCTTACTTGGCTTCCTGCCCATCCAGCAGCCCTTTCTTTGGTTCCCAGCTCCTCGAACTTTGCGTGACTTGAAATATGAAATTTAGGCATCCAATCTTTCTTGTTCTGTGGAGCGCACAGCAAGAAAGCTTGACTTATCTGAGTCTCAAGGTGAGGTTCAGGCTGTGTGTGTGTCTCCTGCTTATCCAGCCATTTTGTAGGACTTCATCAAAATTATCCCATGGCCTTAGAACAGGGCAGGGGTGGGTTCTAATTTTTTTTATTACTGGTTCTGTGGGCGTGGCTTATTTTGTGGGTGTGGCTTGATGGTCATGTGACAATTCTTTAGGATTTAGCAGAGGTACTGGTCTACCAGGCTTTTAACTGCTTGCAGAGCTGTACCAGTCTACTCATTTGTTTTTGGAGGCACCGGTATAGTTGGTATAGTTTATTGAATAGCCCGAAGGCCTTTTCAAACAGAAAAGAAAAAGGGAAAAAGGTAAAACAGTTACAAAAATAGCAATCTAAAAATATATGATAGATGACATCAAAATTTTACAATATCAAATTTCAATAGCTAAGTTGCCAAGACTAGATAACCCAAATAGGATAGCTCCTCTCTAACTGAGCTCATCTTCCTTACAATCGATATATATATATATATATATATATATATATATATATATATATATATATATATATATATATATATATATATATATATTTGATATAACTGGCTCGTATTGCTGTCATTCTTTTAAGATATCGAGTGATCGCTCTTACCAGGGGAGGGGAGTCAGCCCTCAACAGAAATGCTAGTTTTTGGCTTATATTCCAGTGGGGAAATTTATTTATAATTGGGGACAGATATTGTTTTCTTACTTCTTGATAGAGACTACATTCGAATATTATATGCGCTGTGTCCTCCACGACGTTTACCCCACATATGCATATTCTTTTGTCATACGGGATTTTCCGATAACGGCCGAATCTAACGTTTGTATCTAGAAGTTCGAATCTAAACTTAACAAATAACTGTCTCTCCACTGATGGCATTTCTAAATGTAAATACTTTTCCAGAGTGAAAGTTGTTTTAACTGCTGTCAGCAGTTTAAGGGAATGATTAGTTGAAAGGGTTGCCATGTCCATTTGCCCATGTATATCTTTAATCCGTTGTTTAACTTGGTTCAGTGTGTCACACAACGGGAACCCTACGCCATATCGGTTCAATATTTTTGACAGCCGGGTTAGCCAGGAATAACTTTGAGGATTTGAAATCTGCTGTTCCTCTAGACATATTTTGGGGAGTCTGCTGGCATCCATCTGGGTCATTTTTAGCCAGTAGGCTACCGCCCTAGTGATTGTATAGGTGTACAGTGAGAAATGTCCCAATTCAGCTCTGACGGCTGCAGCTGAAGTGGAATTGTTTACCCCAAGCATCCTCCTTAACAAATTATTTTGAGTTCTCTCTAATATGGGGGCCTCTGTAAGACCCCAAATTTCTGCACCATAGAGCATGATCGGAACAAGTTTAGCCTGAAAGACTTTACGAAGAGGTAAAATGGAGGTTGGTTGGTTGGTCTACCCATTTGTTTCTGGAGGCACCATCTACCACCACACTGCCTTTTAACACTGATCAGCTGTAGGATGGCCCTTTGAAGCCCCACAGCAAGAGTTTAAACAGTTTTTTTCCTTCTAGCTGATCAGCTGGGACTCAGGAGGCAGCAATAGATTGGGGGTGGGGCCAAATAAAAGGTAATAATAACACGGGGGGCGGCGGGAGGGTGGGGGGGGCAGGG
The DNA here is from genome assembly GCA_022577455.1 of Arizona elegans. Taxonomy (NCBI): domain Eukaryota; kingdom Metazoa; phylum Chordata; class Lepidosauria; order Squamata; family Colubridae; genus Arizona; species Arizona elegans. The sequence goes on along the minus strand of JAKOOJ010000005.1, from coordinate 91,414,189 downwards.
GGTGGGAGGGCCCAGCTCCCGAACAAAGAGAACCGGTTCGGTGATGTCATATCGTCACAGCTACCAGCTCAGCCGAACTGGGCCAAACCGGAAGGAACCCACCACTGGAACAGAGGTGTCAAACTCAAGGCCCATGGGCCAAATCCAGCCTGCAATGTGTTCTGACCCAGCCTTAGAAGAAGCAAGAATCAAACTCCTTGTCACGAAAAACCCTTCTTTATTTACCTCTTGTGAATTAATGGCAATCACCCACTGAAAAGTCCAAGCAAGAATCCTGCAAAGAGTTCACTGCAGCAACAGACCTTATCAGTTCCTTGCGATAATTGGAAGGCCATGAGCTCCCAGCCAAAAGCCTGCAGATTAAGTTCTGGCAAGCAGTCTTTGATGCACGAAACACAATGAGCAAAATCTTCAGAAATACAAACTGTTGTCTCCTACGACCACCCCTCCACTTTCCTTCTATTTATTCCCCAGCCAGGGAGGGGCCATTCAGCGTCCACGTGTGCTTTATTTTCTGAGTTGACTCCTTATCCTCCATTGTTCAACTCTCCTAACTATTCTGTGCATACGTGCATCAGGAACAGGCCCCAGCTGTTCTTCCTCACTCAGCTTCCAAAGGCAGCTGCCTCTCCGGTGGCTGGGAAATGTTGGACAGCCCTGGCTCTATCTCTGTGTCTGATGCAGAGCATCCATCAGAGCCTTCCCCAGACTCCAGCACTGGCCCAAATTCCTCCCCAACCTCCTCATCATCTGAGTCTGCCACCAGCTCTGCTGGCAGCTGGCAGGCCACAAGACATGTGCTCAGATCCTGCCCGTGCAGCTATCCTGGAAACTGTAATGGGCTGGCCTACATTGCTTTGGCCCCATCCCACCCCATCCCAGTGGGTGCACTTGCATGCATGAGGCCAGCTCAGTGGTGGCACGGGCTCCAGAGTCGCAGTGTGCACCAGTTGAGCGGGCAGTCTGCGCTGCACAAAGGGCGGCGAGCGCATGATGGCCAATGGTTTCTGACTGAAGCTGCCACACCCCCTGCCTTGCCTCACTTCATCCCATGGGATGAGCCTCCCACTCACCACTCCACCCACAGAGAATCCTGGATTCCCTTCCCAACCCTGCCCAGTCCACACAGGCAACATCCATGTGAGCATCAAGCTGGCCAGGCCCCTGGGCCATGCCCAGTTGGCCACGACCACCCCAGCCATGCCCCTCCTGCCCCCCCGGCCCCTGGTGGACAACAACAATGCTGATCCAGCCCTTAATGAAATCAAGTTTGACACCCTGTCTTAGAAGATCATAGCAACACAGCACTTAGACTTATATACCACTTCACAGTGCTTTAAGCCCTCTCTAAGCAGTTTACAGAGTCAGCCTCTTGTCCCCAACAATCTGGGTTCTCATTTTATGATCTTGGAAAGGATGGAAGGCTGAGTCAATCTTGAGTCTGGTTGAGATTTGAACTGCCAAATTACAGTCAGCCGGCAGTCAGCAGAAGTAGCCTGCAGTACTGCACTCTAACCACTGCGCCACCACAGCTCATGAAATGAAAAGTTCTTTGGACATTTTTAAACTTCCTGCTGTCAGACCTGCCTCAACTTGGGCTTCTAAGTAAAAATGATCCTTAGCTCCATTTGTTGAGAAAGGTACAGTTTACTAGAAGTCAAGTGAATTACAGTAGTGTAAAGCCAGAACTGAGAGTTCGTGCCAGACTTTTGCCAGTTAATGTTCCTCCCTTGGTCCCTTCCCATTGTTTATCTCTTATTATCCAATCAAGTTTAGAAGAGATGTTTTTGGAAATAGTCACTCTTATGTGTTGGCGTTCTTCTCCCTGGGAAATGACCTTGAAGACTTTGTCGGTTCTCACCGAGAAGGGCTCTCAGAGGTTCATTTTCCCCAGCCACTTTTTGCCCCTTTCAGCTCCCCCTCCAGAGGGTCAAAAATTGGATGTAATGACATAAATGAGACGTAATGACGTCCCGGCAGGTGGGCGGAGCTTCCCCCACGGGAGCTACCGGTTCGTGCGAGCTGGATAGATCCGGCTGGATTTCACCGCTGGCTCCAGGATATTGTTTGCAGTGGCCACTGGGTTTTGGGGAGCTGCTTGTCACTGAGTTGCTTGTGAAGTAGCCTTCGTAGAGATTTCTGCTGAAAAAGGAACCTTGTTCCTTAAAGTTTTTGAAAGAGATATCGGCAAGAGACCGAAATACAGATAAAATGAATAACACTGCATTAAGATGTTACGTTACAATGAGCAATTTTGCTGCTAGGAATCTTAGGGAACTGCTTCACTCCCAGAAATGTGTCAGCGCTGCTATGCAAGATTAAATAAGATATTTGACAAAGCTGGATAGGATGCTTTACAAACTATTAAGGAAATGTGATTTTGTTTCTGAAAAGCCTAAGCAAATATTAATGGAGATGATAGGAGACCATCCATTTCTGAACAAAGAACCGAGTCATAACATTTTATTAAGAAAATATTGTCTTTGATATCTTTCTTGCTATATAAAGCTTGAAAAATCTTTAATAGATTTTAAGCTACATTTTATACAATTTATATATTACACTACATAAATCTAGCATTTATGCCTTGTTAGGTTTCATCACACAGCCAGCCAGAGGTTTAGACTGCATTTGGTAATTTTATCCATCTATCGAGTTATTGTTATTGTTATTATAGGTAGTCCTCGATTTACGGCCACAATGGAGCTCTGTTGCTAAGTGAGACATTTGTGAAGTGAGTTTTGCCCCGTTTTATGACTTTTGATGCCACGTTTGTTAAGTGAATCGCTGCAGTTCTTAACTTAGTAACATGGTTGTTAAGTGAATCCGGCTTCCCCATCAACTTTGCTTGTCAGAAGGTGAATCATATGACCCCGGGACACTGCAACCGTCATAAATATGAGTCAGTTGCCAAATGTCTGAATTTTGATCACATGACCACGGGCATATGATGGTCATAAGTGTGAAAACCGATTATAAGCCACTTTTTTTCAGTGCTGTTTATTAGTCACATTTCTATGCCGCCCAACTCCCTAGGGACTGTTGTAACTTTGGTCACTACACAGACTGTTGCAAGCTGAAAACTACCTGTGTTATTATTTGTCTATCTAGAGCTATTCCTTCCTTGAACTCTTCTCTATGAGGAATGCAGAAAAGAAAAGAAAAGCTTTTGGCAAGACAATGAGGCGACTATCTCTATCTCTATCTCTATCTCTATCTTTCTAATCTATCTCTCTGTCTCTAATCTATCTATCTATCTTTGTGTATGTATATATGGTATATATCAAATTTATATTTTGCTGATAAAGAAATAAAGGGAGACTAGTATAGATCTATTTCAAGCTTTTTAGTTTTCATCAGCTAGCCATACCCTTACTCAGATTCGAACTTGGGCTTCCTGCATGTTAGGCAGTTGAATTAACCTTCTGAGCCACAAGTTCTCCTCCCTTCATCACTTGAGCCAGGGAAAGATTAAGTGTTTACCGAGACACCTGGTCTACCCCAACATGTGGGAGGGGACATTCTGCTCCCTTTCGCCTTTAAGCTCCAATCCAGAAGCCTCAAGCAGTCGCATTCACGACAAATTCAACTGCCTAACATGCAGGAAGCCCAAGTTTGAATCCGAGGCTAGCTGATGAAAGCTAAAAAGCTTGAAATAGATCTATATATATTTGTTTTCTTTCCTTTTCATAGGCTTTATGTGTATTTCTCTTTAGCCAGGTTCTTCCTATGTAAACCAAGATTTTTATGCAGCCCTAGTTCAGTGAAATCACAATCCACTAGTTTCTAGGCTTTTTTTTTTTTTCTGGTAGCCAGCAAACACTCTGCTCCCAATGGGCAGCAGAGTGTTTGCTGGCTTCCAGATGAAAAAAAAAAAGCCTAGAAACTAGTGGATTGTGATTTCACTGAACTAGGGCTGCATAAAAATCTTGGTTTACGTAGGAAATACATGGCTAAAGAGAAATACATACATACATACATACATACATACATACATACATACACACACACACACACACACACACGCACTGGCTGGATGCCTGTGCTTCACTACAAAATTATGTGATGGGGCATGATAAATTGACACTTAAAGCCTGAAACTTAATGTAGAATGTATAACTCAGTAGCATCAGAGCGTGTTAATATAAGGCAACTGACAGTTGGAACAGAGAGGGAAGGGGAGTAGAATGTCCCAGCCCGCAGGCTGGATGAGTTACGCACTGGCGATGCCTATGCCTGGTTTAGCGAAGGGGTAGCATCAGAGCGTGTTAATATAAAGCAGTTGGCAGTTGGAACAGAGTTCGTTTCAGGTGGGGAGGCAGAATATAAATATATAAATCTGTCCAGGAAACAAATGAGTTAAAGGAGAAGGAAAAAGAAGATTTGGTCGAGAAATAATTGACCAAATGTTTTGTAATGACCAGATGTTTTGGATCACAGCTTCAGAGAGATCGTTTGTTTTCCATATGTTTCGAATAGAGACTCATAGGTTTTTTTTTTTTTTAAAGAAAAGAACATAAAAAATATTCAATCTGTGACGGGTGCTTTGATATGGACACATGGACGGGGGTGGGATTCGCCTTTCCTATCTATGAAGAGGACACAAAACAAAAAACAAAAAACAAAAAAAGGTGGCCGAATAACAATCATCATCATCATCAACATCATCATCAGGAACACAACATGCCAGATATCACAGCTGTTGAAACCCAAAACATACAATTTATTGACATTGTGGTACCAGGAGACACCAAAGAAAAAGAACTGGAAAAAAATCATGAAATATCGCGACCTGGTCAGTGAAACTACATGGTTATGGATGAAACATGTGACAGCAATACCCATTGTCATCAGGGCCCTTGGTATCATGTCCAAGAATTTTGTAAAATACATCAAGAAATTGCAGCTTCCTGCAGTAACACTAGCGAAATTGCAAAAAACTGTGTTACTTGGAACACTGTACATCTTAAGAAGGTACTTGGTTGATACCTTAGAGCCTTGGTGGCGCAGCAGACTAAAGTACTGTTAAGTAGCACCAGCTGCCTGCAATTACTGCAAATTCAAATCTCACCAGGCTCAAGGTTGACTCAGCCTTCCATCCTTTCGAGGTACGTAAAATTAGGACCCAGATTGTAGGGGCAATAAATTGACTTTGTATAAAAAAGAACATCGCTTGGGGGGCGGGGGGGTTGACTGAGTTTCATTTTTAATGAATAAAAGAGATAATAATAATAATAATTACAGCATTTTCTTCAAGGATGATTTGATAGAGTGGATAGGCAGAAGGAGAAATGGAAGAGAGAGAAAAAAGATACAATAGCTTCTTTTGTGTTTTGTCTTTCCATCCTTCCGAGGTGGGTAAAATGAGGATCCAGATTGTTGGGGGCAATAGGCTGACTCTGTAAACTGCTTAGAGAGGGCTGCAAAGCACTGTGAAGCGGTATATAAGTCTAAATGCTATTGCTATTGCTACAAGTCATCTGTAGCATAGTGTTGGAAGGAAAATCCATCTGGTTCAGTTCAGTATTCGCTTTGCTTATAAATAGAACTATTTATATACTTGTCTTCCTCTTTCAATAAGCAACAACCGGTTCGGTCAAAGTGGTGCAAACCAGTTGAATCCTACCACTGTATACACGTACAAGTCAGAAGTGGTTGAGACACTATCCCTGTCATGATGGCTTCAGGATACATGACAAAAGACTTAGATATTTCATTATCAACAGAGACCTAGAAATAAAAAACATGACCCTGGCAACTCTTTTGATATGATATTTGCTGTCCGTGCCACAAATTATGTCATATTTTTAAAGTCCTACTTTTCTTCAATGGCTGGCAAATGGTTTGCTCGGCATGAAGCATTTTAAGCTGTCACAACCCCGGACATTTCCTAAGGACCATAATCAATACTAACCTCAGATTGAGAGCTCTTCTGACAGGACTTATTTGTAAATCCGTTAAGTTGAACGAATACATGTTAAAACTGGTCAGTTGTTGTTTTTTAATTGCTGGCTTATTTGGGTGTTAAATATAAATATTTAGGTGGATGATTAACCCACTATTCTCAAACAATAAAGCTACAAATGCATATTTATTACTTCAGTACAGTAGAATAGGATAGAATATGGAATGGAATGGAATGGAATGGAATAGAATAGAATAGAATAGAATAGAATAGAATAGAATAGAATAGAATAGAATAGAATAGAATATGGAATGGACTAAGGATGGAATGGAATAGAATAGAATAGAATAGAATAGAATAGAATAGAATAGAATAGAATAGAATATGGAATGGACTAAGAATGGAATGGACTAGAGTAGAATAGAATGGAATGGAATGGAATAGAATAGAATAGAATAGAATAGAATAGAATAGAATAGAATAGAATAGAATAAATATGGAATGGAATGGAATGGAATAGAATAGAATATGGAATGGGGCAAAACTTGCTTAACAACTGTCTCATTTTTTAGCAACAGAAATGTTGGACTCAATTGTTTATGACAATTGTTGTCATAAACTGAGAACTATCTCCTACTGAAATGAGTTGTCTTAGCCAACTGAGTTCTTAGAGACTTTTGGTGCAGAGGCATAAAGGAGCTTAAACAGAGATATTACTACACAAGTTTGATAAAAGTGTGAAAGCAGGGACAGAAAGAGCTCAACAATTTCACCTCTAGCTTCTCCTTCAAATCCTTTCCATGTTGGAGATAATTACAGGTAGAAGAACACAATTACATATGCAGACATGGTTCACTCCAACTTAATTAATAGATTAAAGACACAGCAAGAATTATTCAGCGAGGGCTGGAATATACTGTGGTTGAAGTATTTACAAATAGCCGGAAGGATAAAATCAGATCTCAAGAATGAAGGATGGATATTAAGCAAAAGAAGTCAGAATTTGAAACTTGTGAAACCAATATGATTCGTTAAGGTACATACCATATTTTTCAGAGTATAAGACACACTTTTTTCCCTCATAAAAGAGGGTGAAAATTTGGGTGCTTCTTATATATCAAATATAGGGATTCTCTTACCTTCTCTATCGGTTCGCAAATGTGAATGTGCCCCAACTCTGCGCATGCGCACGGCCTTCTGCACATGTGCAGTAGTTGCGTATTACATCCGGGCTGCTGCTACCAGTTCGTGCGATCCAGACAGAACCAGCTGAATCCCACCACTGCATAAACATCTGGCAAAAGGAAGGACAACCTTCCATGATACTGTCTAGTCTGATATCTACTTGTTACATTTCTTTCAACTATCAGATCCTCACAATAATGACATTCTTTTTTTAATAATTACTTTTTATGTAAAAACTGCCAAGATTGAACTGCTTTGCTTTTTTTAAAACTTAATGCTTTTCAACTTGCTAATGAACTGGGGGGAGAGAAAAGGAAGAAATGGAATGCAAAGACTTTTGAGAGCCTGGCAATCATCAAGGTCATCGCTGCAGGTGCTTGAGAAAGGGATGGGCTGTTCCCATAACAAAAGGACGTCTCATAATTGGACAATATGATCACCCAGAAGTGGGGAGAAGTGGAAACCATTGTTTAACTGGACAAGCATTTGCGCAGGAAAACGAGAGCTGGTTTTGTTTCTTCAGTACCAAAATGGTGTATCCAATGAAATTTTACTTTTGGGAAATCAAAAGTCCCAAGAGTGTTTCCTTGTTTTTGGTTCGCTAGCTGGACAGTTGACACAATCCTTGGTATCCACATGACATGTTTTTCTCTTAGTGCAACCTTTCCAGAATGTGATGCTATCTTCCCTCTTGCCGTTTTGTTATTAGTGCAAGGAAATCTGAATGAATTTCCTCCCAAATTCCCTCCCCCCAATAATTTGCTGTATTAAGCCTCCCTTTTTGGCCTCAAGGATTTCTTGCTGTCCCCACAAGCTTGCAAAGGTCCTTTAATAACCTTGGAATGAAACCAGAGGAGAGACTAACAAGTGAAGCGGAGATAGTTTGAAATGTGATTTTTAATGCTTTCCTAATAAACAGGAGAACAATAAGGCAGACTTCTAATGTGATGTTTGCTATGAGCATTGGGGCAACCACTTCCAGAATTCCCAGACAGTATGGCTAATGTACCTTCATCTTGTTACTATAGGGTGGTGAACCTTTTACTTACCGAGTGATGAACAAGAATGCAGTTTGTGTGCTGCGCTCTCTTGCATACCATTGATAACATGCGGCTCCTCCCCGTGTGCTGGATGCGCAACTGTATGCAATCTGTGCATGTGCACAGCTTTCATGCATGCACACTAGTGCAAGCTGTGTGTGCAATCTCACCATGTGCGCATGTGCACAGCTTTTCTGCGTGCAATGCAATCTCATGCGCATGCGCAAACACTGCACATGCGCAAACACATGCACATGTGCAAACACGTGCGCATGTACAGGAAAGCTCCGAAGACCAGCAGGGTCCATTGAATTGTGCTCATGCGTACCAGAGGCCTGAACACCAGCTGGGGCACACGCACATGCGCAGTTTCAGGTGAGCTTGGCGACGGCTCGCGTGCCCGGAAAAATGGCTCTGCGTGCCACTTCCAGCACGCGTGCCATAGGTTCGCCAACGTGGCTATAGGCTAAAAAATCCTGAAAGGGTTAAGTTTCAACAGTCCATTGTTAGAATGTTAGGCCTAATTAATATAACCTTAATATTTTCTTTGCTGTATTCAGATGCTGTAAATATGGAGCCATTTTTTAATGTTTGCAGAAATCTAATAGGAAGTCTTTCAGGAATATTGGGAAGTAAAAAAGAAAAAAAAAGAAAGAAAAAGAACATAAAAAAAAAAAGCTACTTCCACATTGTTGCCAAGAATACTTTGTGGACATTTTCATGAAGTCTTGAAAGTCAAACGCAGCTCAAAGGAAGGAAGAATTTTAGAGATTAGTTGGATTATGGTTATTTAGTTTCTTTGTTGTGGGTTCCTGGCTGATTCTGTCTCTTTAATCTCTTCCTTATGTAAGGAAGATAAATGGAGAAGTTTGACTACCAACTTCCCTTATCCTCAACTACCATGGTATCCAGCCAGAGAATTTGGAATTGAATTAAGAGGGAAGACGATGGGAGAAGGAAGGCAAGATAGGTTGATTTTCCAAATACAAGTTACATATGAGACAGATGAATGAACTGATTTCAATATGAAAAAAATGTGGAAAAAAAGAGAAACATCTCATTGTGTTTCAAGATTTACTTCCCATATTTGCATCGTTGTCTGGTTGACACAGAACAGAGAATAACACAGTTGGAAGAAACCTTGGAGGTCTTCTAGTCCAACCCCCTTCTCGAGCAGAAGACCGTATACCATTTCAGACAAATGGCTGTCCAATTGCTTCTTGAAAGCCTCCAGTGATGGAGCATCCACAACTTCTAAAGGCAAGCCATTCCATTAGTTGATTTCTCTCACCATTAGGAAATTTCACCTTAGTTCTAGGTTGCTTCTCTCCTTGGTTAGTTTCCTTCCATTGTTTCTTGGCTTGGCTTTTGGTGTTTTGGAGAATAGTTTGATCCCCTCGTCTTTGTAGCAGCCCCTCAAATATTGGAAGACTATCATGTCTTCCCTAGTCCTTCTTTTCATTAAACTAGATATACCCAATTCCTTCAAGCATCCTTCATATGTTTTAGTCTCTGGCCCCTTATTCATTCTTCTTGTTCTTCTCTGCACTCTTTCCAAGTCTCAACATCTTTTTTTTTTTACTGTTTACAAGATCCCTCTCACAGTTGCTGGCACTGATAATTGAGTGAACTCTGTAGTAAGAAGTAGAAATGATTCCTTGAAATATGTGACGAAGAACAGAAAGGACAAATCTTTCAAATCTCCTAAACAAGAAGCTTATAGGAAAAGTTGGCACTGTTTCTTGGCCCAGGAACAAGAAAAGAGAAAATAAAATGAAGCGATATTTCTAAACCTTCTTCAATGGGCATGTGAGACTCTTATCAATGGTTCATTTTCTTCTTAAGGACATTCAGGCTTCTTACTCAGAAAGATCTTCTGCCTGCATAAACAGGGCTAAGCAACCGACAATGTGCAATCAACCACACTAATTATTCGGAAAGTTACCTACCACGCGTGGTTATGCATTTTGTATAGGTAGTTTTCAAAGTCAACCGAAACGCAGCTGAGCTGAAAGGCATCCCATACTCAATTTTATTTTGAAATGTATGAAAAGGCCTTTTCTGTATACAGAAGCACAAAGCATGGATTCAGAGTGATTACATTGGCAGCAAGCAGAAGCCCTCATTTTGAACATTTTCTTAACTTAATCTAATCTCATTGCTATAAAGGTAAAAGGCAAAGGTTCCCCTTGCACATATGTGCTAGTTGTTCCTGATGCTAGGGGGCGATGCTCATCTCTGTTTCTAAGCCGAAGAGCCAGTGCTGTCCGAAGACGTCTCAGTGATCATGTGGCTGGCATGACTCAATGCCAAAGATGCCCGGAACACTGTTACCTTCCCACCAAAGGTGGTCCCTATTTTTCTACTTGCATTTTTTACATGCTTTCGAACTGCTAGGTTGGCAGAAGTTGGGACAAGTAATGGGAGTTCACCCCATTACGCGGCACTAGGGATTCGAACTGCTGAACTGCCGACCTTTCGATTGACAAGCTCAGCATCTTAGCCACTAAGCTACCGCATCCTCATTGCTATAAAAGCATCCTTGCTGGCTAATACATTGTTTCTTTATCCACGGTGGCTCCGAAATAGTAAATCTGTATTTCCAGTTCTAAGCTGGATATTTCAGTTTATTCGTTCACATAGAAACATAAAGTTGGAAAGACTGTTTAGGTCAATGATTTCAACCTCAGTGTAGGAATTTACTTCTGCTTCTGTTGATGCATACTAAAACTGTATTTCTATATTTGGGCAGCCATATCATGCTGTTAACTCATATTGAACTTGTAATCAACTAGTGTTATAAGCATTTTTCACAACTATTTCATATAGATGTTCTCAAAGACCCAAATGAAGATTCATTATTAGTATACAGAACTGAAGGCAGAGTGTCAGTTCTCAAATGCAGATAGGTCCGGGAAAGTTCACTTAGTGGCCATTGAAGTTATAATGGCACTGGAAAAAAACATGATTTATGTCTGTTTTTCACACTTACTGTTGTGGTCTGCCAGCAGCCTGTGGACCTGGCAACGGAGTCAGACAGTGAGGAGGCTGGGGAGGACAATGGACCAGTCCTAGAGTCTGGGGAAGGCTCGGACGAGGGCTCTGTGTCAGAGGCAGAGATGGGGCCAGGGCCATCTGGGAGCGATGCGCGGACTCTGGAGCCTCCAGAGGTGGACAACAGAAAGGCAGAGGAACATTAGGAGCCTGTTCCTAGTGCACACATTCGAAGAGCTGCCAGAAGGCAAGAGCAGCTGAAGAAAAAAGGACAACTTGGGAGGAAGGCCAGAAGATGATTGGTCACTCCCATAAGGCTTAAAAGAGTAGCAATGAGCCATTAGGTTCTTTGTAGAAAAGCAATGTTGATTCCTGTGCTTCTTGTCAGTGTCTCTTGAACTTTGTGGGGTTCTTGCCAAGAAAAGCCTTTGGACGGTTGCCAAAGACATCAAAGGTTGGTGATAAGGCCGACAGACTGGTTATGAAGAATTTTGTTTTGGACTAAGCTGAGAATGAATTAATTCTCAGCTGTTTTAATAAAATAAGTTCGTTGAGGACTGAATTGTGTTTGGTAATCACTACTTGGGCCTTGGTCACCACACTTATGACCATTGCAGCATCCCTGCAATCAAAATGAAGACACTTGGCAATTGGCATGTATTTATGACAGTTGCAGAGTCCCAGGGGATCCCCTTTAGTGACTTTCTGAGAAGCAAAGTCAATGGGGAAGCTGGAGTCACTTAACAACCATGTGACTAACTTCAGAACTGCGGTGACTCACTTAACAATTGTGGCAACAAAGCAGTGGTGGGATTCAGCCGGTTCGTAACCCTTCGGGAGAACCGGTTGTTAACTTTCTGAACAGTTTGGCAAACTGGTTGTTGGAAGAAATCATTAGGGCAGAGAACCAGTTGTTAAATTACTTGAATCCCACCACTGCAACAAAGGTCATAAAATGGGGTAAAATTCACTTAACAAATGTGTCATACCCCTATTGTGGCCCAAGATCAGGGGTCTCCAACTCCTGGTCCGTGAACCCACGGCATGCCAGAAACCAGTCCACGCAAACACGAAAAGCCCCATTCGTGGCAGCACATGAAAACAGGCCCCCTCCGGTCCATGGAAAAACTTCTCTCCATGGAACTGGTCCCTGGTGCCCAAAAGATTGGGAACCCTTTCCTTAGATGAATGGGCAGAACCAGGATTCCAGGCCCTTTCAGAAGACCAAGAAGGTGGGCGTCCTGGTGTCAGGCCTGGAAGCCATCTTTGTCTTGGATCTTCAGGCCTGCCACATTTAGTGCTGTGGGAAACTGGGAGGAGGGATTGTATGGAGCTAGGATGGTATATAGTCATAATAACATTCCTTTCTCAGAGAGTCAAGGACATCTTGCCCTGCACCTGGAGTGGTGTGACTGGGATGTATCTCCAGTTGAGACAGTGCGTTGATTGGACCATGTGATGGACATGTGGGTGCTGGGCAGGGACTTGGATTTTCCTTTGGGTGGGGAAATCCTGGAAGCTTTCAGATTCGGGTTTCCCCACATGTGCCAATATGACATCTCTAATAAAATGGAACTTTGAGGAACTTCTAGCCTCGGAGTCTTCTTTCGTTAGGGGTGTTACTTGGAACCCTGACACATGGAAGGAACCAGGGTGTTTCCACTGATTAATTGATCTGGAGGCAGGACTAGAAAACCTCCAAGGTCCCTTCCAGCTCCTTCTCTTCTCTTCTCTTCTCTTCTCTTCTCTTCTCTTCTCTTCTCTTCTCTTCTCTTCTCCTCTCCTCTCCTCTCCTCTCCTCTCCTCTCCTCTCCCCTCCCTTCCCCTCCCCCTCCCCTCCCCTCCCCTCCTCTCCTCTCTATCTTATCTTATCTTATCTTATCTTATCTTATCTTATCTTCATTGTTCTCATTGTCAGGAATTTTTTTCTTACTTATAAATTGGATCTCTCTTTAATGATCTTCCACCTGTTACTTACTACCCTCAGATGCTTTGGAAAATAGGTCGACTTCCTTTTCTCTATAACAGCCCCTCAAGTACTGGAAAACCGCTATCATGTCCCCCATTCTTTCTCTTCGATAACTAGACAAACCTAGTTCCTTCAACCGTTCATCATACTATTTAGCTTCCAGACTCTTGTCGTTTTTGTTGCTCTTCTCTGCACTCTTTCTAGGGTCTCAGCATCATTTTTTGTATGGTAGTGACCAAAACTGGACACTGTATTCCAAGTGTGCTCTCACCAGAGCAGGGTAAAGAGGTACAATCACGTATTGTGATATCTTCTAGTCTTCTAGTCCAAATATCCTTCCCAAGGCAGGAGTCCTTATTCCATCCTGGAATAATTTCCTGGAAGGAAATAGTATTTTAGGTTTCTCTCTTTTCACACGCATACAACATTATGTAACGTTGCTCATAAAAAAGAATTATAATGCTTAAACTCTCTGTCATTAGGGTCGATATCAATAAATTGTCAAATATGGTGTGTAGACACAGTACAAATGTTTCCAAATTTATTAGTTTGATGGCAGTGTTATTTCTGTTTTTTGTTCTCCTTGGAAGGCGTAGAAACAAGTAGGAAGATCAAGCCAAGGTTGAGTGCCGGCAGTAACCTAATATTCTCAATTTACTTGTAAAAAGACAAAGTTAGACTTTATATCAACCATTTCTGTCAAGGCTCTGCTTTCTCCTTTCGTCAAAATAGGATTTCTTGACTACACTTAAAATAAATTTATGAGTACTTGGTACATCCAGCTCCCGCCAAGGTTATGGGAGCAAACTTCAGCAAGGTGAATTTTATGGATGCTTTACAACAGAGAGTAAGTCAGACCTTGGTTTTTTGAAAATGAAGATTAATAGTGGTGAGGAAACTGCAATATAGGAATTCTTGCCTGTCATTACAGATATTCTCTTTGGGCAACTCTTGATATATTTATAAGAACAGGACCCATGTTTTTTTCCAGAAAGCAAGGTGATACATTTTACCACACTGGACAGGTATAATGAATTAGCATTTGCAGGTATTGTCTGAATATGAAGGTGTTTGCCAAAATTTGTGGTGAGGGAATAAAGAGTTGCAGAAAAACTTACAGCCTCCCCCACTTTAGATCCTATATTTGGAGGGGTTTTTTTTTATAATAAATCAGATGAAAAAATATTTAACTCTTAGAGAGGTCCCTGATTATTGAAGAGCTAGATCTGTTACCTAGGGTCCTCTCAATGTTTTGATTACAATATGTTGGTTGAAAGTGATGTGATTTAAATTAAATGAAGTTGCTTGTCCTCGGCCTAGGATAACTCTTTCTGGTCAAGATGATTGGTTCAGTGGATAAAATTTGATTTGATATGTATTATTGTGTAAAAATCCTGGTACTCTCAGAAACCTAAAGTGAGAATTGGGGTTTCACATGAAGGAAAGATATCTAAATGTTATTATTACTAAAGAACAAGACTGGGAGATAGTTAGGGAATCCCATGTCACTAATTGGTTTAGAAAGAAAAAAGGAGGACGGGAGAAGGGATGGGGAAGAAGGAAGGAAAGAGGAAGAAGGAAGAAGGAGGAGAAGGAGGATGAGGAGGCGAAGGAGAAGGAGGAGAAGGAGGAAGAGGAGGAGGAGGAGGAAGAGGAGAAGAAGAAGGAGGAGAAGAAGAGGAGGAGGAGGAGGAGGAGGAGGAGGAGGAGGAGGAGGAAGTAGTTAACAAGATGTTATCTAGTTCAGGGTAGTGTGGAAAATACTTTGCAGTATGCTAGAAGCTTGATTCTGTAATGTATGTACAAGGTGAACAGCTATAATAATAACAACTTGTTCCATGATCAGATTTATTTTTTCTAAGTAAGTCTATGCTGACCCCAAGAAGATGCCTTCATAAGACCACAAACAGTGCAAATGCTAAACAAACAGCCCCCCCCCCCATTTTCTTTCTTGAAGAACTCAAAACTATTCTCAGACTAGGCAATGCACTGCACTCGATGGCTGAAGGCCATCTTTAGAAATATAGCAGAATCTCTTCTTCTGCAGAAAAATCATGTTTGGCCTATGAGGCATCAGAGAGAGGAAAGAAAAGCAAGTTCTTTATCTGATGATGTTACTGTCAACTTCGAACCGAACGTGGCAGCAGCCATTTTTCTGTCCTTCATTTGCCACACAGAGGTTCATTAGTCAGAGCCTTGACAATGACCTAGTTTGGGTCATGAAGTATCTTCAAGAAAACAACCAAGCTCAGAGAGCACCAAGGACCCCATAGTCCTCCTCCTCCTCCTCCTCCTCCTCCTCTTCCTCCTCCTCCTCCTCCTCCTCCTCCTCCTCCTCCTCCCTGCAAACCCTACTCCCTTCTAGCACTGATGATCTTACCTAGTTGGGTCATGAAACATCTGCAAGAAAACAACCAAGCTCAGAGTGCACCAAGGACCCTTCAGTTCCTTATCAACTTTTGGTCTTTGGAGAGGAAGAGGGGAAATCTCACCATTCAGGTGCCTGTTGGGAGGAACTTTCTCCAGCACTATTTCTGTTGCCAACAAATTTAGTTTTTTTTAAGGGACAGAGGAGCAAAAGTCAAAAAGTCTGATTTTGTTGTTTTTATTTTTCTCCACTTCAGTTGCAGCCTGCCAGCTGCCAGCGGAGCTGGTGGCATATTCAGACGATGAGGAGGTTGGGGAGGAACTTGGGCCAGTTCTGGAGCCTGGGGAAGGCTTTAATAGATGCTCTGCATCGGTCTCAGAGATAGAGCCAGGGCGATCCAACATTTCCCAGCCACTGGAGAAGCAGCTGCCTTTGGAGGCTGATATGAGTGAGGAGGAAGAACAGCTGGGGCCTGTTCCTGATGCATGTATGCACAGAATAGTTAGGAGAATTGAGCAACGGAGGACAAGGAGTCAACTTGGGAAGTAAAGCACACATGGATGCTGAATGGCCCCTCCCTGGCTGGGGAATAAATAGAAGACAAGGGGAGTGGTGGTCGTAGGTGACAACAGTTCGTATTTCAGGAGAGTTTGCTCATTGTGTTTCGTGCATCAAAGACTGCTTGCCAGAACTTAATTTGCAGCCTTTCGGCTGGGAGCTCACAGCCTTGCAATTATTGCAAGGAGCTGATAAGCTCTGTTAACTCCTTGCAGGACTCTTGCCTGGACTTTTTGGTGGGTGAATGCCATTAATTCACAAGAGGAAAATAACAGACAAGGAGTCTGTTTCTTGCTTCTGCTAAGGCTGGATCAGAACAACTTCAATTTCTTAGAAAAGACTTCTGAAAAAGCAGACAAGTGAATTAGTTCAGCATGTGGGCAGAAGAACACACACATCTGAAGCCATACGTAAGCTCCTTAGAGTGCCAGAAAACCAGAAATTTTAGAACATTTTCCCTCTGTTTATTTATCGCCTTTCCCTCAGGCAACATATGGATCTGTTGTGGCCTCCCCTTCGTTCTGTCCTCCTTCTCCTCCTCCACGAAGGAATCTTGCTTAGCTGGGCGGTATCCAATTTCACCGGTCATCTGCCAACAGCATCTGCCAGCAGAGAAAGCTTACTGAAATGTTCTAGGATGAAAATGTCTCATTCTCAAAAATTGCCTTATAAAGAAAAATGATTTAATGGACAGGGGGGCTATTCATTACTTTAAATACTTTAAAATACAACCGTCTTGCCTCCAGAAGTTGTGGGTGCTCCAACACTGGAGGTTTTTTAAAAAAGAGATTGGACAACTATTTGTCCGAAATGGTATAGGGCCGTGATGACGAACATATGGCCTCTCTGTGGGCACACGAGCCGTCACCACCGTTCAGCTCTGCTGCACATGTGCCCACGCCTCCTGCTGGCCAGCTGGTCGTCGGGTCTCTGCCTTGCATGCACGGGGGTGGGGGGCATGCGTGGGGCTCTCACATGCATCGGGGAGCGGATGCGTGCACGGGGCCTGCACACGCATTGCATTTTGGGGTTTTGGGTGCGCATACGTTCATTCGCGCAATTGCTTTGGGCACTTGGTCTGGAAAAGGTTAGCCATCACTGGTATAGGGTTTCCTGCATGAGGAAGAGGTTTATTTATTTATTAGTTCGATTTATATGCCACCCTTTTCTGGAGACTCAGGGCGACTTACAATGCGTTAAGCAATAGCCTTCATTCTTTTGTATATACCTGCTTAGTAGGGTTTTTGCCCCACCTCCCCAAGCGGTGTTCTTTTTTATACAAAGTCAGTTTATTGCTCCCACAATCCGGGTCCTCATTTTATCTACCTCGAAAGGATGGAAGGCTGAGTCAACCTTGAGCCTGGTGAGATTTGAACTTGCAGTAATTGCAGGCAGCTGGTGTTACTTAACAGTGCTTTAGTTTGCTGTGCCACCAAGGTTGGACGAGAAGATCTCCAAGGTCCCTTCCAACTCTGTTATTCTGACCTGAAAGACCAGATTAGGGACCAATCATCATGGAGCAAATCTACCTATGCAGTTGCTAAGCATTGACAACTGTCTGATGACACATAATCAATCAATCAAAAAAAAAAAATCTTCGTCCATTTCATGTGGTTAAAATTGAAATGGTTGTGTGGGGTGTTTTCCATTCAGCCCTGTCTGAATCCGGATCTCTGTACATTACGCATGACAAAAAACATGTTGAGACTTTGGAAAAAGTGCAGAGAAGAGTAACAAAGATGATTAGGGGGCTGCAGGCTAAAACATATGAAGAAGAGTTGCAGGAATTGGATACTGCCAATCTAGAAAAAAAAAGGATTAGGGGTGACATAATAGCAGTGTTCCAATATTTGAGGGGCTACCGCAAAGAAGAGTGAATCAATTTTTTCCCCCCAAAGTACCACAAGGCAAGACAAGAAACTATGGATGGAAACTGAACAAAGAGAGAAGCAACCTGGAATTAAGGAGAAACTTCCTGACGGTGAGAAGAATTAATCAGTGGAACAGTTTGTCTTCAGAAGTTGTGGGTGCTCCATCACTGGAGGTTTTTAAGAAGAGATTGGACAGCCATTTGTCTGAAATGGTATAATGTCTCCTGCTTGAGCAGGGGGTTGGACTAGAAGACCTCCCAAGATCCCTTCCAGCTCTAGTCTGATTGATTCCTTGTACCTGTTGTTGTTGTTGGGAAACCTGTTATACATTCTCTCATTATTATGACTTTCTGAATTGGCGTCACTGACCACAAAAACTTTCCCTGTCTTTTGCTGCTGGGAAATGTGGTTTAGCAAAACCAGGAGGTCCGGTTTTCCCAGCACTGAGGATTCCTAGGAAGAACTTATCGATGTACTGCTGATCAGAAGCATATGCTGGAACAGATTCTTGCAAATAGCTTAGCATTGATTTTCTGTACATCCCCCAATAGCGGGAATTCCATATAATTTATGCAGATGATTACCCATGTGGAGCAGGCCCCTTTCTTTGTTTTCTCATCATTGTTCATGGATTTTAATGGTTTTTAACAGTTGGATAATTATGCTTTTATTTGAGAGAGAAAGACTTTAGTACCGTTAAATTCTCCAAGAGTCTTCCCTTAAGGCATTGCGATGGTAATCAATATCGTATCTACTGTAAGTGGTCTGAGAATAAGCAGATGTTTGATTTGGGTGCATTTCTTCCATAAGTTCCCATGCTGTGGTTGTCTCCACCACAGAGACAGCTAAACATTCAATAACAGTAACAGAGTTGGAAGGGACCTTGGAAGTCATTTATCTCCAACCCCCTACTCACGCAGGAGACCTTTACTAGGGATTCAAACCGCCGAACTGCCGACCTTTCTGATCGACAAGCTCAGTGTCTTAGCTACTGAGCCAGGGGTGAAATCCAGCAGGTTCTGACAGGTTCTGGAGAACCGGTAGTGGAAATTTTGAGCAGTTCGGAGAACCAGCAAATACCACCTTTGACTGGCCCCAGAGTGGGTGGTAGGAATGGAGTTTTTGTAATATCCTTCCCCCAGGAATGGGGAGGGAATGGGGATTTTGCAGTATCCTTCCCCTGCCACACCCACCAAGCCACACCCACCAAGCCATGCCCACAGAACCGGTAGTAAAAAAATTTGGATTTCACCACTGCACTGAGCCATCTAGTCAGATTCAAAAGAAGACATGAAAGATTGGGTCCTTATCAAGTCCTAGAGCCTAGAAAAAAATTCAGAACAAACTGGGTGACCCTAGCTGAAGGACCTCAATAAAAGGTTGGTCAGTTATTTGTCTGGGATGCCATACAGTCTCCTGCCTTGAGGTTGGACTAGAAGACTCCAAAGTCCCTTCCAGCCCCATGTTACTTAGTAAGAAGTAAGAATGGTAAGAATGGTAAGAAACTATTACTGTTTTTAAAAAGTCCTGATGTCCTTCCCTCCCTCTGTGATACTTTGTGGCTTTGCTCTGAGGCAAGCTTCCTCAAACTCATAAATCTTCACATCACAACTCCCATTATCCTCTGCCTTCGCAATTAATGTCTAGGAGACACTTAGGAAAAATGGGTTGGATGCAGTGGTGAAATCCATTTTTTTTAAACTACCGATTCTGTGGGTGTGGCTTGGTGGGTGTGGATTGGCGAACGTGGCAAGAGAAGGATACTGCAAAATCTCTATTCTTACCCCGCTCCTGGGGAAAGGATGTTGCAAAATCTCCATTCCCACCCAACTCTGGGGTTAGCCAGAGGTGGTATTTGCCAGTTTATTTTATTTTATTTATTATTTTTTATTTTTAAATTTATATACCGCCCTTCTCCCTGAGGATTCAGGGCGGTGTAGAGCCAGAATTAAAAAATGAAATACATGAAATACAAATATTAAAAATCAATTAAAATATATATAAATTTGGCCCAAAATTAAAAATACAAAGTTCTCCGAACTACTCAAAATTTCTGCTACCGGTTCTCCAGAACCTGTCAGAACCTGCTGAATTTCTCCCCTGGTTGGGTGTAGATATGATAGGAAATAGGACTCCCATTATCCCCTGCCTTCGCAATCAATGTCTAGGAGACATTTCGGAAAAGTCGGTTGGGTGTAGATATGATAGCAAATAGGACTTAACAGTGAATTAGCTAAACATCAGTGTGGGAGTTCCATCACTGGGGGTTTTTAAGAAGAGATTGGACAACCATCTGTCTGACATGGTATAGGGTCTCCTGCTTGAGCAGAGGGTTGAAGTGGAAGACCCTCCAAAGTTCCTTCCAACTCTGTTTTATTCTGTTGTTACAAGAACTCATAGCCTCATGTTAACTTCCCTTCGTACTGCTTCATTAAGCTTCATGTGAAAATATTTACAGACCCCTCACATCCTGGACATAAACTGTTTCAACTCCTACCCTCAAAACGACGCTATAGAGCACTGCACCCCAGAACAATTAGACACAAGGACAGTTTTTTTCCTGAATGCCATCACTCTGCTAAACAGTGATAAATTTCTGCTAAACAGAAATAATTTCCTCAACACTGTCAAACTGGTTACTAAGTCTGCATTACTATTAATCTTCTCATTGTTCCTATCACCCATCTCCTCCCACTTATGAGTGTATGACTGTAACCTTGTTGCTGGTATCCTTAAGATTTATATTGACTGTTTCCTAATATGATTTGATTGCTCATTTGTTCCCTAGGACTATCATTAAGAGTTGAACCTTATGATTCTTGATGAATGTTTCTTTTCTTTTATGTACACTGAGAGCAAACCCATCAGCTTCCTTTGTCCTCAATGCGATGATGGAAAACGAGTCTCACCTGGAGCATTCATACCATGGCCTGTCATTTAGATAACTCCTGGCCACTTGGTCCTGGCTTTCCAATGTATTTGCTTACTGATTTAAGCGATTTCCATGGGTCACTGAGAACAAGGTTGAGGGTCTGAAGCTTCCAGTATCTATTCTGTTCAGTATGCGGTGCAGATGGTTGGTGAATTTGGGAAATCTCCTGGGGATCGCAGCCAGACTGGGGATCAAGTTTCAAAGCTAGGAGGTGATGCTTCAGAGGTTAGGGGTTGAAACCTGACTCTGCTTGGTGCCTCAAATTGGAGTCCAGTCTAATGAACGTTGAGTAAAACCCTTCGTTCTGGATCAACGGCTTTCTCTTTTTCTACTTTTCCCTCAAAAAATAAAGAAAAAAAAATCCCAAAAGGAAGACAGAACTAGCTGGCTCCAACAATTTATTATTCCTGAGGCAAACAAATATCTGCCCCTTAGGAATTATGGTTAACCTTTTTGCCGTAGCATGCCAAAAGTGGGGGGAGCGTGGTGGTGGTGGGTCGTGCGCATGTATGCCCACACCCATAATTCAATGCCTCCCCCCTGCGCTCCCCCCCGCTTTTGGCACGTGATGGCACGGTGGGCCAGGTAGGCCTGTTTTTTGCCGTCCCCAGGCTTCAGAGGCTTTCTTGGAGCCTGGGGAGGGTGAAAACAGCCTTCCCCACCCCCTGAAGGCCTTCCAGAGGCCAGAAACAGGCTGTTTCCCAACTTCCGGTGGGACTGGAAGGCCCGAAAATCAGCTGGCTTGCGCACGCATGCGCGCTGGAGCTGAGCTAGGACGCTTGTGTGCCCACAGATATGGCTCCGCATGCCACCGATAGCACGTGTGCCATAGGTTCACCATCACGGCCCTATAGGCTCCGACAATGTTTAGACTGTGTTTGTTATTCCTGATGCAAACAAATATCTGTCCCCTATAGATAACAGAACGGCAAGTTATTAATCACTCCCATATTGTATGAACTGTGCAATGCTGCCCTAGCTTCTTCGTTTATTTGCTTTTGAGTCGACTTTTGCAAATATTTCATCTATGCAAAACTCCAGCAGGACTGTATATATTTCTGGGATGCCCAACCCAAAGCTGCTCTCTCTGAAGCATATTTTGGCAGTTATAAGGCCTTGTGTATTTTAAAGCAAGCAGAATTTCTCCAGAAGCTTCGTTTTACTTAGAGTTGTTCTTCTATGCTCCCCCTCCTAACGTGCACAGAACTGGTCTCTGGTACTGATTCTTAGAAATAAGCATGAAATCCATTAGCACATGAGTATAAAACGTGTTTTTCTTCTGACTGTATTCTTTCTGCTTTATGTCTTTATTAGCAATTTGTAGCTTGGCTGGGGATTCTGTTACCCGCCCTCCTATTTTTGCTGCTGCTTCTGAAAAAAAAACAACCCAGGTCATTAACACACACACACACACACACACACACACACACACACCAGCAGGGGAAAAAAATCCAGATGTTGAAATATGAAGCGGGTAGAAGTTGAGAAATACGAGACAGGCAACTTTTTCTTTTTAAAATGAAAGCTGTGCTTTGTTTATTTGTATTCCTTATTATTGGCTGCTAAACGTTTGCAAAGTACAACTTGTCCTGCCTTTGAGGGACAGAGGCTTTCCATCTCTTAATCCTGCAAGAATATTATTTTTATTTTATCCCTGTAGACAAGGGACTTGCTTAGGGCTTCCTTAAAGGTGATCCTGGTTACCTACGGGACCACCTACTACCACCAATAGCCTCCCACTGGCCAGTACGCTCTCATAGAGAGGGATTCCTCTGGGTCCGTCAGCCAAACAATGTCGACTGGCAGCCCCTAGAGAGAGAGCCTTCTCTGTGGGGGCACCTACTGTCTGGAATGAGCTCCCCCCAGAGATACGGAGGATCCCGGATCTGCGCACCTTCCGCCGCGCTGTGAAGACCTTTTTATTCCACCAGGCCGGCTTGGCCTAATCTTCTCCCTCTTTTTAATATGTAAATTTTAATCTGCTTTTAAATTATTGGGGTGTTTTAATTTGTCTGGGCCAAAATGGTTTAATTCGATTTTATCTGGTTTTTAAATTTTTTTGTATCTATGTATTTTATTGTTTGGCTGTTCACCGCCCTGAGTCCTTTGGGAGTAGGGCAGTATACAAATCAAATAAACTAAACTAAACTAAACTATCTAGGCCTATGACGGCGAATCTATGGCACGCGTGCCAGAGGTGGCACGCAGAGCAGGAGTGGGTTCTACTTACCTTTACTACTGGTTTGCAATGGGACCGTATGTGTATGCTTGCTTCATGCCCGCAGTTCTGTGCATGTGCAGAAACTTCCTGATGATGTCCAAGTTGGTGTGCAGAGCCTCCTGCTGGTTTTACTACCAGTTCTTGCGAACCAGTCCGAGCTGGGGGCAACCCACCACTGACACAGAGCGCTCTCTGTGGGCACGCATGCCATCGCCAGCTGCTCTTCTGGTTTCTGGCACATGCATACACACCAGCAGCTGGTCTTCACATGCTCCTGAGACCTAGAAACCCGAAGATCAGCTGGCCAGTGAGCATGCATGCACTGGACAACTGGGGTTCGGGTTTCCGGTACACACATGCGTGCCGGTTGGGTGGTCTTCGCGCATGCCGAAGTGTTGGAAACTCAAAGACCAGTTGGCCAGCACATGCATGTGCACCGGCCATCTGGTCTTTGGGTTTCTGGGGCTCCAGTGCTTACGCTTGCATGCGCACATTCTGGTTTGGGCACAGTACCAAAAAGGTTCACCATCACTAATATAGGCGGAGCTGAAACCATTTTTGTGTCTGCTTCCATTCAGGTTTGCAAGTATTTTCCCATGTGGAGCAAGTTTCAACATTGGCTTTTATCTTTCCTTTTTAGTTTCATCTCTTCCCCTTTTTGTCCTTGGGTCATTTGTTCTCTGTATTATTTAATTCTTGCTGTGACAAACCAAGGGATTGTGGGTTCTTGGTTGGTTGTTCTTTTTTTTACAAACATTTCATTACTCAGCTAGGGAACATCATCACTGCTAGAAGGGAATAAGGTTTGCAGGGGGGGAGGAGGAAGGGAGAGAGAGAAGGGGGATGGAGGGGGTTAGGAGGAGGAGAAGGAGGAAAAGAAGGAGGAGAAGAAGAAGAGGAAGAGGAGAGGAAGGGAAAAGGAAAGAGGAGGAGGAGGAGGAGGAGGAGGAGGAGGAGGAGGAGGAGAAGAAGAAGAAGAAGAAGAAGAAGAAGAAGAAGAAGAAGAAGAAGAAGAAGAAGAAGAAGAAGAAGAAGAAGAAGAAGATCCACACTCTACGTCTTTACGTAGAGTGTGGATCACTCTACGTACTCTATGTTTGCTGTCCCACACAAAGCATTGGAGATCAACATGTACCAAAGACCTGGATTGTCCACTTAGATTCCCATCCAGATGTTTCTGCTAGAAGCCAACTCATTGTTGTGACCTAGGCTTACTGAGTCATTACAAGACACAATTAGTCCCAAATAAACCTATTTTATTGTAACAGCTGAGAATTACGTTCATTCCCAGCTGAGTCCCAATTAGTTGCTAAACAAGTCCTTCGGAAGAAGTCCTTTGGGATAATCACCAACCTTTTTCTTCTTTGACACCCTGCCAAAGGTCTTACTTGGCAAAGCCCCACCAAGTTCAGAAACAAACAAGAGACGCTGACTGGAAACAGTATTAGCAACATTGCTTTCCTGCAAAAAGGCTCAAGTGCCTTTGCTGCTCTTTTAAGCCTTATGGGAGGGGCCAATCATCTCCTGGACTTACTCCCAAGTTGTCCCTTTTGCTTTAGCTGTTCTTGCCTTCTGGCAGCTCTGCACATGCGTGCACTAGGAATAGGCTCCTTCTGTTCCTTTGCCTCTCTGCTGTCCGACTCTGGGGGTTCCAGAGTCCACGCATTCTTCCCAGATTGCCCTGTCCCCCTTTCTGCCTCTGATGCAGAGCCCTTGTCTGAGCCTTCCCCCAACTTCAGGACTGGCCCATGTTCCTCCCCAGCCTCCTCACTCTGCAGGCTGCTGGCGGACCACAACACTCATTTCGAGTTGGATCTGATAGATACAAGGGCAAATTACTTTGTGAAGGATGCATTAACACTTATCCGGGGGTGGAAGTATGAAAACTAAGTTTTGCAGCTAAAGTCATATCCTGGGGCTATTTCCCTTTTCTTCTTTGTCCTCCCGTTGCATTATATCCTACTCATGAGCAGCAAATATATCAAGGTGCAGGTCACCATAGTGTGATTAGAAAGCGTTCTCTATGGTAATACGGGTTAGAAACCCTTCAGTGCTAAAATGCTTTTTGGGATATAGACGAGACAGTTTTCCAATCCATTTGTTTTCTCCTTTTCTTTGTCTTTGTAACTTTTCCACAATGTGTTGCACTCCAATTCAAATGGATGAAGCCCAAACGAAACAAAGAACTTACGAAAGGAAAATTCATTTGCTACTCATTGATTGGAATTCCCGCCGGTTTTCACGAAACAAATAAGGTTTGGTTTGTTTGATTTTTCTAGCGCACAATTAATGCCAAACAAGATCTATCTAGCGATCTGATCCTTCGGTGTGATTGGTATAATTTATAGTTTTTCTTTGCGTATATTTCGGTGCAATTCCTTCTATTGTTGAAGTCGGGTTAATTACAAAGGGGCTGTATGCAGTTTCCTGTGTTATTTTCTGTAATAAAATGGATGGATTTCGTGTGTTTTACGCTAAGATGATAGGAGTTACTCCCAGTATTTAGTCCGATGGATTCTTGCCATTC
Organism: Arizona elegans; assembly: GCA_022577455.1. Lineage (NCBI taxonomy): Eukaryota > Metazoa > Chordata > Lepidosauria > Squamata > Colubridae > Arizona > Arizona elegans. The sequence continues at coordinate 91,388,619 of JAKOOJ010000005.1, read as the reverse complement.
TCAGCATATAAATAAATTGTGATGCTTTTCACTTATATTCTCTGGGATCAGACCTAATAAAAATATTGGTGGTTTTAATTCGGATTTTCGTTCAGTGGAAATTTTGTAACATTGGGGCCTTCTTGCATAACCACCACATATGGTTGAATGTTTACATGTGTAGAAAGTTAGCACCAGTGGTGGGTTGCTTCTGGTTCAGTCCGGTTTTTGAGAACCGGTAGTAACGGTGGCGGGAGGCTCTGCCCACCCGCCCAGACGTCATCATGAAAGATCTGCACATGCGCAAAAGCGTGCACGCTCCCATTACGAACCAGTAGTGGAGGTAAGTAGAACCCACCCCTGGTTAGCACCCACCCCTCTCCTAGAAGAATGAAATACTTTAGGAAATATTAAAAAGGCAGAATATTTTCCCTAAAAGAGAAATAGAAATCTTAAGGGAGACAGAAACTCAGCTCCCTGCCCACAGCAGATATTTGGTGCCCATTGAGAAGGACTGGGCCAGCCTATCTACAAAATAAAAGAACTCAGTTCCAGGGTGATGGAATTAAGACATGACCCTCCAGGACATTATAGGATTATCTAGCAGCAGGGCTCACTGCATTGCAAAATCACCTGGGAACATTATATCAGCCCAAGGTTCAACCAAACCTGATTCAGACAAACATGACTCCACATGGGACTCTGACTACAGCCAATAGAATATATATTCTTGCACAGGAACAGGAAGCTCAAGTTCAAAGTCCAAGAGAGGTTATAAATACTTCTCACTCTCCATGTGTTCAGTTGACCAGGACCTCAAACCCATGTGGTCTTGTCCATCAATAAACCATCTTTCCAATCAGCCTCCATGTTTCCAGTGTCTTTCTCCCCATTTGGAGCTGAACCAGATGGACATTTCTTCCAACAGATAGAATATAAAATAGAATATAGAATAAGAGTTGGAAGGTCTTGGAGGTCTTCTAATCCAGCCCACTCCTTGGGCAGGAAATCCTATACCGTTTCAGACAAATGGTTATCCAACATCTTCTTAAAATCTCTTCCAGTGTTGGAGTATTCACAACTTCTGGAGGCAACTTGTTCCACTGATTAATTGTTCTAATTGTCAGGAAAATTTCTTCTTAGTTCTAGGTTGCTTTGATTAGTTTCCATCCACTGCTTCTTGTCCTGTGCAAGGACGAGAATCTTGTGCTGAATTGTAAAAAAAAAAAAAAAAAAAAAAAATCCAGATGATTGCAAATCAGTAATATTTTCCTCCTGCTCTTTCGCCTTTTCATCTTCAGAACGCTGAAAGAATAATTTGGGAGGAAAATAGTGGCTTTTGCAGGGAAGTGCCGTCTGCAAGCGATTGCAGAAACGGTAATAGCATTTCTTGGGGTCTACTTGGCAATTTTATACAATCAGGGACTCTTCTTTTATTTAGCGGTTTGTTAAATCGCTGGTTATAGATTTTTTTTTTTTTTAAAAAAATGCGTTGCTGTATTTCTGAGGATTTCCCGAGCTTGCCCTCTGCCTGAATTGAATGGGCCAGGAAGGCATTCTGTTCTTTCTTGCCCGTTCTTAACCTTTGCCATTTAAAGTAGTATTTGGAGAGAGAGAAAATGTGTTTGTGAAAGAGATTCCTATTTTATATCTGATGAAAGAATTAAAAAGAGGGGCTTTAAGGCGCTGACTGCTGCATTCCCACAGTACTTGTCTTATGCCTAAATATAATTTATTTATTTATTCATTCAGCTATGGCAGGGGTTTCAAAATGGATTTCTTCGAGGGATGGATCAGCATTGTAATTCTCGTCCGTGGGCCAGCAGGGGGTGGGGAGGGGAACGGGGTGGGGAGGGAGATGGGACAGATACAGGGATGAAATCCAGCAGGTTCTAACAGGTTCTGGAGAATCAGTAGCGGAATTTTTGAGTAGTTTGGAGAACCAGCAAATACCACCTCTGGATGGCCCCAGAGTGGGGTGGGAATGGAGATTTTGCAATATCCTTTCTCCAGGAGGAGAGGGAATGGAGATTTTGCAGTATCCTTCCCCTGGAGTGGGATGGGAATGGAGATTTTGCAGTATCCTTCCCCTGCCATGCCCACCAAACCACACCCACAGAACCAGTAGGGAAAAATTTTGGATTTCATCCTTGGAAAGACGCTTCCTGCAGCACTTTGCTGGCCAAAAAACGGGCTGTGTGGAAGCTCTGTGAGACCCCCGCACGGGCAATTTTTGGCTGCCCCTGCCACCAGCAGCACTCTGCCGGCCAAAAATGGGCTGCCCATTTTTGGCCAGCACAGTGCTGCTGGAGGCCAGGTAGGCCGAAAATGGCCCTTGCAGGGGCCTGTGGGGCCTCCACACAACCAGTTTTTGGCTGGCAGAGGCACTGCTGGCCAGCCCTTTGATATTTCCAGGCTGGCCTCGCGGGCCAGATATAAGCATCCCGCAGGCCAGATGCGGCCCACGGGCCTTGACACCCTTGAGCTATGGCATATCATACATGGACTGGCAATATATATTAACGTTTAAACTAGATTAGTAGAACCCAATAAAATATAAACGTTAACCAGATCTATGTTCAAATATCAATGTCTAAGCCATCTAACCATTGAAGCGCAGCTTTGTTTATATTAAAAAAAAAAGGCAGATACTGGACCAGTAGATTCTTATAGTATACTTATACTATACTTACCCATGTAGTATGACTGGATTACTTTTGATCCTTCTTATCTGTTTCACTACCTTCTCTATTGGTATCACTATTATGATTATCATTACTTTGATATATGATAATTATTACTTTGTTGTTTTCGCATGTACATGCTTGTGCACTGGAGGCAATATCTTTGTGTGTTTAATAACACTTGGCCAAATAAAGTATTCTGTTCTGTTCTGTTCTGTTCTGTTCCATTCTGTTCTGTTCTACATTTTCTTCAGTTCTGTTCTACATTTTCTTTTCTTCCATTCCATTCCCTTCTCTTCCCACTGTTCTCTTCTCTTCCATTGAGTTCCTTTCTGTTCCATTCCATTCCATTCTGTTCCATTTTCTATTGCACTGCACTGCACTGCATTCTATTCTATTCTATTCTATTCTATTCTATTCTATTCTATTCTATTCTATTCTATTCTATTCTAGCCCAGCCCAGCCCAGCCCAGCCCAGCCCAGCCCAGCCCAGTCCAGTCCAGCCCTATTATTCTATTCTATTCTATTCTATTCTATTCTATTCTATTCTATTCTATTCTATTCTATTCTATTCTATTCTATTCCTGCTCCTGCTCCTGCTCCTGCTCCTGCTCCTGCTCCTGCTCCTGCTCCTGCTCCTGCTCCTGCTCCTGCTCCTGCTCCTGTTCTATTCTATTCTATTCCATTCCATTCCATTCCATTCCATTCTTTAAAAAAAAATTGACCGAGCGTCTGCTGAAATAGTCAATTTGGATTTTGCAAATATTCTACTCTGGAAGGGTGAATGCTAAGCTGCATGTGTGCCATTTTGGAGTTTAGATCATTGATGATTTATACCCTTATTCAAAGTAGGACTGAACTCAATATTCTGCAAAAAGCAAGAATGTGTGGACACATTTGGGTATATGGAACTAGAAGGAGTTAACCTTGAAGGAATTCATTTTTTCCTCCTGATTTATTTATCAGTCCCTGGGACATTGCCCGTTTTTTTCCCCTGCCCTTGAAATGAATGAAAAAATGAACAATGCCTTCATTCTGAACCGTGTTCTAGTTCTGTGTTGCATTATTAGGAAGCCACTTCATAGTAAAGATAAGACTTCAACCCCATGTTTCAAAATGAGTGTGACTGAGGAATGGGGCAACTCATTTTGGCCAACTTGTCATAGCCAACTTGGCCAACTCAGCCTGAGCCAACTGACCTGTCAGGGTTCCGACGGATGCCCTAATTAAATCATGAACCTGGAGCCAAGCTTTCCAAAGAAATCCAGTTATTTATTAGGACCTTCATGTCAGCACGTTCCCAAGTGAAGCCAACTCTGACCCCATGTAATTTATGCCCCAATCATGAACCTGTTTCCCCCCTCCCCCCAGGGTGTGTCATCAATCACATTCACCAACAGAGCAATTTCACGGTTTGTAGAGATCACTCCCCTCCAGCTGCTGTGGGTAACTCTGGGAGACAGCCTTGAGAGAGTTAAATCTGGAATGTGCATCTGTCTTTGGCTGCCATGCTATTTCATCTGTTTCCCATCCCCCTTGCCTATGGCAACTGGAGCAGCAGGCCAGGGATTCTTTGCAAGTTGACATTACCACAGCCAACTCGCTGTGGGACAATTCAATTATTCATTTAAAATAAATTTATTATTTAAATTATTACAATTGATTATTTAAAATAATTGAAGAAATATTTTAATTTTTATCATTCACATTTCATTTTGCCCCTTTTTTTGCATCCTGTCTTTAATGGTTCCCTTCCACTATTTCTTTGATATCAGCGTAACTCTTGTTCCGCCATGAGGTGTTCCATGGAGAATTGGCCATGGGCAGTTGTCTCACAGAAAGTTGGCCCCGAGTTGGCTGTGACCCGTGTGGGGGGGTGTAAAGGGGGAATAATACAAATTAGATTCCAGAGATCACAGCGGCTGTTGCCAAGGCTGTTGCTAATGATATGCAAAATACTTTGCTTCTTGATTCAGCAAAGTATTTATTACCTTAATGCGAGTAGTCCTGGATCTGGCAGCTGCTACTGGAAGAACTGCTGAAAATGGACTTTCTGTGAAGTAGACAAATAGGACAGTTAAACTGGGAATTTTTTTTTTTTTTTTTGCTGTGCTCCAGATAAAAAAAGTGTGTTCTTCTGTAAGATTGGGAGTGCAGATATGTAACAGCACCGAAGATTTTTCAATAGTTATATTGGAAGTCTATTAACTTCCTACAAGTAGGGAGCAGTTGCCATGGACACCACTGGTTGTTGTTTCCTACCAGAAATTAAGGCTTTATTGATCATCATTGCATGCAGCTTATCTTCTAAAGACTCTTGTCCAGTGTATTTTTAATCCCTAGAACCGCCACAAGATAGGATTAAAGACATTGACTTGTCCAAAGCTCCCTCTTCGGCTTCGTAGTCAGAGCAATATCTGACTGTAGCATTTTTGTTTTTACTTCCAACATAATGAGCAATATTTTCACTCCCACACGACCTCCTTCATCACTGATGCAAAGAACTGATGTAACAGAAATGATAGCTGCAGAGAAAAAGATGGTGGCCCAAAGCTAGAGGTGCCAGATCTGGGCTGCACAAGTCCATATGACAACTGGATGGCAGCAATGAGATAGCAAAATCATTGACTCTTTTGTTGGTGTTTTGTGTGTATTTAGTGCATCCTAGAGTTGATCTTTTCTGGGCTAACACTTGAAATATATGTATTAGTTACATAGAATATACAAGTTGGAGCATTGAAAACCAACATGGAATCTTCTTGTCCCGATATGCAATCGAGGGGTATGTCTAGTTTAAAGAAAAGAGGGACTAGGGGTGACATGATAGCAGTGTTCCAGTATCTAAGGGGCTCCTACAAAGGAGAGGAGGTCAAGCTATTCTCCAAAGCAACAGAAGGCAGGACAAGAAGCAATGGATGGAAACTAATCAAGGAGAGAAACAACCTAGAACTAAGGAGAAATTTTCTGACAGTGAAACAATTAATAACAATTAATCAGTGGAACAACTTGCCTCTAGAAGTTTTGAATGCTCCAACACTGGAAGCTTTTAAGAAGAGACTGTACAGTCATTGGTCTGAAATGGTATAGGATGAGCAGTGGGTTGGACTAGAAGACCTTCAACGTCCCTTCCAAATCTATTATTCTATAATTCTGATGTCATTCATTCAGATCTCCATTTGTCTTCTTCTCCACAATAATCAAATAACATTCTCTAGTCACTGAGATACTCAGTTGTAATACAATCAAGTGCTAAACACTCATCCATCACCGGCTGTCACCTAACATTTCTTGGCAGCTCTAAAGGATTATCAAAAGTAAATGATCAGCTACTCAAACCTTGAATGACAGAAGCCAAATGCATAATCCCCAACTAGGGAGAAGATATCTACAGTAAGGACTTATTTTGAAGGCAAAATAAGGATAGACAATTTCTCAGATCTAACCTGCAAAACTGTAAAGCTGTTACACGCTTCACTAAACTTCTTTTGTTTTAAAGCATTGAAAATCACCATCATGCGTGGCCACAAAATATCGCAAGCAGTCATAAAGTTGACTCACCTTCACATACAGTCATGTCATCACAGGAGGTGATGTTGTGACCACTTATGATAGTGTAAGGTCTTGCCTCTCCAATCTTCCCAAGAAAGCAGGACTCTTGAAACTGCAGTTCTTCTAAAAGGAGCTTTTATTGAAAAGTTTGTGATAACAAGAGATCTAGGCAAGAACTGAAGCTTCTCACTTAAAACTAGCTATTTAAAGCAATGCTAACCTAACTCCTCCCACACTACATCATTGCAGGGAAACAGAAACAGAAACTTCATATATAGATCACTCCATTCCTCCCCTCTTCCTCTCACCAAAATGCCAGCGTCCCTGTAGAAATATCTGGGACCTGACAGATAGCCTCGTTGCTTTAGGTATAACAAAGCACCTGTTCCATAGCCATTGTAACTTTGACCAGTTGTGAAATGAACTGTAGTAATTTTAGTAAGGCCAGACCTGGAATACTGCATCCCGTTTTGGTCTTTGCACCACTTTACAAAAACTGAAGACAGAGGAGATGATTTCTACTGTGTTAACTTATTTAACTTAAGTTACGTTAGCTTAAGCGACGTTGATTTAAATTCAGTGCAAATCAAGTTTTGATTCCCTCCCTAAACAACACAAGAACAAAAAAGATTGGCTGGCTTTGGGTTCTTGAATTTCCTTGTTGTGGGTTCTTGGCTGATTCTGTCTTCTTTAACCAGTTTTTATATATATATATATATAAAAAAATCTGATAAATAGAAAAGACTGACTCACTTTTCTTAACCTCAGCTGCCATGGGGCCCAGCCAGAGAACTTGGAATTTAATTAATTAATTAAAGGAATGGGGGAAGGTAATGGGAGAAGGAAGGGAAGATAGATTGGTTATAAGTATACAATACATATGAGACAGATGATGGTAGTCCACAACTTACAACCATTTGTTAGAGAGAATTTTTACAAAATGTTTTATAGATGGCACTTAGATCCTAAAAAATTATCATGTATGTACTCGAACTTGCAAGCTAAATGTTGGAGATGTGAATGTAATGATGCAACCTATTATCATATATGGTGGACTTGTAAGAAAATCAAGGCATTTTGGATAAAAAATTGGTGGGTGATGCAGAACATTTTGAAAAGAAGGTTGAAATTTACTCCTCCTGCCTTGATAGTACAGTGGTTTGGTGCACCCTGTCATTAACACAGCTGCCTGCAATTTCTGCTGGTTCGAATCTCTCCAAGGCTCAAGGTTGACTCAGCCTTCCATCCTTTCTAAGGTAGGTGAAATGAGGACCCAGTTTGTGGGGGCAATAAGCTGACTTTGTATAAAATATACAAAAGAATGAAGGCTATTGCTTAACGCATTGTAAGCCGCCCTGAGTCTCCAGAGAAGGGCGGCATATAAATCAAATTTAAAAAAAAAATTGTTTCTATTGGGAATAATTACGGACTGTACAGTTTCAGAGACTAAATTGATTTTGAACTTAATATCAGCAGCTAGGCTGCTGGTAGCTCAATATTGGAAGAAGGACTCTTTGCCTACTATTGAAGAGTGGATATTGAAAGTAACAAACCTAGCAGAAATGGCGAAAATCTCGGCATACTTGAAGGACCACATGCAAGAAAGATACGTATCAGAATGGAGAAGATGGATTGATTATATTCAAAATAAGTATCAGACAAGAAAATATCAAATAGCTTATGAATGAATGTTAGTTTAGAAGTATTTGGTTATCTATAGTGGAGTTAAGGTTTCATTGGGGGAGGCAGTACTTTGAGGATAAGTAGATTAATCTAGTTTATGTTTGATTAAATGAAATACCTTGTATTTTTCTCTGGGAAGTCGGGGAGGGGGAGGATGGGATGAAGGGGGGGAAAGGGTGAGAGGAACAAGGCGGGGGGGATTTTTGTATTTCTTTTTTGTAAAACTTTTCAATAAAAAAAAACAACTTATAACCATTTGTTTAGTGATTGTTCAATGTTGCAATGGCCCTGGAAAAAGTGACTTACGATTGTTTTCCACACTCACAAGCATTGCAGCCTCCCCATCAGGGATGGTATTGACTTACCTTCACTACTGGTTTGCAAATGTGAGCGTGTGCGCCTCCTCCACGCATGCACAGAGCCTTCTGAACATTTGCAGAGGGTCAAAAATGGGACGTGATAACGTCCGGATGGGTGGGCGGAGCCTCCCGTCGCCAGCGTTACTGGATCACACGATCCGGATAGAACCAGCTGAATTTCACCACTGCTCCCCACGTGATCAAGATTTGGACAACTGACATGTATTTATGACAGTTGCACTGTCCTAAGGTCATCTGATCACAATTTGTAACAGCTGGCTTCCAACAAGTAAAGTCAATGGGGGAAAGCCAGATTTGCTTAATGACTGTGGCCAAAAAAAAAAAAAAAGTCATACAATGGGACAAAAACTCACTGAACAACTACAAGTTTGGGCTCAATTGTGTGGTTCTACGTCAAGGACTCCCTGTACTGGATTTTCAGTTCTTCTTCCCTAAAACAAATCCATCCTTTTGATCTGGCAGAAGCGTGAAGGACTTGGAGATGTTTTGAAGCAACGGGCTCTTTAATATCTTGCAAACCTTCCCTCTTTCCTACTGAGAATTACCTTCTGGTGTCTGATAACAATTGCAACAGCAGGCAGCCCTTCCATATTTTTGTAGGTAATTAGCACAACGGCAATGTAGCAGAAGTAGGTCATCCTGTAGTTGTTATTCACAGATGGCTCAGTATAATGGACCGGGGAGGAAGCATAGCAAGAAATTGTTACTGGTTTTTGAAAGGAGGCACAGGGATCTAAGGAAATCGAAAAGAAAGACGCTCGTCCGTTGGTAGAAGGTTAAAGGCAGGTGGATCTTGGACCACTGTTAGAAGATAAAAGCGTGGTGCAGTTCCGGCATTCAGCCGCTTCACAATGTGTTATTTTCACATACCGTGGAATAAATGGTCCTTGAAGAATTTGGGTCCCTTAAACTGCTAACATTTCATGAGGTTAAATGGGCAGCAGGGTGCTTGCTGGCTGCCTGAAAAAAAGCCTAGAAACTAGTGGATTGTGATTTCACTGAACTAGGGCTGCATAAAAATCTTGGTTTACGTAGGAAGAACCTGGCTAAAGAGAAATACACATAAAGGCCTACAAAAAGAAAAGAAAACACACACACACACACGTGTGTGTGTGTGTGTGTGTGTGTGTGTGTTGAATTTTGTGATTTCTTGGTGTTTTGAGGATTGTCTGATATTTGTGGCTTTTGGAAACTGGCCAGAATGGGTGTTATAGGTAGTCCTCAATCAATCAGAATAGAGCTGGAAGGGACCTTGGAGGTCTTCTAGTCCAGCCCCCTGCTCAAGCAGGAGACCCTATACTGATTCAGATAGGTGGCCATCCAGTCTTTTCTTAAAAATCTCCAGTGATGAAGCACTTCTGGAGCCAAGCTGTTCCACTGGTTAATTGTTTCTCTCTGTTAGGAAATTTCTCCTTAATTCCAGGTTGCTTCCCTCCTTGATTAGTTTCCATCCATTGTTTCTTGTCTTGCCATCTGGTGCTTTGGGGAATAAATTGACCCCGTCTTCTTAGTGACAGCCCCTCAAATACTAGAAGTCTGCTATCATGTCCCCCCTAGTCCATCTTTTCTCTAGACTGGCCATATCCTGCAGCCGTTCTTCATATGTTTTAGTCTCCAGGCCTTTAATCATCTTAGTTGCTCTTCTCTGACCTTTTCCCAAAGTCTCAACATCTTTTTTGTAATGCAGTGGCCAAAACTGGAAGCAGAATTCCAGGTGTGGCCTTACTAAACTTACTACTGTTCATTTCACAACTGGTTGAAGTTACAACAGTTATGGAAGAGGTGCTCTGTGGTACCGAAAGCAACACGGCTATCGTAAGTGGTCACACCATCACCTGCTGCGATCACACAACTGCATGTGAAGGTGGGTAATTTTTCGACTGCTTGCGGTATTTTGTGCTCCCATGACTGTGATTTTCAATGCTTTGCATTGGTTTCTAGCAAAAAAAAACAACCCATCACCCATTTGAATGAATGGATTTGCTTAATGTCTGCAATGTTGGCTTAATGGCTGCCAGGAAAGTGGCCAAAAAAATTACTTCCAGGTGCCTCGATTGTAATGACTTATGACCAGATTTCCGGTTTCAATTGTAGTCATAAGTTGAGGACTACCTGCATTCAAATACTGGTATACATTTATTAATTATCAGGGGGTATATGATATTATCCTACAGTAGAAATAGATGCAAGTGTATCTTAAAAGTCAAAATAATGACTGGGATGTAGATGTTATTCATGTAAAAAAAAAAAGGTGGAACTTCACTTGTGTGTGGCCATCATACACACACACCCTACCCTAAATGGAAGAGGAGAAATAAAAAGGGCTATGGGCTATGCAGAAACTTCATACCTGTTAAATGACTCAACTGGAGTTTCTGTTAAATGACTTTTTAAATGACCTGTTAAATGACTTTTATCAACTGGAATTCAGATGATAAAAACATCTTCCTTCCTTCCTTCCTTCCTTCCTCCCTCCCTCCCTCCCTCCCTCCCTCCCTCTTTCTTTCTTTCTTCCTTTCTTCCTTTCTTCCTTTCTCCTTTCTTTCTTTTTCTCTCTTTCTTTTTTCTTCTTTTAATTTCCTTCCTTCCTTCCTTCCTTCCTTCCTTCCTTCCTTCCTTCCTTCCTTCCTTCCTTCCTTCCTTCCCTATGTTTTTACCAATTATATGAATACATTTGCTTGTGTTGACCATGCGAATAGTATATACAACTATTTGCATGGACTCCACAGCTCACAATCCGAAAATGCAGGAGAGAGGTCAGTTAAAAAGAGAAAAGTATATCAAAAATCAGTCATCCTATTCTCCCCTCCTCAAGGTCCCTACAAAAGGATGTCATTTTCAAAGAGGATCCCAAAGCAGTTGCTATTCTTGCTATGAGTTACATTCTGCATATAATTTTGGAGCAACATCAGGTAGTACAAAGTATTTCATTTCACCCATGAATCCTAGCAAAGTAAACTGGCTTGAGATTAGAGTGGAACTGATGTAATGGCATGTTAGTCTGATGTAAGAAAGGCACGGATTGTTTATTTGAATAAGGAAGAACAATGTTATTTGCTTATATTGTTCCTGAAAAGACCTACAAGAGTTTGATTTTGAAGAAGCTAAGAAGGAACAAATGGAACATTTCTGGGCTGCAGTCAAAGCTAGGAAGTCAGAAGAACACCTCAAAAGAAAGAAGTTATACCTCCTACCATAGTCTTGTAAGAAAAATAAAAGATTAAACCAACAAAAGCAACAAGCTACAATAGATCTCAGGTGAGGAACAGGTGGGAATTTTTAAGCTTGCCTATCTTCACATCTGCATGAACATGACAATGTGGGAGAAAACAGAAAAAAATAAATAAAATCCAGTGCATAATTCAATGTAACAGAATCCTTCTTTATCTGGTATTGACATTCTTCTCTGAGATGTGTCTAATATTATAAAACCTGCACATGAAAATTTATGGCTGTCAAAATGAAGAATCTTATGGATAGACAAATTGGGAGGGAGGGAGGGAGAGGATGAAGGAGAGGGGGAGGGAGAGAGGGGGGAGGGAGGGAGAAGATGAGAGAGGGAGAGGGAGAGGGAGAGGGGTGGAGGGGATGAGAGAGAGGGTGAGAGAGAAGGAGAAGGGGAGGGAGAGGATAAAAGAGAGAGAGGGAAAGGATGAAAGAGAGAGGATGAGGATGGGGTGAGGGAGAGGGTAAGGTTGAGGGAGAAGACAAAAGAGAGAGGGAGATGATGAGGGAGAGGGAGAGGATGAAAGAGAGGGAGAGGCAGAGGCAGAGGCAGAAAATGAGGGTGAGGGAGACGATGAAAGAGGGAGAGGGGGAGGGAAAGGATGAGAGAGAGGGGGAGGGAGAAGATAAAAGAGAGGGTCGGGGTGAGGGAGAGGGTAAGGTTGGGGGAGATGACAAAAGAGAGAGGGAGACGGTGAGGGATATGATGAGAGGAAGGGAGAGGATGAGAGAGGGAGGCTGAGGGAGAAGGAGAGGTTGAGGGAGAGGACAAAAGAGGGATAGGTTGAGGGAGATGATGAGAGGGAGGGAGAGGATGAGAGAGAGGGAGTTGGTGAGAGGGAGGGTGAGGGAGAAGGAGAGGGAGAGGATAAAAGAGAGAGGGTGAGGGTGAGGGAAAGATTGAGGGAGAGGACAAAAGAGGAAGAGGGAGAGGATGAGAGAGAGAGGGAGAGGGTGAGGGAGAGGATGAGAGAGAGAGGATGGGGGTGAGGGAGAGGGAGAGGACAAAGAGAGAGGGAGAGGGAGAGGGGGAAGATGAGAGGGAGGGAGAGGATGAGAAAGAGAGGGTGAGGGAAAGGATGAAAGAGAGAAGGAGGGGGGTAAGGAAGGAGAGAGGAATTGTCTTGAATAAAATCTTTGGGGAGAAGGAATGTCCATTGTTGGGACAAGTGTTCAAGCATCTGTTTGTTGATGGAGAAAGGAAGAGAGATGATGAGATGGATGGAAAGATGAAGACTGACATAAATTCTTTTTGATCTTCCCAAAGCAAAGCTGGGGAAAGCAAAGTAGAAAACAGTTATGAATTTTTCTTAGCCATTTTGGAATGTTTTCTTTCCCTAACTTTTTTTTTTTTAAGAGAGAGAGTCACTTGTGCAATCCAATATGAATTCTGTGAATAAGGGTTTCATTGAATATTTTTTCCCCCTTTTTGACTTGCAGCTCAAAACAATCTTATTCCACATGGAGGAATGGAGAAAGAGAAAGAGAATGTAAGATGACATTCATTATCCTTCCTATCGGAGTCATTGGCAAAATCTTTCATTTTGATCCCACTAATTGCTTGTCATCATTTTGTTTATGGACTTCTCTGATAGCACCATCAGGCACCTAATTTTGATGTCATGAAACAATATCACATAAAAGATTAGCCGAGGAACGGATAATGAAAATCTTTCCTTCCATATAGAAACAGTTCTGAAATCACTGAATGTGTTTCTTGAGGAGTCCCTGGTGCTCTCTGAGCCTGGTTGTTTTCTTGCAGACCCAAACTAGCTAACATGATCAGCACCTAGCTTGTATCCTTACGATTTATATTGATAGTTTCCTAGTATGATAATAACACAATAGAATCTCTTATGCCACCAGGCTTGAAATTTTGGGCTTGGACAACCTAGAACTTCGCCACCTATGGTCTGACCTAAGCGTAGTACACAAAATTATCTGCTACAACGTCCTACCTGTCAATGACTACTTCAGCTTCAACCGGAATAATACACGAGCAAACAATAGATACAAACTCAAGGTAAACCACTCCAAACTCGATTGCAGAAAATATGACTTCAGCAACAGAGTGGTCAACGCCTGGAATGCAATACCTGGCTCTGTTGTTACATCCTCAAACCCCCATAACTTTAACCTTAAACAGTCTACTGTGGACCTCACCCCATCCCTAAGAGGTCTGTAAGGGGTGTGCATAAGCGCACCAGTGTGCTTACCATCCCTGTCCTACTGGTCCCATTTATTTGTTCCCTGTGTTCATATCCATGTTTATACTTATATCTGTTATCTCGTACATGTTTGACAAACTAACTAAATAAATAAATAAAATAAAATAAAATAAATGATTTGATTGCTTATTTGTACCCTATGGTTATTAAGTTTTGTACCTTATGATTCTTGACGAATGTATCTTGTCTTTTTATGTACACTGAGAGCATATGCACCAAAAACAAATTCCTTGTGTGTCCAATCACACTTGGCCAATAAAGAATTGTATTGTATTGTATTGTATTGTATTGTATTGTATTGTATTGTATTGTATTGTATTGGATTGGATTGGATTGGATTGGATTGGATTGGATTGGATTGGATTGTACTGGATTGCATTGCATTCTATTCTATTCTATTCTATTCTATTCTATTCTATTCTATTCTATTCTATTCTATTCTATTCTATTCTATTCTATTCTATTCTATTCTATAAGAAAACAACCAAGCCCAGAGAGCACCAAGGACCCCTCATTGCAACCCTGAGCCACAAATATTCTCCTTTAATGTATTATTTCTATATTTATTTATCAAATTTATATGTCCACCCATCTCATTCAAGGTAGGAAGCAATAAAAACCAATGATTAAACCCTATTATTAAAAAAAAATACTCTCAAAATGATTAAATTAATTTAACACAAGCAAGAACAAGATTGTGAATGGGTTAAAATTAGAATGTTAAACATCAGAGGTCCCCAACCTTGGATCCAAGGGCCCAGGGGTGGGATTCAGCTGGTTCTGATCAGTTCGAGCATACCGGTAGCTCCGATAATCATCTGAGAGCGAACCGGTTTACTACGATAATCAGATGGGCCCGCCCACCCGCCCCTGCTCTATAACCTACCTATATTTCTTTTGTTTTAAACCCAGCTGATAGGTGTGGCAGAGCAGACTGCTCTGGCTCAGCTGTTTTACTCACTTTGGATTCAGTGGAAGGTAATTTTCAATTGTATTGAGCATGCGCGGAAAGCTGAGATTGGCACATGTGCGTGTGATGTGAGCAAGCACATGCAAAGCGCGCATGCAACGAACCAGTTGTTGCAACTAGTGAATCCCACCACTGCATGGCCCACTACTGGGCCACAGCCTATTCGCAACTGGGCCACGTGTGACCCACAACAAGCCTCCCCCACCACTTCTGATGGGACAGGTCCATGTAAATATTAGTAAGTAGCTCTGAAATAACAATGTTCTCAGAAAGCTGAATTATAAAATGTACGCCATCTACCTAGCTCACTTCCCAAGAAGATTCCAATTATTTATACCCTTTGCTTTTCCTCAGACATTTCTGTACTGATTCTCTAAGTTCATATGTAGGTGAATGTTTCACCCTAAATCTGTCACCTACTTTATTCCAGCTTCAGTTGATTCCTCTGCTCTGGATTCCATCCCATTCTGTTTTATCAACATTTTCTTAGACTACCTTTAGTAACTAGTGACCAAGGAGAAATGGTTATATCTGTCAGATTCATCATCATTATCACCACCATCTTTATAATTATGGCTGCTAGCAAGGAAAAGTGTAGACTTTTTACAGCAAGGCCCCTAATAATTAATTAAAATATGCATTTCAGATAAAATGACCACTTATATTCCGTATAGAACCACATATAGCCCAGGGTAACTTCTCTCTTGTAAGTCTTTATCCTTTTCTCTCTCCCTCTTTCTCTCTCTTTATCTCACTAACTCCCTCTCTCTACCTCGCTATTTCACTCTCTGTCTCTCTGTCTCACTATCTCTCTGGCTCTTAACCCTCTATCTTTTTAGCTATCATCGCTCTATCTCACTATCTAGCTTTCTATTTAGTTTTCTATCTAGTTTTTTTATCTGTCTGTCTGTCTGTCTATCTGTCTATCTATTGTATATCTGTCTACCTACCTGTATCTCTATCATCACTTTCTCTAACTTTTATCTCTCTATCTCCATGTCTTTTATCTCTCTTATCTCTATCATCTCTTTCTCTGTCTCTTTTTTTATTAAACATTTTTTTTTGATATGAACAAACAACAAAACACACAAACAAATAAACGGAAATCCATCTTTACATTTTCTTTTCAACATGTCGCATCAGTAGTCTGTATTCATATTTATACATTTTCTCTTCCTTATTTTAACTTATCCCTTATCTCTATATTCCTAATATATCATCTATATGTATTCTCTTAATTTACATATTTGATTTACTATTAACATAAATTGGTACTTAATTTCCTATCCACAATTTATATCTTCTCATTTATTTCCATAAGTTTTTTCCTTTTTCTCCTCCAACCATTTATACCATTTCTCCCATACTAAGTAGTAATCCATTTCATCTTTTTCTTGTATCTCCTTTGTGAGCTTATCCATTTCCGCACATTCCATAATTTTACTAATCACCTTATCCTCTGATGGTATATCATTGCTTTTCCAATTTTGAGCGAAAGCTATTCGTGCTGCTGTCAATATGTGAATGATTAAATATCTTATTTCTTTTTCATATGGCCCAGTAATTATTCCCACTAAAAAGATTTCTGGCCTCATTTCTATTTGTTGGTTTATAATTTCTTCTATTTGTATTCTAATTGATTACCAAAATTGTTTTGCTTTCTGACAAGACCACCACATGTGGTAATAGGTTCCTTTTTGGTGTTTTTCTCTGCCTCTTATCTCTCTATCACTATGTCTCTATCTCTGTTTCTATCTGTCTTACTATCTCACTCACTCACTCACTCACTCACTCACTCACCCTACCTACCTACCTACCTAATCTATCATCTATCCATCTAGGGAAACTAGTGCATTGGATCCACCATAGATCAGAATTAATTCCAAATTGGGAGTTTGGAAGCACCCCGATTATTGTTGCAGCATGGATTGTATCTGCTTTGGCTATGCACGCAAAAGGTTATTTCTATGCACAGATGTCTCTTTAGATGAATTGCATCAAGAATTTCCCAGGAGATTGTTTTGAATGTGCCTGATAGCATTTCCAAGGGGTGGTGGTGGTGAGGAGTGTGAATTGGAATGCAAAATTTGGAGGCTGCTGAGGGCATAGGAGAACTAATTATGGTTGTGGGAAAGCTATTCCCCTTTCCTTCTGCCTGCTTCATTTCAGCTCTGGGTGATGGTCTCAGATTGGACTGTTACTGAGTGGAATTTTAAACAGGATAGATAGAAACGGTAGATGGATAGATAGATAGATAGATAGATAGATAGATAGATAGATAGATAAATAGATAGATGATAGATTATATATATATGTATATGTATATACAGTATATGATAAATAGATCTATAGATAGATCTATAGATTGATGGATGATAGATAGATAGACAGACAGACAGACAGACAAATGCCTCAGGTCACACTGCAAATTTAAGAAGATCAAAATGTCTACGGAGAATCTCAGTCATCCAGGTCATGGTTGTCTCACAGATGCTTTTCCAAAAGGCAGCTGTACCTTCTTGCTTTTTCCTTGAAGACTTTTCACTTCAGAACTAATCCTTTCATTCCCCTCCACCATTCTGCTAGAACAGATGAAGCTTCTTGGATGAGAAGCAAAATGTCTTTAATGAGAAACAGAAAACCCAGTTTTCTTTTGAAAAGGCACCTTTGAGACAAGAGGATCAACACACACACTGACATAGAGAGACAGACAGACAGAGTGGGGGAAGGGGGAGGAAAAGGGAGAAGGAGGGAGAGAGAAAGAGAAGGAAAGAGAGAGGGAGAAGGGGAAGAAAGAAGAGGGAGAAGAAAGAAGAGGGAGAAGCAATGAGAGAGAGAAGGAGAGAGGAAGAGAAAAAAAGTGAGTAAGAGAGAGAAAGAGAAAAAAGAAAGAAAGAGAGAGAGAGAGGAGGAAAGAGAGAGTGAAAAAGGGAGGGAGAGAAAGACAGAGAGAGACACAGAGAAAAAAGAGAGAGAAAAGAGAGAAAGAAGGAAGGAGGCAGAGAGAAGGAGAGAGGAAGAGGGGGAAGAAAGAAGAGGGAGAGAAGAGAGAGGGAGAGAGAAAAAGTGAGATAGAGAGAAAAGAGAGAGGGAGAAAGAGGGAGGAACGACAGACAGACAGAGAGACACAGAGAGAGAGGAAGAGAGAGAGGAAGAGGGAAAGGAGGGAGGGAGGGAGGGAGGGAGGGAGGGAGAGAGAGAGAGAGAGAGAGAGAGAGAGAGAGAGAGAGAGAGAGAGAGAGAGAGAGAGAGATCATTTCTACATTGAAAAAAGATGCCATCAAAGGCAACTGGCTTTATTTTCATAGTCAATAAGCAACATTTTTTTAAACATTTAGTGTCCCTGCCGTGAACTATACAGCTCACTTCCTCTGTTCCAAGAGACGATGATTCATAATGTCTGACACTGGTAACATTTTCAGTGAGGATCCCATGAAGACATCTACGAATACCCAGGATGTATTTTGAAGATCATTCTATCCCCGGAGACAGTTTTGCATGTCATACTCAAAGATCAACAAATGCTTCATTACCAAGAGGTACAGTGATTAACAAAAAAAACTTTAATTGAAGCCATTTAGGATATACTTTAATTGGTCGAGCCAAAATGCTCAGCCAACTATATCCAAAGTGGTAGGTTAATAATCGAATGAGTGGCGTGTGATTGTGCCTGCATTGCGTCTACCTCTTTATATGGCATCTTTTTCTTTATTAAGTTTTTCAAGGATTATTTCCAAATGTACTTTATCAAAAGCACCTTCTTGTTGCATCTTCACAGACAGAGAAGGTGACTGACATGTTTCAATATCTCAGGGGCTGCCACAAAAGAAGAGGGGATCAAGCTATTCTCCAAAGTACCAGAAAGCAAGACAAGAAGCAGCAGATGGAAACTAATCAAGGAGAGAAGCAACCTAGAACTAAGGAGAAATTTCCTGACAGTGAGAACAATTAACCAGTGGAACAACCTGCCTCCAGAAGTTGTGAATGCTCCAACACTGGAAGTTTTTAAGAAGAGATTGGATAACCATTTGTCTGGAACGGTGTAGAGCAGTGATGGCTATCCTTTTTGCCGTCACGTACCAAAAGCAGGAGAAGCGCAGGGTGTGTGTGTGTGTGTCACACGTGTGCGTGCCCACACCCATAATTCAATGTGCCACGCCCCCACATGCATGCGCATGCAACTCCCCCACACTCCCCCCGCTTTTGGCATGCGATGGCACAGTGGGCCCGGTAAGCCTGTTTTTTGCCCTCCCCAGGCTCCAGAGGCTTTCTAGGAGCCTGGGAAGGGTGAAAACAGCCTTCCCCACCCCCCAGAGGCCCTCCAGAAGCCAGAAATGGCCTATTACCTGACTTTCGGTGGGACCGGAAGGTCTGTTTTTTGCCCTTCACAGGCTCCAGAGGCTTTCTAGGAGCCTGGGGAGGGCAAAAAATGGCCTTTCCCACCCCCGAGGAAGCCATACGATGGCCGGAAACGGCCCATTTCCTGAGTTCTGGTGGGACTGGAAGGCCCATTTTTCGCTCTTGCCAGGCTCCAGAGGCTTTCTAGGAGCCCGGGGAGGGCGAAAACTGCCTTCCCCACACCCCCAGAGGCCCTCCAGAGGCCGGAAACAGCCTGTGAAAATCAGCTGGCTGGTGCACACATGCACGCTGGAGCTGAGCTAGGGCAATGCTCACGTGCCAACAGATATGGCTCCACGTGCCACCTGTGGCACATGTGCCATATGTTTGCCATCATGCGTATAGGGTTTCCTGCCTGAGCAGGGGGGTTGGACTAGAAGACCTCCAAGGTCCCTTCCAACTCTGTTATTCAGTTGAAGGTCAAAGGATCAGTTTTACAGAAATACTAGAACCAAAGAGTTACAGATAGTCCTCGACTTACAATAGTTCATTTAGTGACCGTTTGAAGTTACAATGACTCTGAAAAAATGACTTATGACCATTTTAACACTTACGACGGTTGCAGACTTTCCATGGTCACATGATAAAAATTTGGACTTATTTAGTATGTATTTATGACCGTTGCAGAGTCTCAGGGGTCATGTGATTCCCTTTTCTGACCTTCTGACAAGCAAAGTCAATGGGGAAGCCAAACTTACTTAGTGTTGTGGTCCGCCAGCAGCCTGCAGCGCTGGCAGCAGAGTCGGACAGTGAGGAGGCTGGGGAGGACCATAGGCCAGTCCTGGAGTCTGAGGAAGGCTCGGACGAGGGCTCTGCATCGGAGGCAGAGAAAGGGCCATCTGGGAGGTACATGCTGCCTCTGGAGCTTCCAGAGTCGGACCTCAGCAAGGCAGAGGAACAGGGGAAGCATGTTCCCAGTGCGCACATGCGCAGAGGTGCCAGAAGGCAAGAACAGCTCAAACAAAAGGGATAACTCAGGAGTAGGGCTGGGAGATGATTGGCCCCTTCCATAAGACTTAAAAGAGGAGCAAAGGCATGTGGACCTTTGCAGGAAGCAACGTTTGTTCATTTGGTTCAGCCTAAAGCCTGAAGCTCTGTTTGATTATGGACTCCGTGTGGCTTTGCCAATTAGGTCTTTGGCAGCGTGTCAAGGGAGATAAAGGTGGGTGATTATCTCGAAGGACTTCTCCCAAAGGACTTCTTTACAACTAATTGGGACTCCTCTGTAAATGAACAGAATTCACAGCTGTTGCAATAAAAGAGGTTTTTGGGATTACTCGTGTTTTTTAATGATTCAGGAAGCCTAGGTCAGAACACTTAACCACTGTGGCAAGAAAGGTTGTAAAACGGGGCAACGCTCACTTAACAAATGTCTCATTTAGCAAACAGAAATTTTGGGCTCATTTGTGATTGTAAATCGAGTATTCAAATCAAGCGGTGCACCTAAAACCAATAGTTACTACATCTTGTACAAGAAAGGTCAAGTTAAAATACAGTTGCTGTCCAAGCAACCCCATGGACAACTTTCCTCCAGGCCTTCCTGTCCTCTATCATCCCTCTACCAGGGGTGGATTGCCCCCGGTTCGGACCGGTTCTATAGAACTGGTAGTAAAACCAGTGGGAGGCTCCGCCCACTGACCCTGACGTCACCAGAAGCAATCTGCACAGGTGCAGAAGGAAGGCACGTGCATGAGCAAAGCGAGCGCGCACGCGTGATCCTGTTGCGAACTGGTAGTAAAGGTAAGTAGAACACAATCCTGTCCTCAACCATCTTCTACATTGTGGCTGAATGTTAGAAGGAGCTTCCTAAGAATACTTCGGTAACGGAAGGAATTTTCCAGAGGATTTATGATCTCCCTTTCATTGGACATGTTCAACTGGCGTGCATCGGATGTAATATTTACTTTTCGTGTAATTTTAAAAGAAGAGATGAAAGTGGTAAGAACTTCAGGAAAATACATCTGCATGGAGGCAAATTTCGACAGGTAAATAATTAAAGGGCTTCCCTATTCAAAAGCCATACATTCATAACAACACAAAACCCATTAAGGTACCAGTGTGTTTAATGATTAGTGGCAGGTAAAACCTCTTGACTCAAATCATATCACAGCTGGCAATGATACAAGATTAGTAGGAAAAAGTAAACATAATTGCCTTGCACTCAGCCCACCATCTTGTCATAGACTGTGGCCTTCAAGAACTCCCCTCCTTTATAATTTTTTTTTTAATTTCATTTAACTTCAGTGTTGAAAATCTAGGCAAGCACTCAGAACAGATTTCTCAAAAGACTACAAAGACTTCTGATCAAATGAGGAAATGGAAGGGAACCGGGGGGGGGGGGGGTTCTAATTTTTTTTACTACCAGTTCTGTGGGTGTGGCTTATTTTGTGGGCATGGCTTGATGGTCATGTGACAATTCTTTAGGATTTAGCAGAGGTACTGGTCTACCGGGCTTTTAAGTGCTTGCAGAGCTGTACCGGTCTACCCATTTGTTTTTGAGGCACTGGTCTACCCATTTGTTTTTGGAGGCACCAGTCTACTCATTTGTTTTTGGAGGCACCAGTCTACCCATTTGTTTTTGGAGGCACCGGTCTACTCATTTGTTTTTGGAGGCACCGATCTACCACCACACTGCCTTTTAACACTGATCAGCTGAAGGGCAGCCCTTTGAAGTCCTGCAGCAAGAGTTTAAACAGTTTTTTTCCTTCTAGCCGATCAGCTGGGACTTGGGAGGCAATAATAGATTGGGGATGGGGCCAAATAAAAGGTAAGAATAACGCGGGGGGTGGGGGTGGGGGGGCAGGAGGGCCCAGCTTCCGAACAAAGAGAACAGGTTCGGTGATGTCATATCGTCACCACTACCGCCTCAGCCGAACCGGGCCGAAACGGGTGGAACCCACCACTGAAGGGAACCCAGAAAATTTCAGCCACACAAATGAACAGCTTTGCTTCTTTCAACCTTAATACTTTTCAACTTGCTAATGAACTGTGGGAAAGGAAAGGGGAAATGGAATGTGGAGAATGTATGCAGAGATCAGGAGAACGTGGAAGCCATCAAGGTCATCACTGCAGGTGCTTGAGAAAGAGATGGACTGTTCCCATAACAAAAGACCATCTCAAAATTGGACAATGTGATCAACCAGGGATGAGGAGAAGAAGAAAGTATATTGTTTAACTGGGCAAGCATTTGCGCGGGAAACCAGAGCTGGTTTCGTTTCTTCAGTACCAATATGGTGTATCCAATAAAGTTTTACTTTTGGGAATTCAATTCTCCCGAGAGTGTTTCCTTGTTTTGGGTTCACTAATTGAACAGTTGACATGTAAATCTATTGGAACATACAGTAGAACATAAAATCACAGAGCTGGAAGGAACCTTGAAGGTCTTCTAGTCCAACCCCCTGCCCAAGGCAGGAAACCTCAAAGGTGCTTTTTCTTTGTTTTTCCTTGAAGCAGTTTCACTTCTCATCCAAGATGCTTCTTCAGTGAATTTTTCTTGGATGAGAAATGAAACATCTTCAAGCAAAAACAAAGGAAGTCCAGCTGCCTTTTGAAAAAGCACCATTGGGACAACCATGACCTGGATGACTGAGAATCTCCATAGACACCAGGCAGGAGGTCTTATACCATCCCAGACAAATGGCTGTCCAATTTTTTCTTGAAGACCTCCACCCACAACTCTAGGAGGGAAGCTGTTCCATTGATTAATTGTTCTCACTGTCAGGAAATACCTCCTTATTTCCAGGTTGGGTCTCCCCCTGATGAGCTTCCACCCGTTGCTTTTTGTCCTGCCTTCAAGGGACTTTGGAGAATACATTGAGCCTCTCCTTTCTGTGAAAGACCCACAAGGACTGGAAGATGACTATCATATCACCCCTGATTCAAATAACCAAATTTATATAATAACCAGAAATATTTTTTTTTTGAAAACTGTGCTGTGAGCAACCTTATGATAAGTTCAAAACATCTCCTCTAAGAAAAAGCAGTTGATACAGCCACAAAGTTTGGGACTCAAGGAATGGTCTATCATGTAATCCCCCCACAATCTCTACTATCACCTTTGAAAAAAGAGTGCTGCAGGAAGGAAGAAGGTATTTTGAATAGAAGAGTAAATATGCATAACTGTAGGCTTGAACAGAAGGAGGAGAAGGAGAAGGAGAAGGAGAAGAGGAACCTGTAAATCAGTTCAGGAATATTGTTGTCAAGTAATCTGCATAGAGGAAGAAGAAATAAATTACAAGATGTTTCCTAGTTCAGGGTAGTGTTTTTACAGTATTCAAGAAACTTGGATGTATAATATATATCAGGGGTGTCAAACTCAAGGCCCGGGTCCCAGATCTGGCCTGCGGGGTGCTTAGATCTGGCTCGCAGGGCCACCCTGGAAACAGTGAAGGACTGGCCCATAGTGCCTCTGCCAGTGAAAACGGACGCTCTCCCGAGCTCTGTTTTTGCTGGCAGAGGGTTGAGGAAACCGTCGCAGACTAAAATGGAGCTCGAGAGTCTGTTTTCTCTGGCAGAGTGCTTGGACCTCCACAGGTGCCCCTGACATGAGTGACATCGAGCAGGCCACGCCCACTCCGCCCCCCCCGAGGTCAAACACAGCCCTGATGCGGCCCTCAATGAAATTGAATTTGATACCCCTGATGTACAGTATGTACAAAGTGAACAGCTATAACCGTAGCAACTTGTCCTGCTTGCTGTATCAGACTGTTTAAAAAAAAAAAAAAACAACTGGGCTGCCCAAATGGATCCAGTTAAATCCAGAACCATCTTTCAGTGCATTGTGGGAGGAGAAGCAAAAAAAAAAGGGGGGGGGATAAGAATGGAAGAAATTCTGAGAATATCTTTTCATGCAGAGGTCATTTATACCCAGTACCCCCTCTTCTCCTTGCAGTCTTCATTTAGCTGTTTGCCAGTAGATGGAGTAGTTAAATCATCTGTCTGTCATCCATCTCTTTTGACCTGTTTCTAAATGACCAAATATCCACACTGTTAAATTCTCACCTCCTGGCTTCAAAGTACCTTGGCAGCCACATCGTTCTTGTTCTGGATCAGGAATTTGATCACAGAACAGCACATGCTTTTCAGAGGCACAGTGCCCCAGGAATACGGCTTCAGAAATGTCTCAGATATTTGGCTTCCTAACAGGACACAGGCTTCCTAACGGCATGTGAGGTCTGAAACCATAAATCTGCCCAACTATTTTGGAAAAGAAAACTCTTTCTGGTTGGGTTTGAACAGAGAAGTGTGCCTAATAGTGTAGGACAGGAGTGTCAAACTGGATTTCTTCGAGGACTAGATCAGCATTGTAGTTCTCCTCCATGGGCCGAGGGGAGGGGGGGTATAGATGGGACAGATGCCTCCTGCAGCACCCTGCCAGCCAAAACAGGGCATGGGGAGGCTGTGCATGGCCCCCTCTGCTCCATTTTTGGCCTCCCTGGCCTCCTGCAGCACTCTGTCAGCCACAAATGGGCTGCACAGAGCTGCGCACAGCCTGTTTTTGGCTGGCAGAGTGCTGCAGGATGCCATGGAGGCCAAAAATGGGCTGCAGGGGCCTTGTATGTGGCCCGATTTGGTTGACAGAGGCACCGCGGGCTGGTCCTTTGATATTTCCAGGCTGGTTCCATGGGCTGGATCTGGCCTGTGGGCCTTGAGTTTGATGTCCCTAGGGTAGGACATATTGAATGGACAATACTAAAGAAGGAGATTTTTGCATTCTTTTCCAATCCTCCTCCTTTTGTTCCCATGTATGTGCATGTGTGTATTTCATTTCTCATTCACCAACGGGGAATACTGTTTCTGTTCCTTTGCTTTTATACTTTAAAGCCACCATAATGTTCATATTCCCTCAGCACTCAAACAAACTCTTCTAAACGGCTCATCTGATCCTGATATGGACCTGCCGTAAATCACACCCTCCCACCCAAAACCCTTAGTGGAATTTCCACCAGGGGACCATTGATTGTTCCAAAATGTGGTTAGCATAATGCAGTGTCATTAAACAAAACCAGATGTCATCCCATAGCCAAAGGAATAGCCAAAGAAACCTGTGATTTAACAGAGGCACTATCGGTGGATTAAGAAACCATGGGCGTGAAACGGGTTGGCATTAAAAATAATGTGATCCATAGCTGCGTCTTTCTCTACACAAGCCGTTTCCCTTTCTGCTTTTATTGGAGGAATTGGTTTTAATCTTGCATTTTTCTTATTTGTGTTTTGGGAAATGGTTTGGGCGGTCTTTTTTCCTGCAGAAAACAGTTACAGGCTTCAGAAGTCACGGGTGCTCCACCACTGGAGGTTTTCAAGAAGAGATTGTCCCGAATGGTATAGAGCAGGGGTGTCAAACTGAATTTCTTTGAGGGCTGGATCAACATTGTAGTTCTGCTACATGGGCCGGGGGGGGGGATGGGGGGAGGGAATGGGACAGACCAGGGGTGAAATCCAGCAGATTCTGACAGGTTCTGGAGAACCGGTAATGGAAATTTTGAGTAGTTCAGAGAACCGGCAAATACTACGTCTGGCTGGCCCCAGAGTGGGGAGGGAATGGGGATTTTGCAGTATCCTTCCCCTGCCATGCCCACCAAGCCACGTCCACCAAGCCACACCATGCCCAAGCTGGTAGTAAAAAAATTGGATTTCACCACTGGGACGGACGTGTCCTGCAGCACCCTGCTGGCCAAAACAGGGCATGGGGGGTGGCTGCACATGGCCCCCTCTGCCCTGTTTTCAGCCTCCCTGGCCTTCAGCAGCACTCTGCGGGCCAAACATGGGTCACACAGAGGCCCACACAGAGGCCCTCGCGCAGCCCGTTTTTGGCAGGCTGAGTGCTGCAGGAGGCTGGGGAGGCCAAAAATAGGCTGCGGGAGGCACTGCAAGCCGGTCCTTTGATATTTCCCTGTGGGCTGGATTTAAGCAGCCTGTGGGCAGGATTTGGCCCACAGGCCTTGAGTTTGACAGCCCTGGTATAAGGTCTCCTGCACGAGCAAGGGATTGGATTAGAAGACCTCGAAGGTCCCTTTCAACTCTGTTATTTTGTCTGTCATCAGTGTGACATGATCCGATGTAGCTCCCATCCATCACAACTCCACGGAAAGCCAAAAATAGTTTACTTGGAAATAGGTCACATTCCACAAACATATTTATTTAACTGAAACTTATATAATTCCCAGGCTTGTGGAAAATTATAGGCGTCTTACCCTATTCTATAATTAGATATTCTTTATTGTAGAAAATAATGACATCATCTCTCCGTGTAACTAGCTCTCTGAGTCTCTTGTTGCTTTTCCATCCCTTCATTCATGTTTATTTCTTAAACATCTGCATTCAGAATAACATAATAACAGAGTTGGAAGGGACTTTGGAGGTCTTCTAAGGTGTAGGTAACTCCCTGCTCAAACTGGAAACCCTATAACATTTCAGACAAATGGTTATGCCATCTCTTCTTAAAAACTTCCAGTGTTGGAGCATTCACAACTTCTGGAGGCAAGTTGTTCCACTGATTGATTGTTCTGACTGTCAGGAAATTCCTCCTTAGATCTAGGTTGGATCTCTCTTCGATAAATTTCCATCTGTTGCTTCTTGTCCTGCCTTCAGGTGCTTTGGAGAATAGCTTGCCCCCCTCTTCTTTGTGGCAATCCCTCAAATATTGGAACACTGCTATCATGTCACCCCTAGTCCTTCTTTTCAGTAGACTAGATATACCCCAGTTCCTGCAACCGTTCTTTGTGCGTTTTAGCCTGCAGTCCTGTAATCATCTTTGTTGCTCTTCTCTGTGCTCTTTCTAGGGCAGGGGTGTCAAACTGATGGCCGGTGGGCTGGATGTGTCACGTGCTGGCCATGCCCACCCCCAGTTTAGAGGAGGGGGAAGAGTCCTGACATGTCATGTGATGCTGCCATGACAATGTGAGTTTGACATCCCTGTTCTAGGATCCAGAGAGTAAGTCATCTGTGTACCAAGTTTGGTTGAAATTGCTCGAGGCGTTCCAGAGTTATGCTGGAACACACACACATACACAAATACATTTTTACATATATAGATATTCTGTGTGCTTTTCTAATGCAATGTTGGGAAAATATATAGGGCCAATTTTCAGTGAAACATTTGGGCAACGTGAAATCCATGGGTTATTAAAGCTCTGATCTGCACATTGGCTCAGTCTGAATGGGTCAAGTCAATTCAGAATAGACTTGGCAAGTCCTCTGCGTATCCTAAGACTTTGCTTTGCATACCATTTCTCCCCCTTCTCCTTTCTTTTGAACATCTTCTTCCAGTCACATCTTTTCTCTTCAGTTAGCTTTCCAGGCACCCTTCATAATTGCCTTCTTCATCTGGAAGATGGGAAGTGGATGATATATCTATTCCTTAATGGAGTGAAGGTGGCCTTCTCATTAGGGAAGATTAACTCATAGGTCATATTATGTTAAATTGATTAAAGGAGGTACTGGCTGCGTGGATAATAATGTGAGAGCAATAAAGGGATGGGAAGGAAGCTATTTCCAATGTGAGATTTCACTCTCCTGCACCTTCCAACTCATTCATTTATAGATCCTGCTGCCTTTCAGGAGCTGGGGAAAAAACAGAGAGAAGGTTGTTAGGTCTACGTAATGACAAGCTATTAAGGATACAGGCAGTGATCCAACTTAAAATATTAATGCTTGTTGAAGGTGGGGTCCCATTTATTAATTACAAGACATACTACAGCAATTGCTTGCTATCGACGGAGATCATTTCAGAGGGTCTTAAGAAGACAGAAAACCAGATACTGTCCTACTGGATGGCCAGAGCTTTTATCCCAAAGATGCTGTTTCAAGAGGCAACTGGACTTTCTTGTTTTTCTTTGAAGATGTTTTGCTTCTCATCCAAGATGCTCCTTCAGCTCTGACTGGATGGTGGGGATTTATATTCCTTGCAGACAAATGGCCATTTGCATTCTCTTAGAGAGTTGTTGAGGCCACCTGGAAGTTTGTCTGTGTCCTTGGGGTCACTTGAGTGGTGCAATTGGGTGTAGAGCAGAGGTGGTATTCAGCCGGTTTGGACCAGTTCGGGCGAACTGATAGCTGCGACTATCAGTTGGCCCCACCCACCTGTCCCCGCTCTATCCTGTCCTTTATTTCCTGCTTTGTAGCTCATCTCAATCCTGCCGCAAAGCTGATTCTCCCCCCCCCCCCGGTTCTATTTACCATTACTGACTTGGAAGGTAAGCAGCTGAGCTTCTAAATGCTCCATTTTCAGCACTGCATGCAAGTGCCTTAGGCACTCTCTCTCTCTTTCTCTCTCTCTCTCACCGAACTGGTTGTTAAATCAGCAGCATCCCACCACTGGTGTAAAGCCTTCTTGGAACTGCTGAAAGGACTGTGTCGTAGACTGGAGATAGATGATGTCGTATCCCTCCCCCCTCTGTTGAGAGAAGGCTGTTCAATTTTGACCTAGATGGCCTCTTTGACTCCTCTTTCAAACCAGTGGTCCTCTCTGTCCAAAATGTGGACTTTGCTGTCTTCAAAACATCATCTCTCTCTCTGGTGGGCAGAATACAAGCCAGAAAATTGGGAAAGAAATTCCTAAGGACCATTTTCGGCATAAAATGAAATTTGGTTGCACTGCTGTGAATTAAGAGGATAAAAACGCAACTCAATCATGTATGCAGATGGGGAGGGAGGCTGGAAGGAACTGAGCACATCATTTAAAGGAAATAAAAAGAGAGAGAGAGAGAGAGAGAGAGAGAGAGAGAGAGAGAGAGAGAGAGAGAGAGAGAGAGAGAGAGAGAGAGAGAGAGAGAGAGGAGAAAACTAGAGACTGATTTAAATGCTTCCGATCCCTGCTGAGACTCATTTCCCAGACCAGGATATGTTGTCTGCCATTCTGTCTGGGTTTTTTTTCTCCTCCACCGACTGCCACCTTCTTTTGTTGGCTGTTTTCCAGCTCCTAGTTTTGACTACTTCTTTTTCTGGCATTGTTTCAGCTTTTCCTGTAGTTATTGCTTAGGGATCCATACGTCCCATCTTGATTTCCCTTGGAGACGAATCCACCCAATTTTGGAGCATTTCAGCCACATTTGGACTTTTTTTTTTTTTTAAATCTCTCTTTCTGGTCCTTTCGTCCCACCTGCCAACTCCATGCAAATAGCCATGAAGTTCAAAGATCTTTTTTTACTTCCTACATGCCCAGGTTCTGCTCAGAATGAAATTGCCAAACTATAGATAGCAAATTTCAGTTGGGTTAAATGGAGGAGGAGGAGGAGCAGGAGGAAAGGGAAGAGGAGGACAATGAGGAGGAGGAGGGCAATGAGGAGGAGGAGGAGGAAGACGAGGAGAAGGAGGAGGAGGAGGAGAAAGAGAAGAAGGAGGAGGAGGCAGAGGAGGAGGAGGAGGAAGGGGAGGAGGGAGAGGACAATGAGGAGGAGGAGAAGGAGGAGGACAATGAGGAGGAGGAGGAGGAAGAGGAGGAAGAGGAGGAGAAGGAGGAGGAGGAGGTGGTGGAAGAGGAGGAGGAGGAGATGCCAGAAATAGTTAGAGGAGAAACTCTGCAAAGAAAGATGGGTTATTAAAAATTGAGTCGAATACATTGAAAATTCTTGAACACTTCTTAGTTGTATGGCAGGAACTTCTCATTGTCTTCCTCTCACTTGAAATGGTAGCCATCTGAGCAAGCTGTTATGAGGGGATTCCAAGAACCAGAGGGCAGACGATATAGCAAGACCTCCCACCAACAGGAGTGCAGATTGCGTCTCGAAGCACAAGCAGCAAGGTGATGCTATTTCTTTTTTTTTATATATTGAAAAAGTTTTACAAATACAAATTTTCCAATTTTTACCCCCTTCCCTTCCCTCCCTAACCCTTCCTAACCCTCCCCTCCTCCCATGACTTCCCCAAGGTGATGCTATTTCTAAAGGGCCAGTCACTGGGCTGAGATGGCATTTCCTAATCAAAATCAAACAGGACTGGCCCAAGGAGAGATCAGAGTCACACAACCTCAGTAACAGTGTGATAGAACTGAAATGGGGGGGGGGGGGGTGTCATGTCACCTGAACGCATCATCTGGAAGAACTTCACAAGCTCCTTCTCAAGCAGCTTTGACTCTACAGCAGGGGTCTCCAACATTGGCAACCAGAATTCTGGGAGTTGAAGTCCACAAGTCTTAAAGTTGCCAAGGTTGGAGAGCCCTGCTCTACAGTACTGATGCTGAAATAGGGCAAACTTTCCATCTGTTGGAAAAGCCACACCCAGATAAGTGGCCCCCAAGCATTTGGGCACCAGGGACAGGTTCTGTGGAGAGAGGTTTTTCCGTGGACTGGAGGGGGCATGGTTTCCTGTGCTGCCTGCATCCCACGGATGGGGCTTTGCTTGTTTGTGCGACATGGTTTCTGACATGCAGTGGACTGGTGCTGCTTCACAGACTGGGGGGTTGGGACCCCTATCCTAGAAGATGATCCTCTAGATCAGGGGTGTCAAACTTGTGGCCCATGGGCTGGACGCATCACGTGTTGGCGAGTGGTGGGATTCAAATAATTTAATAACTGGTTCTCTGCCCTAATGACTGACTGGGTGGGCATGGCCAGGGGGTGTGAAAGGCAGCACTTGGCCTCCTGAACCCCCCTGTGAGCAAAAATAGGCCACGGGGGGGGCATGCCGAACCCCCACACACTGTTTTGGGTCTAGTAGGCCTCTCTGCAGCCTCCTGGGAGCAAAAACAGGCCACGGGAGGGCCACACCGCACCCCCCAAGCCCCGGTTTGGGCCTAGGAGGCCTCCAAGCACTTACCTAGGAACCAAAATGGGGTTCGTGGGGACTCCTGGAAGGGGCAGGGAGGGGAGGGGCCTGCCAGCAATTTAACTACCAGTTCATGCGAACCAGCCCGAATCGTCTGAATCCCACCACTGGTGTTGGGCCCGCTCAGTTTAGCAAAGGGGGAAAAAGTCTCGATCCATCACGTGACACCACTGTGACAGCGCGAGTTTGACACCCCTGCCCTAAATGTAAAAGTTGATATTTCTACTGCATCTTTATATTGATGGTGACTATATCCTCCCTGTACACAACACAAAGAATGCAACTTGTGTTGGCCCAGCATCTGGACCAGTGGTGAAATGTAAAATTTGTTACTACTGGTTCTCTTGGTGTGGCTTGGTGGGGGGTAATGTGACGATCAGGCAACTCAGCTGGGATCGTCAGAGCCTTTTAAAAGCATTTTTTTCTACAACCGAAAAAATGCTTTTAAAAGCCTCTGATGATCCCAGCTGAGACGTGCGAACATCAGAAGCTTTTTTTTTTACTTTTAAAAGCATTTTTTCAGCTGAAGAGGTTGTAGAAAAAATGCTTTTAAAAGCCTCTGACGATCCCAGCTGAGTCGCACGATCATCAGAGGCGTTTTTTTTTTTTTACTTTTAAAAGCATTTTTTTTGGCCGAAGAGGTTGTAGAAAAAACGCTTTTAAAGGTAAAAAAAAAAGCCTCTGATGATCGCGTGGCTCAGCTGGACATGGGAGGATGGTTTGCAGAGATTTTTGCTACCATTTCTCCAAACCACCCGCCACCATCGCTACCAGATTGGGCGATCCGGTCTGAACCGGGAGCATTTCACCCCAGATCTGGACTCAGATGCTGAGTCTGAACCTGTGGAATATCAGCTTCAGGAAGGACAAAACCAGATATTACCTGAGATTGATCAACCATAGGCATCACGTGAGCATCTCGACCTGCCAGGTGAGGATGACATAAGACGTCCCAGCCTCCACGCCAGATGAGTAGGAAGTAGAGCAAAACAGAGGAAGCCTATTTGGTTGCTTGCCAAGCAACAGAGTAAACATTCTGATTAGTGACATCTGGCTGCAGCCTGTTAAAAAAAATACTCACTTTAGCTCTGTTCTGTTTCCTGGAAACAACATTTGGCTCATGTGTGATTCATGCGTGCAGTTCTACTTTTGAACTTTAAACGCTTGGAGGGGATGACAGCCTTGACCTGGTTCTTGAAACTTGGACCAACTGTGGACAATTCTGCTACATGGTCCTCTTTGCAAACAAACTTTGCAGAAAATACAGAATTGGAGGAGACCTTGCAGGTCTTCCAGTCTAACACTCCGCTCAAGCAAGAGACCCTAAATCAGGGATCTGCAACCTTAAATACTCAAAGAGCCACTTGGACCCATTTCCCGCAGAAAAGAAAACACAGGGAGCCACAAAACCTGGGTGGGCGTGGCCAACTCGATGTCACTCACTTCCACCATCACATGACTCCCTAGCCATGCCTACTCAGCTGGTCATTAGTGCAGGGAACTAGTTGTTAAAAAACACCAGGAACCACAAAATCCTTTTGACATATCTCTCTCTCCCCTCCCTCACTCTCCCCCCCCCCCACTCTCTCGCCCTCTCTCTGTATCTCTCTGTCTCTGCCCTGGCTGCTTCTCCATCCCCCTGCCATCAATCTTATCTTCTCAGGCCAGGCGAGAAGTGACTGGGAGGGGAGGATGAGGGGCAGGCCCAGCCAGTGATGGGATCACCTGACAGGGAGCCACAGCAGAGGGCCCAAAGAGCCGCATGCAGCTCCGGAGCCGCAGGTTGCTGACCCCTGCCCTATATCATTTTACACAAATGGCTGCCCAATCTCTTCTTAAAAACCTCCAGTGATGGAGCATCCACAACTTCTGAATGAAAGCTGTTCCACTGATTAATTGAATTGTTCTGTCAGGAAATATCTCCTTATTTATAGGTTGGATCTCTCCTTGATTAGTTTCCACCCATTGCTTCCTGTCCTGCCTTCTGGTGTTTTGGAGAATAGGTTGACTCCCCCTTTTTTTGTGGCAGCCTCTTAGACATTGGAAAACAGCTATCATGTCACTTCTAGTCCTTCTTTTCATTAAACTAGGTTGACCCTTTTAAATATATAGTAACTTTATTTAAAGTATTCAGGTGCTTTGAAGAACAGCACCTTCTTTGTGGCAGCTCCTTAAATGTTGGAAGTGCCTTCCTATACATTTATTGACAAGATATCTCAGTTAGCACTATCTATTTGATGGTACCCAACAACTGACTTCCACCATTGGCTTCTGGAAAGTACACATGGTTTTGGCCAGAAGGGAACCAAATATTAGCCAATGCAGTCCTAGGCTACATTAACAGAGGGATAGAATCAAGATCATGTGAAGTTTTGATACCACTTTATAAGACCTTGTTAAGACCACACTTGGAATACTGCATCCAGCTTTGGTCACCATGATGTAAAAAAGAAGTTGAGTCTCTGGAAAGAGTGCAGAGAAGAGAAACAAAGATGATTAGGGAGCTGGAGGCTAAAACATAGAAAGAACAGTTGCTGGAATTGGGCATGTCTAGTTTAATGAAAAGAAAGACTAAGGTGACATGAAAACCACCTTCAAATATCTCAGAGGCTGCCACAAAGAAGAGGGAGTCAAGCTATTCTCCAAAACCCCTGAAGATAGGACAAGAAACAATGGATGGAAAATAATC
Organism: Arizona elegans; assembly: GCA_022577455.1. Classification (NCBI taxonomy): domain Eukaryota; kingdom Metazoa; phylum Chordata; class Lepidosauria; order Squamata; family Colubridae; genus Arizona; species Arizona elegans. The sequence goes on along the minus strand of JAKOOJ010000005.1, from coordinate 91,355,071 downwards.
AAGGAGAGAAGCAACCTAGAACTAAGGAGGAATTTCCTGACAGCGAGGACAATTAATCAGTGGAACGATTTGCCTTCAGAAGTTGTAAATGCTCCAACACTGGAATTTTTTAAGAAGGGATCGGACAACCATTTCTCTGAAATGGTATAGGGTTTTCTGCCTGAGCTGGGGGTTGGATTAGAAGACCTCCAAGGTCCCTCCAACTCTGTTATTCTGTTATTAAGCCAGAAAGGTTAATAAAAAAGGTAATATGTGCTAGTCGTTCCTGACTCTAGGGGGCAGTGTTCATTTCTGTTTCAAAGCCAAAGAGCCAGCGCTGTCCAAAGATGTCTCCATGATCATGTGGCCGGCATGACTAAATGCCAAAGGCGCACAGAACGCTGTTACCTTCCCATCAAAGGTCTTAGTTACCACCTTTAGAGCGCTCCATGGCTTAGGACTGGGGTACTTACGAGACCGCCTTCTGCCACCAATAGCCTCTCACCGCCCAGTACGCTCCCATAGAGAGGGGCTTCTCAGGGTGCCGTCAGCCAAACAGTGTCGACTGGTGGCCCCCAGGGGGAGAGCCTTTTCTGTGAGGACACCCACTATCTGGAACGAGCTCCCCCGAGAGATACAGAAGATTCCGGATCTGCGCACTTTCCGCCGTGCCCTCAAAACATTCCTGTTTCAGCAGGCCGGCCTGGCCTAACTTTCCCTTTATATTGCTTTTTGATTTTATTTTAAACTGGGATGTCTTGAATTATCTAGGACCAGAGTGTTTAGTATATTTTAATTGGTTTTTTAGTAACGTTTGTATTACATGTATTTTTATCGTCTGCTGTTCACCGCCCTGAGTCCCTTAGGAATAGGGCGGTATATAAATTTAATAAATAAATAAATAAATAAATAAATAAATAAATAAAAGGTGGTCCCTATTTTTCTACTTGCATTTTTTACGTGCTTTCAAACTGCTCGGTTGGCAGAAGCTGGGACAAGTAACGGGAGCGCACCCCAATATGCAGCACTAGGGATTCGAACTGCTGAACTTCTGACTTTTCGATCAACAATCTCAGCGTCTTAGCCACTGAGCCACTGTGTCCCTTAGAAAGGTTAACAGAAGGAGGAAAAGTTTCCTGAATAATAGTGGAAAAAGTGAAGCAAGAGGCAGAGCCTGGTCTGAAAATCAACTGATCCCCTTCCCCTGGCAGGCTCTGCAGTGCATCATGCAAAACAGAACACCCTTAATTTAGGTTTTAATAGCTGCAGCTCCCTGGTGGGGCTGAGAGAAGGATATTAATTCTGCCGCAGTATTGGATTAGAATGGAGGCAGTGGCAATTTGTTTTACCTGTTGTATTGATTTAGCTCCAGCAGATAATGGCCTGACATGAAGCAGTGGAAATGAAATCCCTGCGTGGAGCCTCGGTGTGCTTTGGATGAAGCTCCAATAGGTTACATTGAAAGGACTGTATTTCTTAGAGGGGTAGCGCATGCTTTCCAAAACAAGAAAAAAATAGATGCAGGATGACGGTGACGGATGATGGAAGCAACCAAAGGGGTTGTAGCTTAGGGAGTACCTGGTGAGGAAGTTAAAATAATATCTGCGTTACTTAATCTGAGATTGACTCACTGAAGAGGAGCTTGGGTGTCCTTCACAAAAACAATCTCCAGTTGATATGGTACCAAATATTACAAAGCTGCTTCCATCAATGGTAAGTTCATACATGGCAAATGACTTCCCTCCAGCATTTTGGCTGCACAAGCGGGGGATTTCCGGATAAAGCAGACTTGCAATTCCTCCGACCGGTTAGCCTTCAGCTGTTGGTTAAAGATACAGGGAGTTGCAACCAGCTAAACTTGCTTTTTTCTTGTTGCTTCCATTCAGGGGTGGGATCCTATCAGTTTCACAACCGGTTCACTGCGTGCGCATGCCAGGGGTGAAATCCAGCAGGTTCTGACAGGTTCTGGAGAACCAGTAGCGGAAATTTTGAGCAGTTTGGAGAACCGGCAAATACCACCTCTGGCTGGCCCCAGAGTGGGGTGGGAATGGAGATTTTGCAATATCCTCCCCCCAGGAGTGGGGAGGGAATGGGGATTTTGCAGTATCCTTCCCCTGGAGTGGGGTGGGAATGGAGATTTTGCAGTATCTTCCCCCTGCCACACCCACCAAGCCATGCCCACCAAGCCATACCCACAGGACCAATAGTAGAAAAATTTGGATTTCACCACTAACACGTGTGCAGTTTGCAGGAAATTGAACTTCCGTGTTGCTGAGAGCAAGGAAAACAGCTGAGGAGTGGCAATCCACACTGCCACCTCCAATCAGCTGGGCTTCGGAAGCAGAAATATAGGTGAGTATAACACAGGGGCAGGCGGGCAGGCGGACCCACTTCAAAGAATGAGAGAACCGGTTCACTCACGAAAGTCGGAGCTAACGATTTGCCTGAACTGGTGCGAACCAGTAGAAATCCACCACTGTTTCCGGTAGATCCCAACAACTTCCTATTCAGGTGGTGAATTTATGTAGGCATTCAGTAGTGCTATATCTAAACAGTCCAGCTAAGAGGCAGTATGTAAATAAGTAAGGTGTCAACTCGCGGAGCTTCCCTAACCTGCTCTCGAGTTGCCATAGGTAGGGGGAATTTGCCCCTCAGTCAAAACAAAGCACATTCCAGCTGGCATATGTCAAGGCTATCTCCACAGAGATCCACAGTGGCTGGAGGGAGTGACTTCTATAACCCACAAAATTGCTTCATTGGGGAATGATGACACATTGGGGGGAGAGGGAAACAGGGTCAGAGGCAAGGTGTGAACTGAATGGGGTCAGAGCTTCACTAGGTCCATGCAGACATGGCGCTCCTAATAAACAACTGGATTTTTCTTGAAAACTGGCTTGAAGTTCCTGCTTTTATTAGGGAATTGGTCAGAACCCTGATATAAGGCTGATCTGGGAAGCTAAAATGGATTAGCCTCGGTTATTCCTTGGATGAGGGAGCATCCAAAGTTTTATGCTAGATTAGAAATTCAGAAAGAACCCCAGAAGAAATGAATAGCAAACCACTTCTGTATCATGCTAAGAACCCCACAAGAAAGGTATCATACTTTGAACTACCCCTTCAGCAATGGACGACCCTGAATAGAATCCGCACCTCGCATGGTGTCTGCCAGGACTTCCTACATAAATGGGGCATAGTATCCTTCCCCCAGTGTGAGTGCAAAATCCCACATCAAATTGTACATCACACTGTAACCTAAGGACATCTACTGGTCCAATATCTGATTTTTAAAAATATAAACAACGCTGCTCTTCAAGGGTTAGGATCACCTCGCTTGCTTACGATAAGTTTGGGGATTTTAACTCCTCTTTGTATATCACCTTTTGTGTCACTTTGGAATTAGGTGCCAATTAAATAAAAAATACAAGTAAATCACCTTCCTCTTGTATCACAGGGATAATAATGAGAGTAGATGATGATTGATGATGATGATGATGACAACAACAATCATATTTTCTAATGCTTTAATTACAATTTAATTACAACCAGTTTTGGTTGCCATGATGTAAAAAAAATGTGGAGACTTTAGAAAAGAGTGCAGAGAAGAGCAACAAAGATGATTAGGGGACCGGAGGCTAAAACATATGAAGAACGGTTGCAGGAACTGGGTATGTCTAGTTTAATGAAAAGAAGGATTAGAGGAGACATGATAGCAGTGTTCTGATATCTCAGGGCCTGCCACAAAGAAGAGGGAGTCAAGCTATTCTCCAAAGCACCTGAGGGCAGAACAAGAAGCTCTCCTTGATTAGCAAGAAACTAATCAAGGAGAGAAGCAACCTAGAACTAAGGAGAAATTTCCTGACAGTGAGAACAATTAATCAGTGGAACAACTTGCCTCTAGAAGTTGTGAATGCTCAAACACTGGAAGTTTTTAAGAAGATGTTGTTTAACCATTTGTCTGAAGGGGGATAACCTAAGCAGGGGGCTGGACTAGAAGTTCTCCAAGGTCCCTTCCAACTTTGTTACCCTGTTTTCCCCAAAATAAGACCTTCCCTGATAATAAGCCCAATCGGGCTTTTGAGTGCATGGCATAACGCCAAGAGCGTATTTCAGTGTTCAAAAAAATATAAGACAGGGTCTTATTTTCAGGAATATGGTATTCTATTCTATTTAATTATGTTTGTTGTGGCTGTCTTAACTAGCTACATGTTGTGTTGAACTGCCTTCTTTGTGATTCAGTGGTGTATAAAGAGAGAAAAAAAACCCACAATAAAACATGACACTCCTTTGAATACTTCTGAAAAAAGGCTGTATAAATCATTTGATAATATAAATGAATTACATGCAATCTCTACCACGGTTCTGCTCCAAACCCCAGTTTGTGCCCTTCCATTCTCCTTTCCCTTCCCTCAAGCACTTCTATTATAGTGAAAAAGGCCTGACTTCAAATGGTTTTTTCCAAAGTTGATTTGCATTGTAAATTTCATGACTTCCTGACTAGTGTCAGCCATAGGACTGAAAACTCTGCAAGGAAGGAAGGGAGTACTTATTGAGTGCAATGTAACAATGAACTGGGAGGGGGATTCTAATGTCGGAATTAGAATTAAGTGTTTGACCTCCAAGGTCCCTTCCAACTCTGTTATTCTATGTTTATTCTTCTGGCTTTTTTAAATTGTTCACAAGATGGTATCCGTCTTCATTTTGTTTCATCTGGAATTGCACTCTGAATATAGATCCAAAACTCAATCTGTGGGAATCATCAGTTATTCCACTGTACTCTTAGCCTCTGTACTCTTAGCTTCTTATAGATCAAAAGGTCAGCAGTTCAGCAGTTTGAAACCCTAGTGCCATGTAACAGGGTGAGCTCCCGTTACTTGTCCCAGCTTCTGCCAACCTAGCAGTTCGAAAGCATGTAAAAAATGCAAGTAGAAAAATAGGGACCACCTTTGGTGGGAAGGTAACAGTGTTCCATGCACCTTTGGCATTTAGGCATGCCGGCCACATGACCATGGAGACGTCTTTGGACAGCACTGGCTCTTCGGCTTTGAAACAGAGATGAGCACCGCCCCCTAAAGTCGGGAACAACTAGCACATATGTGCGAGGGGAACCTTTACCTTTATCAAGAACTTAGAAGGTGAGGGCTTGGCAGCACAAGAAAATGACAGCTAACAATTTAATAGCCACCCATCAACACCGCAATCAACTACTAAAAAGCCACACACACAACCAGGCACCATATTAATGCCGCACACAGTATAGGCCAAAGCACACACTCTTCTAGAGAGAAGTTCTCTTGAGGATGGGCTCCAGCATGAGTCCAAAAGCTGGGAAGACAAAACCTCTGGTCCCAGTGACCGACCCAGATTGGATCTTGCAACATTATCCTGGGACACCTATCTGCACCGTGTCCTACATGGCTACAGGTTGAAAGAGCTGGATCAGTGCACTGAGAGAGCAGACTCAAAAGGAGGGAAGAATCATATCATCTGCAATAGCAGTGGATTTCACATTTGTTACCACCAGTTCACTGGTACGCTCACTTCGCGCCCACGTGCATCTTTCATGCATGTGCTCCGTGCATGCGCTTTGCTCACACGCGCACCTTCTGCGCATGCGCCCGGCCTCAAAACCGTGCCTAAATAGGACGGCATAGAGCCGGGGCCGGTGGGCAGGCCTACCCGTGATCTCCGCTACCGGTTTGCCTGAACGAATACAAACCAACTGAATACCACTTCTGATCTGCAAATGGGAAAGGCTTTACTTTTCCATGACTGCCATTTTATAGAACCAGAGAGTACATTGTGATCACATCGTATGCTGAAACTTGAAATTCCTGCAAACAGCAGCTTTTTCACTCCCTCCCTTCCCTACTGTTCCTAGCCCCCGAGGTGGAGAAAGATTCAAAAAACCGATTAGGTAGCTTTGGAAAGCAAGATAGCTGGCAGAGCTGTGACATATGAATTACAACTGGGCAACCTGGCGAAATTCATTATTTGAAGCAGAGATCCAATTTCAGTGGGGTTTTGATAAGTGGAGTCCCTACATTCATGCCTCAAGGTCAAAAATATGTCCCGGTTGAGTAAAGAGAGTCTCATGGGCCACGGAGTTGAATTCCTTGATTTCATCATTTTCTGTCTCTTTGTTGGAACCTCTTTATCTGAGGGGGGGGAAAATCTGTAAAAGAAGTATCATTCTGCTCTAATAGCTTCCCCCTCCCCTTGATCGAACTCAGTGTTGTTGACGACAAGAAGCTGAACTGTGAAACATCTGGAGAATTTGTTTTCATTTTGCCAAAGTCCAGAACATCTTACAATAAAAAGAGAAAATACGATACTTTAAATTAGTCTAACAATTGAAAGAAAGAAAGCTTTTGAAAACCCTTCTAAGAAACATCCAAACTCAGAAGGAATTTAAAATGGCTGGCTGAGGAATTCTGGGAGATGAAGTCCACAAGTCTTAGAAGTTGCCAAGACACACTTCGATCAGGGGTGGGCTTCAAAAATTTTAACAAGGGGTTCTCTGCACGGTTGCTGGGTGGGCGTGGCCATGGAGGGCATGGCCTAGTCGACCTCCTGCACCATGGTGTGTGTGTCTGTGGGTGTGGGTGTTTTTGTCCTCCCCGGGCTCTGAAGGCTTTTTTTGAGCCTCCGGGAGGGTGAAAATGGCCTCCCCAGACTCTGGAGGCCCTCTGGAGCCTGGAAACAGGCCCATTTCTGGCCTTCCCAAACTTCTGGTAGGCCAATTTATTTACCCTTCCCGAACCTCCGTGCTCACCCTGCACTTACCTGCATCCAAAATGGGCCGTGTGGGGACTCCTGGGAGGGGAGGGGCAGGGTGGATGGGGCCAGCCAGAAGTGGGATTTGGGAGTTCTCCAAACTGCATGGAATCCTAGCTAGAGGTTCTCCCAAACCCCTGCGAACCCCCAGCAACCTACACCCGACTTCGATTCCTACCATGGACGAATGGTTGCAAAAGCTGATGGAATGGGCTGAAATGGCAAAACTGACTATTTTGATTAAAGAAAAGAATATAAATACTTTTGTTTCCACATAGAGACAAACTTTGTGCTTGAAGTGGAAAAGAATGAAACTTTGATTTTGCGTTTTACTGATTAGACTGATGGATCCTTGTAGAAATGGCTAGTTTATATTATTATGAAAAAACCCCAAAAGGTTGTGATTTGATGTTAATGCCCTACTTGACTGCAACAGAGAGAGTTGGAAGTCAATGCTTCTTTTTCTTTTTCCTAATCCTTCCTCCCTTTTCTCCCCCCCTTCCTCCCCATTGTTTTCTTATTTTCTTTTGTATTTTCTATCTTATTTTATCTGATAACTCAAAATAAATGTTAATGAGAAAAAATGTTAATGTTAATGAGAAGAAAAAAAAAGAGAAGAAGTTGCCAAGTTTGGAAGTCATCTGTTATTTAGCATTTCAGGCCCAGAAAGTAGTGATCTGGATAGCTTTTTCATTGGTCAGGAACAAATTGCCCATTGTACATGATCCATCAAAATTGTGGCATATAAGTAATTGTTCATGACTCTGTTGTTCTCCACGTTCTCAATTTCCATCTCCTGTGATAAAACCCCATGTCTTCAAGTTACATCATTCTGGTCTCCATCTGTATAATCTCCATGCAATGGGATTATATTTTGGGTCTAGGATAACTCAGCACAGCCAACTCAGCATGGCCAACTCAGCATGGCCAACTCGTTGTGGGACAACTTGCTGCTGGACAAGATTTACACTAATATTGAAGAAATGGTGGAATAGAGTAGAGTAGAGTAGAGTAGAGTAGAGTAGAATAGAATAGAATAGAATAGAATAGAATAGAATAGAATAGAATAGAATAGAATAGAATAGAATAGAATAGAATAGAATAGAATAGAATTCTTTATTGGCCAAGTGTATTTGGACACATAAGAAATTTGTCTTTGGTGCATATGCTGTTGGTGTACATAAAAGAAGAGATGCATTCGTCAAGAATAATAAGGTACAACACTTAATGATAATCAGGGAAACAGTCAATATAAATCTTAGGGATACCAGCAACAAGGTTACAGTCATACTGTATGAATCATTAAATAATCACATAGAATCATTAAAGAAAGAATGCCAAAGGAGGGGTAAAATAAAAGGTAAATAACAAAAATTAAAATGAGAGAGAGAGAGAGAGAGAGAGAGAGAGAGAGAGAGAGAGAGAGAGATCCATACCACTCCAACTTTAGACACTCTCAACTCTTTCCCAAATCTTATTTTCCCATAAGTCTCTGTTCTACCAAGAGATGATCTGAGATATTATCCTCAAAACAAGAGCTGTGATATTTGCTAACCTGATTTTCCCTCCAGAAAGCCCTATTTGAACGTCAGTTCTTATGTTAGCAAATGAAGCATTTCAAAATAACAGAGTTGGAAAGACCTTGGAGGTTTTCTAGATCTTCTAGACCAACCCTCTGCTCAAGCAGTAGACCCTATACCATTTCAGACAAATGGCTGTCCAGTCATTTCTTAAACACCTCCAGAGATGAAGCACCCACAGCTTCTGAAGGCAAGCTGTTCCACTGGTTAATTGTCCTCACTGTTAGGAAGTTTCTCCTTAATTACAGGTTGCTTCTCTCGTTGACAATCCATTGTTGGATGCCCAACAGCATCCATTGTTTCTTATCCTCCCTTCAGGTGCTTTGGAAAATAGTCTGAGCCCCTCTTCTTTTGGCATTGTTCTTTTTTGCTGCTGGACTGTTATTTAAAGAAAAATATTGTGCAACTTGACCGTTTAATGTCATTAACTATTCCTGATATGAATTTCTTTCACTTGTTTCGTTGTGGTTTAAATCCACAATAACACTGCTGATCAGTTTTGATGTTGCAAATGTAACAGTGCTTATTATGGTCCGTTGCATAACCAGCCAAATGTTCAGAGCAGATTTGGCACGTTTATCCACCTATCGAGTCCTTCTCGTGGACCTGGGATATGCATATGTTGATGCTTGATGGTGTTATACATCTTGTTACAAGTGTCAGGGTTCCAGTAATAACTCCATGGAAAGCAGAACTCCGAGGCAGGCAAGTTCCTCAAAGAATAATTTTATTGGAGATATCATATTAGAACAAGCTGGTGAAAACCGACTGTGAAAGTTCCCACAGTTTTCATCTGATTAAAAACTGAAAGTTCCCCCTTTCCCCAAACAATCATTCACATTGTCCAATCAAGATGCTGGCTGGTTGCCTGGATACTATGCTCCTCCTCTCTCCAGCCACCTGTTGTAATGTTCTTGGTTCCCACAGGAAACTATTTTGTTTTGGCTACAAATCCCTCTCTATGTTCTCCTTCCTTCTTTGCACTGTGGCAACCCTGAAGCTTCCAAAATAGCTCTGGTCAGGTTTGCTTCAGTGTTGATAACAAGACGCAAGCCAATTGTCCCGAATTTCTTGGGTTCTGTTCTGTTCTGTGGAAAGAGGTTTTTCCACGGACTGGAGGGGGTGTGTTTTCACATGCTGCTTGCATCCCATGGATAGGGCTTTGCTAGTTTTCATAGCCCGGTTGCTGTCATGCCACAGCCCAATGCCGGTCCATGGATCAGTGATTGGGGACCCCTGATATAAGCTGTTCTGAGTAAAACTACCTTTTGTAATTGACCGATGGATTATTATTATCAAATTTGCTGCCCGTCTTGCAGTTTGAAGCAACCCTGAGTGACTGTATCTATTTCTCCAAAAACTTGAACATAATTTCTATTTTTCTAGGTAGTTCCCAGATTCAGGAACCTGGAATTAGAAAGAGTAATATTTCCAAAGAATGCATTTCATATATATTTCAGGAATCCAGGGTTCGGGCAATCCTCTAGTCAAGGATCTCCAGGGTTTGGTGAACCCCCAAATGCTACCCCTGGCTGGCTATGCCCACACCACCCCTCCCCTCCCAGGAGTCTCCACATGGCCCGTTCATCATTCCAGGTAAGTGCAGGGGCTGCACAGAGGGTCTGGGAGGGCGAAATCCGAGCCTACCGGAAGTTCTGAAAGTCTGAAAACAGGCCTGTTTCTGGCCTCTGGAGAGCCTCCAGACCCTGGGGGAAGCAGTTTTCATCCTGGAGGCTCGAGGAAAGCCTCCAGAGCCTGGGGAGGGCAAAAAATGCCCCCCCTCCCCCACCATGGTGCAAGCGACCAACTAGGCCACGCCCATCATAGTCACACTCACCCAGCAATGGAGCAGCCAACCCATTGCTAAAGGATCTAAAGCAGTGTTTCTCAACCTTGGTAGCTTGAAGATGGGTAGACTTCAACTCCCAGAATCCCCCAGCCAGCGCTGCTGGCTGGGGGAATTCTGGGAGTTGAAGTCCACCCATCTTCAAGCTTCCAAGGTTGAGAAACACTGATCTAAAGCCTACCCCTGCAGGAATCCATCTGTTGATGAATTCTCCTCCTGAAATCAATGAAATGCTTGAGTGAAATGAAAGAAAACAGAGCTATGTTTTTGTTTAGGCAACATATTCCCTTCCTATTTGGAGGGGCAACAACACCAACTGTCAGCTGCATGAATAATGGGACGCTCTTATTTTTGCACCAACAAACATCTGAGAAGTTCTGTTAGAAGCCACCCAAACAGCATTACAATTCATTGCAAAAATAAGCATCTCACAATCCTTTCCAGAGAAATGGAAAATATGCATTGGGGAGACAAATCGATTTGACTGCTTCCTTTACCGAAACGGTGAGAGAAATGATATCATGAAGAATCTCATGGACATTGGGGAAGAGACTCCAGCAGAACCTGTCGATTGTCAATCTCAGGAGACACAAAGCCAAGGATCACTGAAGACTAATCAAAGATAGGAGCAGCTAAAATAAGCAGAATATTTTTATGTCAGGCCTCCAAGCCCTTGTAGGGATACTGTAAAGTGAAAAACCAGATTGCTGATAGGTAATGTATGTAGGCGGAGGTGGTATTCAGCTGGTTTGGCCCACCCACCGGTTTGGCATGTTTTTGAGCCCGGGCGCATGTGCGGAAGGCACGCGCACAAGCAAAACGTATGCACGGAAAGCTGTGTGCCTATGTGGAAGTGGCACGCGTGAGTAAATCGACAGTATGTAGGCATGTATCGGTATGTATTTAACATGGCTTCCAGTTCCAGAAGTTCATCATCCAGATGTTGTGTTGCCATTTGACCAGAAAATCACTCATAGTATGTTTTGCTTTGACAATCTCCTGGGCAAGTATTTTTAGTCTTTATTTGTCAATAATAATCTGGAAATTATTTTGTCTGGATAATTTTTAAAAATAAACAAACAAATAAACAAACAAACAAATCAATCAATCAATCAATCAATTTAAGTCTAGGCATTTTCTGGTAGTCTGCGATTCAAGTCTTTATGATCTGTGAAAAGTCATTTAGGTGCTTAAGCCATCAAAACGTAGAAGAAACCAAAGTCTTTCATGCTATCCTAAATTAATCTAGCAATAATTGAGCAGACTTGCTGTCAGAAAAGCTAAACTCCTAAAAGATGACCAAGGAGTGAAAGAAATGAGATGAGGTTTGAGCTTTCTCCTGCCCAAGTCAGAAAAGCTCTTCGTTCTTTCAAAGTTCCTAGAATTTGTTTGCAAGCTGGCATCTGAGCCAGTAGTGGGTTTCAATTTAGTTTGCTACCAGTTCGTTCACGCGCACGCATCTGGGCGGGTGGGTGGAGGCTCCCATCGCCGCTGCTACCAGTTCGCCTGAACTGGGGTGAACCAGTAGCAACCCACCACTGAACTGATCGGTAACAAAGGTAACAAATAATTCCCTGATTATTCCCTTAAACCACACTGGAAGCATCAAGTGGCGACGTACTTCCTAAAATGGCGTTGGCATTCCTAATGATGGTGTTTCATTTTAAATACTGATATATTGTTTTTAAAGGATCATTTGTGAAACTATCCAGATAGATGCCTAGATTCTGGTGAGCTGGGAAGATGAATTTTCATGCAAATCTGGAAAATATATATGGAAATCAAGGCAACCAGAAAGTGGCTTTGAGATTAAGGATATGTGTGAACTGTTGTTTGGAAGATAGACTAATAGGGCTGGAAGGGACCTTGGAAGTCTTCTAATCCAATCCCCTGCTCAAGGCAAGAGCCTTATACCACCCCAGTCAAATGGTGGTCTAGTCTATTTTTGAAAACTCTCAGTGATGGGGCACCCACAACCCCAGGAGCCAAGGTATTCGACTGATTAATTGTTCTCACTCTCAGAAAATTTCTTTTTACTTCTAAGTTGGGTCCCTCTTAAAAGCTTCCACCCATTTCTTCTTGTCCTGCCCTCTGGTACCCTTGAGAAGAAGATCAATCCCTTCTTTTTGTGACAGCTCCTCAAGTACTAGAAGACAGTTATCATGCACCCAGCTAACATACCTTTGAATATGTGCGAACAATTGTTTGTATATATATAACTGGATGCTAATTTTACTCTGGCTCATCGAACCGGTAGTTACAAAGACTGACTGGCCCCACCCACCCTGCCCCTCCCTTCCCAGGAGTCTCCACATGGCCCATTTTGGATGCCAGGTAAATTCAGGGCCTGCGTGGAGTCTCTCAGAGGGTGAAAAATGGGTCTCCCGGAAGTCTGAAAAATGGACCCATTTCCGGCCTCCGGAGGGCCTCTGGAGCCCAGGGGAGGCCATTTTTGCCCTCCTAGAGGCCAGAGGAAAGCCTCCGGAGCCTGGGGAGGGCAAGAAATAAGTCTACTGGAAGTACCGGCAGTCCAGAAATGGGGCTGTTTATCTCTATCTCTATCTCTATCTCTATCTCTATCTCTATCTCTATCATCTCTATCTCTATCTCTATCTCTATCTCTATCTACATCTACATCTACATCTACATCTACATCTACATCTACATCTACATCATCTACATCTATCTATCTATCTATCTATCTATCTATCTATCTATCTAATCACTTCCTTTCTGGAATGCGCCCCCAGGAAAATAGCTTGTGTGTCCTCATTTCAGGAGGTAAGCCTGCTCACTTGCCATAAAGCTTCCACAATAAACTGAGTGGGATTGGCTTTCAATTATGTAAGTGTCACCAGCCAAGTCGGCTTGCAGATAAATTATTTATACCGAATAGCTGAATGCATGGCTGCATGAACAGTGTGTTTGCATTAATAAACCCAATTGAAAATCCAAAACAAATCGGAGGCAGAAAAAATTGAAGCACCCCCCCCCGCTGCAAACTCGGTATGAAAGTAAAGACCATTGCATTTTCAGCTAAAGGGAATTATTGCTTTTTTCATTTTACCCTCTAGTTGTGTTGAAATAATGACTCTTTTTCCCCTCTTTCCTTTCTTCTTACTTTATCAGTTCTTTGCTGTTACAGAGCTGTGTATATCCTTATCACAAGAAGAGAGGACTATCAAATGTCTCCGGCTTTAATGCAAATATCAGGTCTTCCCTTGTTCAGATTAATGTCCTGGATCTGAAGCAAGTCTGAAAATATGATCAGTTTGCTTTTTTTCCCCTTCTTCTTCTTCTTCTTCTTCTTTTTTTTTTTTTGCCTGGAGAGATCAATCAAGGAGGAAAGAGGAACAGCAGATGACTCTAAAAAGTCATGCAAACAATGAGGAATGAAATATCGGAGAACAGATTGTTCCACCAGATCTTCTTGACTTACATGTATGTTTAATCAATAACAGAATAACAGAGTTGGGAAGGACTCTGGAGGTCTTCTAGTCCAACCCCCTACTCAGGAAGGAGACCCTCTACCAGGGGTCGGCAACCTTAAACACTCAAAGAGCCATAAAGCTCCTAACCGGAAGCCCCTGTTCAATTCTGGTCCGGTTCCCCCAACATACTCTCCTCCTAGCGAGGCGTCCTTTTTCGTCTGTTGGCTGGAAGTCCAGTTTTCTCACCATATCCTAATCTGGTATCCTTTTCCCTCTGCTGACTGGAAGTCAGTTCCCCCACCAAAGAGTCTCCTCCTTGCTCGGTATCCTTTTTCTTCTACCTGTCCTAACCGAAAGCTCCAGAGCCGCGGGTTGCTGACCCCTGCCCTATACCATATCAAACAAATGGTTGTCCAACCTCTTCTTAAAAACCTCTAGTAATAAAGCAAACCACAACTTCTGGAGGCAAGTTCCACTGGTTAATTGTTCTGACTGTCAGTAAATTTCTCCTTAGTTCTAGGTTGGTTCTCTCCTTGGTTAGTTTCCACCCGTTACTTCTTTGTACTGCCTTTTGGTCTGCTGAACCAAAACTTCCCTTCATCAGATGATGTGGGTGGAAATAAGTACAAGTTTATTCCATGCTACCATGCTACAAGAATCTGAACCACTAACAGTCAAGGCAAATTGGCGGGAGATAAGCATCAACAGAATTCAAGGAAGGTTGGACTTAGATCTCTTTGGAAACAAAGGGACTCCAACTGATGACACACTTGATCCCTCCTTCAGCTCAGCCTCGTCACCTCCTACACTATTACTACTAGTAGGATAAGTAGCTTCCCTCCTAGGACAGTCATAAAGACACTTAATATATAGGGACTTGAAGCAAGTCTAGCTGGGCCCCAGGAATAACTGCTTTCTAATAGTGAGGAAGAGTCCTACATAAACAGCTTCTCCAGAGGAATTTTTACAATACCAATAGAAGAGAATATTTGTACTTCAAAGATTGAACTGTGGAGTGCTTGGTGCTCTCTGAGTTTGGTCGCTTTCTTGCGGACATTTCATTACCCAACTAGGTAACATCATCAGTATACTTGGTGATTATGTTACTTAGCTGGGTAATGAAACCTCTGTAGGAAAAAGAAAAACAGGCTCAGAGAGCACAAAGCTTCCAATAATTCTTATAATGCAGTTTTCCATCAGGAACAAGCAGGCTGATCCAAACAGAATAGGTCTTTTTTTTTCCCCTCAGCATTTTATTAAATTATAGAATAAATTTATAAATAAAATACAAAAGCAAATAGGAAGACGCAGTGAGGAGTGAGAAAGGGAGAGAAGAGTGAAGAGGGGAGGAAGGGAGAAAAAAACATTGATTTCCAACTCTCTCTGTTGCAATAGAATAAAGCATTAACATCGAACCTCAACTTTTTACTTTTCCATAATAATATAAAATAGCCGTTTCTATAACAATACATCAATCTAACCAGAGGTGGTATTCATCTGGTTTGGTTCAGCCATCAACATATCAAAGTTCCAATTTTTTTTGAGGGGTGGGGAGGAGTCTTTTTCCATGAAACCCCAAAGGAAAGTTTCTGGTTTCATCTTTATCCTCGTTTGAAAAATTTTCTGTATTAAAATATGAATCTTACTCCAACATCTCTTTGCTTTATCATGTGCCCACCATAAATGATCAAGGGGTTAGGGTAGTTCTGAGTGAGCATGGGGAAAAAAGAGAAAACTGATATCTTTTACCTCCCCGTGTCCCATTTTTCTTAGTTACGGCTCAAGAGCCGCGGTGGCACAGTGGTTAGAATGCAGTACTGCGGAGGAACATTAACTGGCAAAAATCTGGCACGAACTCCGGGTTCTGGCTTTACACTACTGTAATTCACTTGACTTCTAGTAAACTATACCTTTATCAACAAATGGAGTTAAGGATTGTTTTTACTTAGAAACCCAAGCTGAGGCAGGTCTGACAGCTGGAACTTTAAAAATGTGGAAAGAACATTTCATTTTATGAGCCGCGGTGGTGCAGTGGTTAGAGTGTAGTACTGCAGGCTACTTCTGCTGGCTGCCTGCAATTTGGCAGTTCAAATCTCACCAGGCTGTAGCCATCCATCCTTCTGAGGTGGAAATGAAGACCCAAATTCTGAGGTAAAATGAAGACCCAAATTGTTGGGGGCAATAGGCTGACTCTGTAAATCACTTAGAGAGGGCTGTAAAGCACTGTGAAGCGGTATATAAGTATAAGTGCTATTGCTATTGCTAATTTGAGCCAGTGTTGTGACCTAGGCCCAAATAGTTATTACCAGACACAATCAGTCCTAAACAAACATATTTTATTAGAACAGCTGAGAATTACTTTACTCTCAGCTTAGTCCAAATTAATTCCAGAAAAAATCCTTCGGCTTTATCACAAACCTTTGTCATCTTTGGCACCCTGCCAAAGGTTTTTCTTGGCAAAGCCCCATGAAGTTCAGAAACAAGAGATGCCAACAAGAAATAAATGTAGCAACGTTGCTTTCCTACAAAGAGCCCAAGAGCCTTTGCTGCTCTTTTAAGCCTTAGGGGAGGAGCCAATCATCTCCTGGCCTTACTCCCGAATCGTCCTTTTTGCTTTAGCTGTTCTTACCTTCTGGCAGCTCTTCACATGTGTGCACTAGAAAGAAGCTTCTCCTGTTCCTCTAACCCTTTCTGCTGTCCACCTTTGGAGGCTCCAGAGTCTGTGCATCACTCCCAGATGGCCCTGGCCCCATCTCTGCCTTATGCAGAGCCCTTGTCTGGGCCTTCCCCAGCCTCCAGGACTGGCCCATTGTCCTCCTCAGCCTCCTCACAGTTCGACTCCGCTGCTGGTGGACCACAACAGTCGGCTTGTGGGAGACCATTCAGTTGGTATGGAGCTAAAAGCCTTTGGACATTTGGCAATGACGTTCAAAGCAGTCAGCTTGCAAGGTGTTAACTTCCCCAGCCATGCAAATCTCAACAATGAGAAATAGCTTCCATGCTTCTTTCTTAATGTGGCTTCGTGGCACCTGAAATTACATTGCAGAAATACTATTTTGAACTCCTGCTTCCCTATGGAAAGCTTAGGTCAGGCCAAAGTAGCCTGGAGGGATACATTTGGCTGATTAAATCTGATATATTCTAAGTACCTTGCCTTGCTTTTAGCTAGTCCATTTATTCTACCCACGCTAGATTTGTAATCAAACTCAGCACCCACCTATTAGAATGATTACCACTTTATACTACATAATGTGTAATACATAGGCTCAGCTGTTTTCAGCATATAAAATATAAGTAAAATTTTCACGTCATCGTCTGTTCCATTTAATTATAATCTTTCCCTTCTGCAGCTTCAATGATCAGGACTCCTGTTCTCAAAGAATCACTTTTAGGGGGAACTATTGATGCATCTTTTCAAATTAGCTCTATACCACCTTGGAGATACAGTAATTAAACATTTTGGTTTTCTGATCCAGATGGATCTTCCTAATGAGACATACACATAAAACCTACGAAAAAGAAAGAAAAACAAATATTGTACCTTTACAGGGAGGATACATGAGATGAGGGTGTGGCTAACTGATGAGGCCTTATAAGGCCGAAATAGATCTATCTTAGTCTCCCAATGGGTAGCAAAGGGTCTGCTGGCTGCCAGAAAAAGAAAAAAGAAAAAAAAAAAGCCCAGAAACTAGTGAATTGTGATTTCACTGAACTAGGGCTGCATAATATCTTGGTTTACGTAGGTAGAACCTGGCTAAAGAGACATACACATAAAACCTACGAAAAAGAAAGAAAAACAAATACATATACATATATATACACATACATACATACATATACATACATACATACATACATAAATACATACATATTTAACGGTCCTCTTTTATCACGAGCCCGATCAATTCTCTCCCTGTTCAGTCTCTCAAAGACAAACACGTAAACTGTATGTTGGAAAGGGATAGGTGGGTTCTCACCTGCCAAAATTTGGTGAAAATCCCAAACAAGTTTTAATATGTTTTCACACATCCCCATGAATATGAGGGAGGCCTCTTCGTCATCATCTAGTTTAAAAACTCCCTTGGGTCTGACTGGAAGAGGTGAAAATAACATTGGGGAAACATTGGGAGAGTGTTAGATGGAAGGGAAATCTACAGGAAATCAAAAGATTATCAGGTTCTCTCATAGAGATGGAATAAAACTTGCAGAGTTGGAATGATGATTCATATTTTATGCTGCTCCCAGGGAACAGCAAATAAGAGTTATTATCTAGCAGTGTTCCAATATCTAAAGGGCTACTATAAAGAAGAAGAAGTCAATCTTTTCTCCAAAGCACCAGAAGGTAGGATAAGAAGCAAAAGATGGAAACTAATCAAGGAGAGAAGCTACCTAGAACTAAGGAGAAATTTCCTGACAGTGAAAACAATTACCACATTTTTCAGAGTATAAGATGCTCCAGAGTATAAGACACACCTTAGTTTTTGGGGAGAAAAATAAGAAAAAAAAAATTCTGCCTCTGCCTACCAATATCCATCAGTATTCATCTAGCTAGTGTCCTGTCAGTGTGTGAGAGAGTTGAGGGCTGTTTGGAAACTGAAACAGTATTTGCTGTGTGAGCAACAAGGAAGGAGATAGTAAGGAGCCTGGACATGGCTTACCTCAACTGTTCTAAAGCTGCATGCTGTGCTGATCTCTGAAACTGAAACTGAAACTCATCTCCTCTGCTTGTCTTTTGCTTGTATTTATGACCACGTTGGAAAACCTGCTTTTGGTATTGTATATTTACTTCAGTACTAGGTTGCCCCTGGTTCGCACCGGTTCTATAGAACCGGTAGTAAAACCAGCAGGAGGCCCCGCCCACTGACCCTGATGTCATGAAAATGCTTCTGCGCATGCGCACGGCCCCATTGCGAACCGGTAATAAAGGTAAGTAGAACCCACCCCTGATTTACTTCATGTATTATATTATATATAAAGAGAAGTTATTGAATCCTGCTGGATCAGTTTCTTGTGTGTGCTTTCTGGAATGATTGCTGCTGCAAACTCTGACAGTCCTTGCAGCAAATAGTGAAGGTCAGCTTCAGCACATTATTGCAGCCTGATTCAGCATGAGCCTGATTGGCAGGTGGATCAGCCTCCTGGAATACCCCCAATCAGCTGTTCCAGGCTGCAGAGATTGCCACAGACCGTCGCCTCCTCTGTATCTTGCGTTTTTGGTTACATTTGGTGTATAAGACGCACCCAAATTTTCACCCTCTTTTAGGGTGGGGGGAGTGCATCTTATACTCCAAAAAATACGGTAACCAATGGACTGACTTGCCTCCAGAAGTTGTGGGTGCTGGAGATTTTTAAGAAGAGATTGGAAAACCATTGGACTGGGATAATATAGGGTCTCCTGCTTCAGCAGTAGTTTGAATTAGAAGACCTCCAAGTTCCCTTCCAACTCTGTTATTCTGCTTTCATCCGTAAGATTAATTCTGGCCAGCCACTTAAGAAAGCAGAAAGAATCCAGAAGGCAGTTGAGATTGATTCAGACTTAAGTAGAATTGGACTTGAGATGGGTTGTGCTGGCTCAGGTTGATGGAGACTGGAGTCCAGGGCTTTGGGAAGGTGTGAGGCTGAGCAAAACTGCCATTGGCATCCTTCAGTCTCAAGAGACTATGGTATCGTGCTCTGGAAAGAGGTCCTAAAACTGCATCTAGTGTGTCTAAAAAGGCCAATTTGAGAGTGTCAATCCCTTCCACACTGAGGGCAGATACATTCTGTCCCCTGCCCAGCCCCCAGATTTCACTGGTTCCAGGACTGCTTCATTGCCTCAACCTGCCGAACAAGTGTCTTTTCAAATTGGAGAAGGCCATGTTGTGTCTTTAGCCTCCAAGCTGAACGATTGGAGGTCAAGGTTTCCCAGTTGTCCATTCCCAGGGCCTTTAGGTCCCTCTTGCAGATATCCTTATATTGCAGCTGTGATCTCCCTCTGAGATGCTTTCCCTGCACTAATTCTCCATACAGGAGATCTTTCAGAATTGTTGTGGCTCCGTTGCCTGAACCTGAGCTATCAGACTCTGAGAGTGAGGGAGAGGAGTTGGCAAGGCCTCCCTCTCCAGGACCCTCCTCTCTGGCAATGCCTCTGGAGGACACCAAAGGCCAAGAGATAGGCCCAGAGCCAAGCACGTCCCCGCAGCCACAGGTGGACAGCGACGAAGGAGATAAGTGCTGGCTGGATCCTCGACAGCGGCATAGGGAGAAGCATGCGCAGCAGAGGGGAAGGCGTGCCAGAGATTAGCTGAGTCACTGGACCACACCCCACAGGGTATAAATGGGGTGTGGTGGCCGGTTCAGTTTGTGACGAGCAAAAACTAGAAATAATCCATAATCTCTGCGTTACTGGACTTTTGCCTGCCTTGTCGGACTGCATTTGGAGTAATCCTTGTACTGCTGAAACTTTGCCTTTGCTTTATCAGAATGCTTGCAGTCTACTCTTTGTTTTGTGTGAGTAAAGTCTGTATTGGCAGCTAGCCACTGGGTTGCTGCCAGCTTTATCTTCAAAGACTTTGTCGTGTGGCTTATTAACTCCTGGCCGTCTGTGGGGATACGTGTGTGGGACAGGGACAGAACAAGAATCCAACCATCAGCCATTCTCACAAAATGCCCCAGCCAGTGTAGACATCACTGTTTCAATAGTGTATACATGCTAGAAATTCCAGCACGTTCCAAGGCTGTACTATTTGGAACTTTGTCCTGCCAGGTGATGCCAAGAATTTGTCAGTGACAGCGCATATGAAAGGTGTTCTACTTTCTCTCCTGTCATGCATAAAGGGTCCAAGACTCACTGCAATACAAGAATGTGCTCAGGACACAGGCTCTATAGACCTGGATCTTTGTATGTTCCGTCAGCTTCTTATTAAGCCATACCCTCTTTGTAAGTCTGGAAAATGTGGTGGCCGCTTTACCAATACATTTATTTAGCTCAGTATCTAAAGAGAGAGTGTCAGAGATAGTTGAGCCGAGGTACACAAAGTCATGGATGACCTCCAGTTCTTGTGCAGAGATTGTAATACAGAGAGGTGAATCCACGTCCTGACCCATGACTTGTGTTTTTTTCAGGCTGATTATTCATCCAAAGTTTTGGCAGGTCTTGCTAAAACTGTCCATAAGTTGTTGAAGGTCTTCAGCAGAGTGAGCAGTGATGGCAGCGAAGAGGAAATCCCGTAAGCATTTCAGCTGGACTTTAGACTTTGCTCTCAATCTAGAGAGATTAAAGAGTTTTCCATCTGATCTGAGCAAAACTACGTGATGCTGATTAAGAGTGGCCACCCAATGTCCCTGTTTGGGTTCTTTCTATTCGGATTCTGATACTTTCCCAGCCCAAATTGGAAATTGATGGTACATTAAGCTTGAAAACGTTTGCTTGCAATGCATGTGTTCTGTTATTGTGCTAAAGCTCTGGTCCAGAGATAAATCCTAGGGAGAAAAAAAAAAAGAAAAAGGAATATGGAGTGAATGGGACCCCATAAGGAGACTGATATTCTGCATGCCTTTTGTTGTGCAGAAAAAGTAGTTACCTTCCAAAGACAGAATATAATATTTTACTTGGCCAAGTGGTGATTAGATATGCAAGAATTTTGTCCTCAGTGGCGAAACTTTCAGTGTACGTGGAAAACCACAGAACAATAATTATCATAATGATACCAATAAGAAGGGGCAGTAGAGAAGACGAGAAAGATAATAATACTACTACTACAGCTGTACAACATGGGTGAATGTATTTAGATCAGGGGTGTCCAAACGTGGCCCCTTGAGGAGTGGTGGACTTCAACTCCCAGAATTCCCCAGCCAGCAACTTGCTCATATTTGTAGTGCATGCTGGCTGGGGAATTCTGGGAGTTGAAGTCCACCACTCTTCAAGGGGCCATGTTTGGACACCCCTGATTTAGACGTAAGACAATACAGTGGGAATTAGGTGTTCAGCAATGTGATGGCACGAGGGAAAAAAACTGTCCCCGTGTCTAGCTGTTTTGGCATGCAATGCCCTGTAGCGGTATCCTGAGAGGAGCTGTTGAAACAGTTTATGTCCAGGATATGAAGGTCTGTAATTATTTTCTCAGCCCTCTTCCTGACCGTTGCTGTGCAGAGCTCCTCAAAGTAAGGCAAGTTGGTTGCAATTACTTTTTCTGCAGAGCTAAATGTTGAAGTCTGTATCTGTTCATAATATGATTCTGTTATTTTATTTCCACTGTGGTTTATTTTTTTCACTGCTGTTTGCGATGGTAAACAAAACAGGGATCAAGAAACCTTTATTATAATGAATACCTCATTCCCAGGAATTGTTTAGGAAATTCTATAATTCCTAAATTCATATTTTTTTGGTTATTACATCTTGTGTGGTCATTAAATATGGATTCTCCTCTATTTGTTTTCATTTACCAGCAGTGATATCAGTACATTGCTCCATACCATGGAGCATTTAAATGTTTAACATATTTAATATGTGTGTCATCATTCCAGAAAACCCCAACTCCAATTAAAACTTCTGAGGCAAGTATTTTCTCAAAGTTCCATTTATTAGATTAGGTATACTGGCACATCTGGGAAAACCCAAATCTGAGAATTCCGGGTTTTTCCTCAGTAAATCAAAATCCCCAAATCCATCCCCTGCATCCATCAGTCCATCACATGGCCCAATCACCATCCATCCCATCTCAAGACACCACTCTAACCACTCCTTCTCCGGATGCAGAGAGACCTTGACTGAAAAGAAGAATGCTATTTTGTCTAGCTACATTCCCTCTACTAAATCCCCCCCCCCCGCCTACTTTCCCACACACAAGAAGGTGGCAGCGTGGAAGTTTCCATTGCTAATATGCAGAGGTGGATTCTACTTACCTTTACTACTGATTCGCAATGGGGCTGCGCGCATGCTCTTCTGAGCATGCGCAAAAGCATTTTGATGACATCGGGATTGGTGGGTGGAGCCTCCTGCCAGTTTTACTACCAGTTCTATAGAACCAGTGTGAACCGGGGACAACCCACCACTCCTAATATAGCTTCCAAAGCTGCCAATGTGATCCCTGATCTGCTGACATAGTGAAAAAATACGGGTTTCAAACAATAATGATATTTTCTCAACCTTCCTTCTGACCTGCGCAATATACAGGTCCTCAATGGAAGGCAGGCTGGTGGCAATCATTATTTATTCTCCAGTCCCAAATTGGAAATTTGGAGAAGGCTTTGGGGAAAAAAAAGAAGAAAACATACATAGTTCTATGAAGGAATCACCTCAAAAAAAAAAGAGGTCATTCTTTCAAAAATACCCAGATTTCAGGGCTTCAAGTGGGCTGCTGGAGATTCGCAAGGGTTTGGGAGAACCTCTAGCTAAGATTCTGTGCAGTTCGGAGAACCCCCAAATTCCACTCCCGGTTGGCCCTGGCCACCCTGCCCCATGTGGCCCGTTTTGGATGCAGGTAAGTGCAGGGCTTGTGCGGAAGCCCGAGGAGAGTGAAAAACAGGTCTACCGGAAGTTCAGGAAGGCTAGAAACAGGCCTGTTTCCAGCCATCAGAGGGCCTCTGGAGCCTGGGGAGGCCGTTTTCACTCTCCCGGAGGCTTGAGGAAAGCCTCCAGATCAGGGGTGAAGTGTAAAATCTGTTACTACTGGTTCTGTGGGCGTGGCATGGTGGGGGGTGTAAGGTGACTGGTGGGCATGGCCAACTTTTTATTTTAAAAAACTTTTCAAAGTATTTTTTCTAATGCTTTGAAAAGCCTCTCTGCCAATCAGGAACTCAGCTGGGATCGTCAGAAAGGCTTTTTTAAAAATGCCTCTCTGCCGATCAGGGAACTCAGCTGGGAGTTGCCAGAGACTTTTCAAAGCATTCTTTTTACCACCTCTTCGGCCAAGAGGTCGCAGGAAAAAATGCTTTGAAAAGCCTCTGATAATCCCAGCTGAGCCACGCGATCATCAGAGGCATTTTTTTTTACTTTCAAAAGCATTTTTTCATCGGAAGAGGTTGTAGAAAAAATGCTTTTAAAAGTTAAAAAAAAAACCTCTGATGATCGTGTGGCTCAGCTGGGCATGGTGGGATGTGGAGGGGGGGGGGGCGCAGGGATCTCCGAACCACCTGCCACCATCGCTACCGGATCGGGCAATCCGGTCCGAACCGTGAGCATTTCAGCCCTGCTCCAGATCCTGCGGAGGGCAAAAACATTCTCCCACCGTGGTGCAGGAGGCCGACTCATCATGGCCATCCCCACCCAGCAACCGGGCAGAGAACCCCTTGCTAAAATTTTTGAAACCCACCCCTGGATAAAAGTGGAAGAAGAAAGGGTAAAATGGAAGAAGGAAGGATTTTGGGTTTTGGTTGAATACAAAGTATTGAAAGAAAGGTAGGATAAAAGCAATGGTAAGCCATGTTTGTTACAACATTATTCTTATTAGAAACTACTTTGTTTTTAACATTTAAAGGCTTAAGAAAATGTGAATTTATTCCTAAGTTTGCTGCATAGACACCACACTAAGTGCCTCTGTGAGGGCTTCAGCCAAGTGGTCCATTTATATTTAATAAACCATTTGTTGCATGTTAAGTACCTCAGCCTGTAAATAAAGCACCCATTGAAGTCTAATTATCTTAAAAGGTACATCTAGCTCTTTGTGTAATTAGCTGCACATTACATATTCAAATCAATGCATTTTCTAGTGTTAACTCAAACTAGAGAGGGGCATTTTATTTATCAATTAAATATCACTGCTCTATCAAATTAACAAGATATCAATTAAAGTGTGAAAGAGCTATTCATATCTTGGGCAATATCTAATAATTGACATTTAGGCAAGAGCCTTTCATTGTCAATATACCTGATCCGTGTAGTGGTGTTTTTTGTTTTTTTGTTTTTGAAGGGCAAAGTAATTTATTTTCCTGTGGCTGAAGTTTTATACATCAGAGCAAGACTATTGTTTTGGATTTTATATGTTAGAGAAACAGGTAGATAGGAGATAAATAGACAGACAGAGAAGATAAAGATAAATGGATAGATATAGCTAGATAGCTAGATAGCTAAATAGCTAAATAAATAAATAGCTAAATAAATAGCTAAATAAATAGCTAAACAAACAAACAAACAAATAAATAAATAAACAAATAGAGTGAGATAGAATAGAGATAGAGATAGAATGAGGGAGAGAAAGGGAGAGAAAGAGAGAGAAAGAGAGAGAGAAAGAGAAATATATAGAGAGAAATAGAGAGAGAGAGAATTTTCTACTTGAGCAGGGAAGTGGACTAGAAGACCTCCAAGGTCCCTTCCAACTCTATTATTCTATGTTTCATCTTCTAGTCTATTTTCGGATAGATAGTTAGAGACAGCAAGAGAGCAATAAGAGATAGATAGATGATATATAGATGATAGACAGATAGAGATAAGAGATGGATAAATAATAGAGATAGAGATTGATAGAGAGAGAGGTTTGTGAGAGAGATGATAGGTAGATAGATAGATAGATAGATAGATAGATAGATAGATAGAGAGAGAGAGAGAGAGAGAGAGAGAGAGAGAGAGAGAGAGAGAGATATGCCTTAATAAGAACTGGGATATAATAATGGTTAAAGAGATTTGGTATTATTATTCCCCAGTTCTTATTAGAAGAGAACTTGGATGTCAGAAAGAGTGAAAGGCTATTTCAGTATAGAAAGAAACTGAAAGTGGGCAACAGAGAATATCACATAACCAGAAGATTGCTCACTACTGAATTTAAACCTCCCAAGGAAGAACATTTGAAGAACAAGGCGAGACTGATAACTAAATGAAGGATTAAAAAAAAAGTCCATTGAATGGCTCTCAGGTTCTGGTGACTTCATGGACCCATCGCTCAAGTTTATTGGGCAAAAGGGTAGAAGACATTGGCCACTATCTTCAACCAGGATGTCTCCTCAACTTCTCATTAATTTATAGCTCTAAGATTTTGTGGTGGTCTTCCATCTGAGCACAAAGTAGATCTAATTTTGCTTACCTTCTTTGGAATAAGTCAAGTTTTTCTCGTTGCCAATAAGGCTAAAATGAGAACAACACAAAGTTTTAGTGAAGAAGGGAGTGTTAACCGTTAATACATGAAGGAGAAGAGAAAATATTGAATCAGTTATATTTAAGAACAATAGTACAGCAGAAAGAATTCTGATTCTGATTCTTCTTCTTCTTCTTCTTTTTCTTCTTCTTCTTCTTCTTCTTCTTCTTCTTCTTATTATTATTATTATTATTATTATTATTATTATTATTATTATTTAATCTTTAGTGAGATTCACAGCCTTTGAGGCTGGTTAATAGCTCAGCAACTCGAGTCCTAACCAAGGACCTGGGAACTGTTAAGGTATCGTCGGAGGATGTAAGCTGTTCCGAGTAAGGTGGTTTTTTGTAGAGTCAAAATGTTCAAGTCCGGCAAATTTAGAATTTCTAAATAGCGGGGTAGCCCTTTGGGTATTGCTCCAAGGGCTCCAGTTACAATCCGGACAACACACAATTTCTTTTTCCACAGTCGCTCAACTTCAATTTGCAAATCCCGGTACTTTGTGGTTTTTTCTTGCTGCTTATCTTCAATCCGTGCATCACCAGGTATTGCAATGTCAATGAACCATACTTTTTTCTTTTCAACTATTGTTATGTCAGGTGTGTTGTGGACCAAGTGCCTGTCAGTCTGAATCCTAAAGTCCCACAAGATCTTGAGTTTCTCATTCTCTAAAACTTTCTCAACCTGATGTTCCCAGAGGTTTTTGCTGTACTCAAATCCAAACTTCTGGCACAATTTCCAGTGAATGATCTTAACAACATGGTCATGGTGTTGTAGGTAGTCAGTTTGTGAAATTTTGCTGCACCCACTGATCAGGTGGTCGACTGTCTCATCTTTCTCATTGCAAAGGCATTTGCTGTTGGTGGTAACATGTTGAATTTTTGCCTTCATGCAGCTTGTGGCTAGGGCTTGTTCTTGAGCTGCCAAAATAAAGCTTTCTGTTTCTTTTTTCAGTACCCCTGATCTTAACCAGTTCCAAGTTAGTTTCTGGTCAGCTTTGCCTTCAATACTTTTCAAGTATTGGCCATGCAGAGCTTTGTGTTTCCAATTTTCAGCTTGCTGCTCAATTACTTCTTTCTTATATTCTGCTTTTGTTTTAGTTGTCTTTAAAAGGCCTCCTTTATTTATTTCCTTAATCATTGGTTCTTCACTTTTCTGGGTGTAATCATTCAAGCTGCATTTTTCTTCTTCCACAGTCTGCTTTACTTGTAGGAGTCCTCGACCACCCTCTGCTCTTGGTAAATATAATCGGTCAACATCACTTTTAGGGTACAAGGCATGATTCATTGTCATAAGCTTCCTTGTTTTTCTGTCCAAATTGTCTAACTCTATCTGAGTCCAGTCAATTATTCCTGTAGAGTATCTAATCACAGGTATAGCCCAGGTATTTATGGCTTTTATGATGTTTCCTCCCCTCAATTTGGACATTAATACCTTACAAATTCGCCAAATGTACTTGGCTGAAGTTAATTCCTTGACTATTATGCATTAAGTCAGAGGCTTCTAAAATCCCCAAGCACTTGTAGCCTTCTTCTGATTTTACTGTCTTTATCATTTCTTCATTCTCTAGTTCTATTCCATCCTCTTCTATGATCTTGCCTGCTTTGGTTGCTATTATTGCACATTTGTCAATTCCAAACTGCATACCAATGTCTTGGCTTAATTCTTTTGTGTTTTTAATTAATAAATTCAGTTCAGCTTTTGTTTTACCAAACAAAAGTTTGGTAAATTAAATAAGAAATAATTAAATAAAATAAAAAATAAATAAAATAAAATAATAATAATAATAATAATAATAATAATAATAATAATAATAATAATAATATTTAGCCAAATAGTGGAGATTGCAACAATATTGGTACATGAGATAACAAATCAATATGGAATGAAATGGAAATGGAAGAAGAAGGTACTGATGTTCAGAAGAAAGATGGAAATAGTTGGCATTGCTCACCATGGAGGAATAGTTGATGAAAGAGACAGAACCTTCTGAGATGACCAAGGGGACTTCTTTGATTAACAGAATAATGGAAGTTGGAAGAGACTTTGGAGGTCTTGGAGTCTAATCCCCTGTTCTAGCAGGAGACCTTATACCATTCCAGATTAGAGAAAAGCCACTGTAGACATTCTGGTCAAATAATTGTATTATATTTTGCAAAGCATATGCATAAAAACCCCCCATAAACTAACACTCAAGAGAAAAGATAGAGTCAAAATAGAATAGAGGAGAAAAGTGGAAAAAGGTTCTCCTCTTCCTCCTCCTCCTCCTCCTCCTTCTTTCAAATTTGATTCTTAGTTTAAGACTGTAAGAAAATGTCCATTTTGCCCCCAAAGAAAAGGGGGACATAAAAATATTTTTCTTTTCTTTTTTAAATGCTAACAATCATCAAATCCGTATGTCAAAACTTGATTTTTCTTCAACTCCTGCAAAAATTATCCACAGATAATTGGCCTTCCAATTATAGATGATTTTTCTTTTCTGATTCTTCTCTCCCGAGGGCCATCAACTTAGCCATCACTGCTTCTTCTGGTTATTGACATTTATCAATGATGCGAAACCCCTGATGGACTTTTTGCGTAAAAAAAAAAAAAGACAAAGAAAATTGATTTTGTGACTTATGGCTTTAATGGTAAGAAAGAATAGGTTATAGAAGGAAGGGAATTGTGATGTAATTTTAGCAAGAGAGAGGATGGATTATAATTTTTTAGGGAGAGAGGGGCTTGTTTACAGTAGTTTCACATATTCTTACCTGCACGTGTACACTCATTTCTGCGCATGTGTCTGGTCTCGAAGATATGGCTAAATTAAGGTGACCAGATTTTAACATTGGTAAAGAGGGACATTGTGGGCGTGGCTTATTTTGTGGGCATGGCTAGCTGGTCATGTGACTGGGTGGTCGTGGCTAGCTGGTCATGTGACCGGGTGGCCATGGCTATGTGTATAGGGTAAGGTGAACAGATTTTAACATTGGTAAGAGGGACACCATTGTGGGCGTGGCTTATTGTGTGGGCGTGGCTTGGAGGCCATGTGACTGGGTGGGCGTGGCTAGCTGGTCATGTGACCGGGTGGCCATGGCTGTGTGTATAGGGACTACTCAGAGGGCTGAAAAGTCATTTCTGACAGGTCCTCGCACTTTTGACTGGTCCTCACACTTATGACCATCCTCACATTTATGCCCGTGCAGCATTCTTAACAACCATGTCACTCATTTCACAACTGCTTCTCTTCACCATGGTGACAAGATAGGGCAAAAAACGTAAAATGTGAGGACAGTCGTAAGTTCGAGGACTGGTCAAAAGTGCGAGGACCAGTCAAAAATAACTTTTTCAGCCCTCTGAGTAGTCCATATGCACAAAAGGACTAACCAGAGGGCTGAAAAAAGTCATTTCTGACAGGTCCTCGCACTTTTGACTGGTCCTCACACTTATGACCATCCTCACATTTATGCCCGTGCAGCATTCTTAACAACCATGTCACTCATTTCACAACTGCTTCTCTTCACCATGATGACAAGATAGGGCAAAAATGTAAAATGTGAGGACAGTCGTAAGTTCGAGGACTGGTCAAAAGTGCGAGGACCAGTCAAAAATAACTTTTTCAGCCCTCTGAGTAGTCCATATGCATAAAAGGATACAGTAATAGAGAGGGATGAAGGAAGGGAAGGGAAATTAGAGTAGGAGTGACGGTTAAGAGAGGGAGGAAGAGAGGAGGAGAATGAGAAAGGAAGAGGAAGTAGGGAGGAGAAGAAGAGGGGGGGAAGAGAAAGTAAGAAGGAAAGAAAAGAGAGGTGGTAGGTTTGAGGAGAAAGATTGCTGTACAATAAAAAAGATGAAAGGGAAGAAAGCCAACCCCAAACAAATATAAAGATATTAAGATAAAGAATGAATTGTTAAACTTTAAAGAATAAAAGAGAACAAATATGAATAAATAGCAATAATTAGAAACACACATACATACAATGTATTTTCTTTGAACAGAATATTTGGCTGGTTCACAAATTTAAACAGTGTTTAGTCATTTCAATTAAATTTACAATTTCTATATTTCCTTTTTGCCATATTTATTCCTCATCTATTTTTTTAAAAAAACAATTTTACCCTTCATCCTCATCTCTAATCTTAATCAAATTCAATTTTTCCCTTCTATTCTATTTTATACCCCTTCCCATTGTCATCTATTTTTATATCCATCCTCACATTGGTTAATTATGTAATTATGTAATACAGTTGTTTAATACAAATTCAACATTTTAATATAAATCAATTAGTTATATAACTATCTTTTTTGTATATTAATCAATATGAACATGAATATTCCAATTATTTCCATGCAATCCAATTTCTTACAAATCAATTAATTATACTTACCAATAATAATAAACCAAATAATTTCCCCCATATATTCCTCCAAACCACAACTTAACCATTTCTGCTTTCAACACAGTATACAATTAATAATATCTCAATTATTACAATTCCCTAGTTAAAAAGAGCTTTTTTTTCTTTTGTGTTTTAAAATCTTGAACTCTCCTCTTTTGCCCTAAATAATTTTCCATTGTTTGCACTTACCTTTTTTGGTGAGGAAAAGGAAAATAAATCTGCTGCCTAATTTTCCAACGTTGCAAGCAAACCGCAAAGCCAACAGCCTGTTTTACTTTCAGTTTCGTTTTGAGCTTGGTTTGCACAAAGAGGAAAAAAAAACTGAGCAATTTAGCAAGAGCAGAGCCCTGTGCAAATCAGCTGAGAGGGGGAAGCCGAGCTAATTAACGTAGGGCGGCCCTTTGAAGCCCCGCGGCAAGAGTTTAAACAGGTTTTTTCCCTCTAGCCATCAGCGGGGATTCAGGAGGCAGCCGGGAACCAGGAGGCAGAATGAAAAATCAGGACTTTTTTAAAACACCGCAGGACGCGGGACAAATTGCTCAAAAGCGGGACTGTCCCGCCAAAAGCGGGACGTCTGGTCACCTTAGGCTAAATAGGATGGCATTACGCTGGGGCGGGCAGCGGGCCCACCTGCAGTTCCCACTACCGGTTTTCCCAAACCGATATGAACCGGCTGAATACCACCTCTGCTCGATTTATAATTTTATGTATCCAAGGGGAAGATTGGAAGTCATTTCTTTTAATTTCTTTTCATGTTTCCTGTTCTTTTATTTTCTCTTTTCTCTATCTCCTTTTCCCTTCGTCTTTTCTCCGTCTTTTTCTTTGAATATGTTTATTATACATGTAAAATCTTTTAATGAAAACTTTTCTTAAAAAAAGAAAAGAAAAGAAAAATGGAATGTCACCTGGAATCAACTGATTTAAGGACCGGAGAAATATAGATCAATAGTGAAAGTAATCTATTGCTAAACAGAACGCATTTAACTTGGCTACTGTACAGGTAGTTCTCAACTTAAAACAGTTCATTTAGTAGCCATTCAAAGTTACCGCAGTACTGAAAAAAAGTGACTTATGACCATTTTTTCACACTTACAACCTTTGCAGCATTCCTGTGATTAGGCCCCGTGATCATATGAACAAAATGCTTGGCAACTGGTTCATATTTATGACCATTACGTGATCCCAGGGGTGAAATCTAAAATTTGTTACTACTGGTTCTGTGGGCGTGGCTTGGTGGGGCAGGGTAATGTGACTGGGTGGGCGTGGCCAACTTTTTTTTTTTTTTTACTTTTAAAAGCATTTTTTCTACAACCTCTTCGACCAAAGAGACTGCAGAGAAAAATGCTTTTAGAAGCCTCTGACGATCAGGCAACTCAGCTGGGATCGTCAGAGGCTTTGAAAGGCATTTTTTTCTACAGCCTCTTTGGCCGAAGAGGTTGCAGAAAAAAATGCTTTTAGAAGCCTCTGATGATCCCAGCTGAGCCACGTGATCATCAGAGGCTTTTTTTTTTTTACTTTTAAAAGCATTTTTTCGGCTGAAGAGGTTGTAGAAAAAATGCTTTTAAAAGTAAAAAAAAAAAAAACCAGCTTCTGATGATCGTGCGGCTCAGCTGGGCATGCCGGTTCTTTGAACCACCCCCTGCCATTGCTATCGGATCGGGCAATCCAGTCCAAACCGGGAGCATTTCACCCCTGCGTGCAAGCAAAATCAATGGGGAAGCCAGTTCTATTGAACAATGGTGTCACTAATTTAACAAATGCAGGGATTCACTTAATAACAGTGGCAAGAAAGGTGGTAAAATGAGACAAAGCTCAGTGGTGGGTTTCAAAAATTTTTATTACCGGTTCTGTGGCCGTGGTTTGGTGGGTATGGCAGGGGAAGGATACTGCAAAATCCCCATTTCTTCCTGATCAGCTAGGACTTGGGAGGCAGAGAATAGATGGGGGCGGGGCCAGTCAGAATTTTTACTACCGGTTCTCCGAACTACTCAAAATTTCTGCTACCAGTTCGTCAGAACTGGTCAGAACCTGCTGAAACCAATTTCTGGCAAAGCTCACTTAACAAGGGTCTCTGTGAGCCACATAAATTATGGGCTCAATTGCGGTCGTAAATCGAGGACTATCTGTATTCACTGGGCAACTGGCTTTCTACAATAACTTGAAGTAAAGTCAAAAGAATTTTCTTCAAAGAGTGGATTCAATTCCCCCTTAGTTGAAACTAAGGCAGGTCAGCAAATCAATCAATGTTCTGTTCCTTGGCTTGTTCCTTGAAGCAGTTCCTTGAAGCCCAACTGTTCTGAGGACCCCTGAGATTTTCTGAGCATATGTGTGTACATGCCAAAAAGACAATTCCCCTTCAGTTGCCAACTGTTGGCAACTGTTTCATGACTTCAGGATACAGACCCACAGGGGCTGTAACCTTCTCATCAGATGATCCTCATGGGCCTAACTCAGATTGTTGTCCTTATTCCTTTTTCAACAATGCTGAAATATGCCTAGTCAGGTTCTATCACCATTCACCCCATTTACATAGCTTTAGCATTCTGTCTGTGCTACCTGTCCAGTCCTCAGTATTCTGACTACCTCTTGTAGCCAGTCCTACTACATGGATAATTTGGGGGCTATGTTCTCCTTCGCCTTCTTCCTTTTCTCTTCCTCCTCCCCCTCCTTCTTCTTCTCATCCTCCTCCACCTACACCTCCTCCACCCCCTCTCCTTCTCCACCTACACCTCCCTCTTCCTCCTCCTCCCCTCCCTCTCCCTCTCCCCTTCGTCTCCTCCTCCTCTTCCTTCTCCTTCTGCTTCTGCTTCTGCTTCTGCTTCTTCTCCTCCTCCTCCTCCACGTCCCTTTCCTTCTCCACCTCCCTCTTCCTCCTCCTCCCCTCCCTCTCCCTCTCCCCTTCCTCTCCTCCTCTTCATCTTCTTCCTCCTTCTGCTTCTGCTTCTCCTCCTCTTCCTCCTCCTTCTGCTTCTGCTTCTCCTTCTCCTCCTCCTCCTCTTTTCATCCTCCTCTCCTTCTCCTCCTCCTTCTGCTCCTTCTCCTCCTTGTCCTCCTCCTCCCCCTCCTTCTGCTTCTGCTTCTCCTCCTCCCCCCCTCTCCTCCTCCCCCTCCCTCTCCTCCTCCCTCTCCTCTTTTGTGTGTTGAAAGACTGCATTTAACAATTTTTATCCGATACGTTTTTGAGCCACTTTGGGTTAAAACGGTTGGAACCACGGTTGAACAAGTTTGATGAGCACCTGTAGTTTTGCTTACATCCTTCCCAGACCTTCGTTGAGGGACTGCACCGAGAACTTCAGTGGTAGCTCTTGGAACAACTACCACTTTCTACTGCCTATTATGGAGACAAGCAGCTTGTACTCACAGGGAACGGTTAACACAACTCATTGGACCCATTAAGCAAAAAAATCTATTTCCCTCCTGCCAAATAGCTTTCTTTTTCTCTCAAGAGCCCCAAGGTGTTCAGGATGAGACCATGGAAACTCATTTTCACTGGTGACCTAATCAAAGCACTGAACCCGCGTATCCCCCCATGAGCAGCTCCCACACATATTTTTCATTTGAAAAAGCCATTTGGAGAGCACATAGACCTTTTCCCCCCAGAGAGGAGATGTCAAATTGATCTACTGCAGGACCAAATGAGGCCGTAATGTATGTGATGTTCATGGACTAGTGAATAGGGCTAGTTTACTAGGAAATGAATTACGGGCAAAACAAATGGATTGGCTCCTAACCCAGACCCCCTCTTTTGCTTTTCAACTTTAAAAGCCGGCGTTAACCAAATGAAATCTCCAGAAGGTGTTGATGTCCAACACTTTCCTAATGATCCTGTCATTTCCCTGGGGGTGGGGGAATGTCCTCAAATGTGGTGGGAGCTTTTTGTTCTCTGTTTAGAGCAAAGAATCGAAAGAGAAATGGCCAATGGTGGAATTTCATACAGCTATATTGCCATAATGGGAAGAAGTCATTAGGCTGAAGGCATGGAAAGGAGTGGTGGGGGGAGGAGGAGGTGGTAATGAATGTAGCCTCTAAATTAAAGCAGAAAGAGCAGGAAGACTTAACACCAATTCTGCCACAACCCCTGATGGATAAATTAGCATTGCTTTGGTTTAGGATAGGGGTCCTTCTTTCTCAATAGACAGAACGGGCAAGTGGCTTCTAAACATGAGTAGGAGCAGATTCTTCTGAAAAGGGTTAATTTGCGACAATGTGTAGTGAAATAAACCCATCCAATTGGTTCTTAAACCTTTTAGCCGACTTAATTTTTCCTTCATAGTGACTTATTCTACTGAAGCATCTAAGACGATTATCATCCTGTTCTTAGTGTTTTCAATCAAGCAATAGATGTTCACCTGAATATCAGTCTACATTGGTCTCTCTCTCTCTCTCTCTTCTCTCCTCCCCTCTCTCTCTCTTTCTCCTCTCTCTCTCTTCTCTTTCCCCCCTCTTCCCTCTCTCTCTCTCAAATTCTCTCTCTCTCCTCTCTCTCTTCCCTCCCCTCTCCCCTCTCTCTGTCTCTCTTTTCTCTCTCTCCCCTCTCTTCTCTCTGTCTCTGTCTCTCTCTGTCTCTCTCTCTCCTCTCTCTCTTCTCTCTTCTCTCCCCTCTCCCATCTCTCTGTCTCTTCTCTCTCTCCCCTCTCTCTTCTCTCTCTCTTCTCTCTCTCTTCTTTGTCTCCCCTCTCTCTTCTCTGTCTCTCTCTGTCTTCTCTCTCTCCCCTCTCTCTTCTCTGTCCCTCTCTCTTCTCTCTCTCCCCTCTCTCTTCTCTGTCTGTCTCTCTCACACACCTAAATACTCTCTTATCCTAGTTCTGTTGAGCAGAAACCTTGAACCTGATATTGAATAGCATATGAATTATGTTAGACAACTTTTTCTGTATAATGTCTTGAGGACCAATGTCAAGGAGTGTTTCCTATCAAAGCTGCATATTTAGATGCTGTTTTTGCAGCCTTTGTTCAACACTGATATGGTTCCTGTTCTTTGTTCCAAATTGTAAACTATTCTGCTCCTGAAGCAGTCCATCAGCAAACAGATATAAATGGATGTCAGCCCCCCCCCCCCCCCCCCGTTTTAGCCCAGGTCAGAACAGCAACCTTTGCTCAATTCAGATCTATCTTGGGGAACGAAATGGGACAACCCATCATGGCAACTCACTATGGCCAACTCGCTATGGGACAACTCAATACAGCCAACTTGCCACAAGACAACTTGCTGCAGAACAATTCAACAATTCAATGTGATTATTTAAAATAATTTAAGAAGTATTTTAATTTTTGTCATTCACATTTCATCTTGCCCCTCCTTTGGCATCCTTCCTTTGGCTAAGATAGTGTTTCCCAAACTTGGCTATTTTAAGATGCATGGACTTCAACTCCCAGAATTCCCCAGCCAGTATGCCTGGTTGAGGAATTCTGGGAGTTGAAGTCCATATATCTTCAAAGGGTCAAGTTTGGGAAACACTGGGCTAAGACACTGAGCTTGTTGATCATAAAGATCGGCAGTTTGGTGGTTCGAATCCCTAGTACAGGTCTCCTGTGTGAGCAGGGGGGTTGGACTAGATGACCTCCAAGGTCCCTTCCAACTCTATTACTGTAACTTTAATGATTCTATTCCACTATTTCTTCGATATTACTGTAACTTGTCCCATGGTGAGTTGTCCAATGGTGAATTGGCCATAGTGAGTTGTCTCACAGCAAGTTGACCATGGTGAGTTGGCCACGGTAAGTTGGCCACAGCAAGTTGACCATGGTGAGTTGGTCACAGCAAGTTGACCATGGTGAG
The DNA here is from genome assembly GCA_022577455.1 of Arizona elegans. NCBI lineage: Eukaryota > Metazoa > Chordata > Lepidosauria > Squamata > Colubridae > Arizona > Arizona elegans. Next base: position 91,319,258 of record JAKOOJ010000005.1, on the reverse strand, counting down.
TTGGCCACAGCAAGTTGACCATGGCAAGTTGATCCTGGCAAGTTGGCCACAGCAAGTTGACCATGGTGAGTTGGCCACAGCAAGTTGACCATGGCAAGTTGATCCTGGCAAGTTGGCCACAGCAAGTTGACCATGGTGAGTTGGCCACAGCAAGTTGGCCACGGCGAGTTGGCCACAGCAAGTTGACCATGGAGAGTTGGCCACAGCAAGTTGGCCACAGCAAGTTGACCTTTTTTTTTTTAAAAAAAATTGATTTATATGCTGCCCTTCTCCGGAGACTCAGGGTGGCTTACAGTGCGTTAAGCAATAGCCTTCATACTTTTGTATATTTATACAAAGTCAGCTTTTATAAATTGGGTTTTAATCTGTGTTTCCGCCAAAATATTTAATAATTTTAAGGGATTTTTTAATATTTGTATTATCTGTATTTTATCTTGGCTGTTCACCGCCCTGAGTCCTTCAGGAGTAGGGCGGTATAGAAATTTGATTAATAATAATAATAATAATAATAATAATAATAATAATAATAATAATAATAATAATAACAACAACAACAACATTGGCAAGTTGGCCACATGAAGTTGACCATGGTGAGTTGGCCATAGCAAGTTGGCCGTGGCAAGTTGTCAAACACCCCTTGGGGAAGAATTCAAAGATTGCAAAGGGGAGAAAGGGAAAATAGATATTGAGGATTGAGAAAAGCTCCACTTGTGTACTTTAACTATAGTAACAACCAGCTGAGGTTGAAAGCTCAATGGGACAGAGTTGGGAGGGAGCAATAGATCTTGGTAGTACAGTTTACTTGTTATTTTTATTTTCTTTACTTACCTCCTTTTTTATATACAAATAGCTCAAGATGGTCAACATATCCAACACACCTCCCTCTTCCTATTTCCCCACAATGACAACCCTGTGAGGTGAGTTGGAGTGAGAGTGCAAGAGAGAGAGAGAGAGAGTAAGAGAGTGAGTGAGAGAGAGTGAGTGTGTGTGTGTGTGAGAGAGAGAGAGTGAGAGAGTGAGAGTGAGTAAGAGAGTGAGTGAGAGAGAGTGAGCGTGTGTGTGTGTGAGAGTGAGTGAGAGAGTGAGAGTGAGTGAGTGAGAGTGAGAGAGTGAGAGTGAGAAAGAGAGTGAGCGAGAGAGCGTGAGAGTGTGTGAGAGTAAGTGAGTGAGTGAGAGTGAGAGAGATTGAGTGAGAGTGAGAGAGAGTGAGAGTGAGAGTGAGTGAGTGAGAGAGAGTGAGTGTGTGTGTGTGTGTGTGTGTGTGTGTGTGTGTGTGTGTGTGTGTGAGAGAGAGAGAGAGAGAGAGAGAGAGAGAGAGAGAGAGAGAGAGAGAGAGAGACTGGCCCAAAGTCACCCAACAAACTAAGGCAGGACTAGAACTCATGCTCTCCTGGTGATGGGCCAAAGTCACACAGCTGACTTTCATACCTAAAGCAGGAAATCATCACCACCTCACCATCTCCTGGTTTCTAATCCTGTGCCTTAACCGCAAGACCAAATTGTGGCTCTGTTCTACTACACTTTCCATCTCAGCTGGTAATTTTACGGCATGCATTTTGGGATATCATTTTCTTCTATAATGTGATTTTAGTTTAGGGATTTTTTTCTTTAAAAAAAGCCCCAATGTTCTTCTTATTCCATGTACAACAGCCCATTGTACACTGTTACTGAAAAATTACCCTTTGGATACATCTCCAAAAAGTGGGATATACTTCTCATCTCAAGATGATAAGATAGAAAAATGTGCTAAGAATGCATATTTAAAATAAAAAGCTCTTTTCTATTGAGACTCTGAAAGGAAATGTTTATACATGGTTTCAATGAGAAAATTCATGCATTTTCATGTTGATTATTTTAAAACAATGTGGAAAATCAGATGAATCAGTGCACATACTCTGGGAACAGCTGATTGGGGGTATTCCGGGAGGCCGATCCACCCACCAATCAGCTTTTTTCTTTTTTTTTCTTTTTTTTTTCAATTTTTATTTATAAGTACAAACTAAACTGAACAATGAAACGTACAAAACATAAAAACATATAAACACCCATTTCAATACATGTCCAGTTTGTTGCAACTGTAATATACATTTCTCTTTGTATTTTGACTCTTCCTTATTTGGTCATTCCCTTTTGTCTATCTACTATTGATCTTTGTTGACCTATGTCTGTTCTTTGTTTCCATCATACTATATTTGGTCATTTTGTTTACTTCCTATTGCTTCATCTCTTTCCTATCTTTCAACCAACTATACCACTTTTCCCATACTAAGTAAAAGTCATGTTCTTCCCTATTTTATAATTCCTTTGTGAGTCTATCTAATTCCGCACATTCCATAATTTTATTGATTACTTTATCTGGTGTTGGTATATCACTACTCTTCCAGTGTTGCGCGTATAGTATTCGTGCTGCTGTTATCATATGTATAATTAAATATGTTGTTTCTTTTTCGTAGTGTCCATTCACTATGCCTAGTAGGAAGCTTTCTGGTCTTAGTTCTATCTTTTGGTGTGTTATTTCCTCTATTTGTATTATGATCCTTTGCCAATATTGTTTCGCCATTGGGCAGGTCCACCACATATGGTAATAGGTGCCTTTGTGGTAGTTGCATTTCCAACATGTTGATGGCGTGCCAGGGAACATTCTTGCCAATCTGGCTGGTGGCAAATGCCACCTATAAAACATTTTATAGAGATTTTCTTTATAGGGTACAGACATTGTCAATTTATAATTTATTTTCCATAGTTTTTCCCATTTGTCTAATTGAATACTATAACCGAATTTTTTTGCCCAGGTTATCATATTTTCTTTCACTACCTCTTCTGATTTATTACAGCTTTTTTCTTATTTTCTTCCCCAAAAACTAAGGTGCTTCTTATACTCCGGTATGTGTTATACTCTGAAAAATATGGTAGATTGCTTTTATGCCATCATTCAAGATCTTGGAACAATTGACAATGTGCCAATTGGCAAACATTTTAGTTATGGAACCAAAGCTGGACACAGCATACTGAAAGTTAGGGCCCACAGATACATAATAGAATAAAAGAGTTGGAAGACACCTAGTCCAACCTCCTGCTCAACCAGGAGATCCTATACCATACCAGACTAATGGCTGTCCAGTCTCTTCTTAAAGGCCTCCAGTGACGGAGCACCCAAAACATTTGGAGGCAAGCCATTCCACTAATTATTTGTTCTCACTATTAGGAAATTTCGTCTTAGTTCCAGGATGCTTCAGTCCTTGGTTACTTTCCATCCATTGTTTCTTGTCTTGCCTTCTGGTGCTCTGGAGAATAGCTTGACACCCTCCTCTTTGTGGCAGCCCCTGAAATATTGGAACACTGCTATTATGTCACCCTTAGTCCTTCTTTTCACTAGACTAGACAAACCAACTTCCTGCAGCCATTCTCCTATGTTTCTGCTTCTGGTCCCCTAATCATCTTTGTTGCTTTTCTGTGCACACTTTCTAGAGTTTCAACCAGTGGTGAAATCCAAACTTTTTTACTACCGGTTCTGTGGGCGTGGCTTGGTGGGCATGGCAGGGAAAGGATATTGCAAAATCTCCATTCCCACCCCATTCTGGGGCCAGCCAGAGGTGGCATTTGCCGGTTCTCCAAACTACTCAAAATTTCCACTACCGATTCTCCACAACCTGTCAGAACCTGCTGGATTTCACCCCTGGTCTCAACATGTTTTTTTTTAAATATATATATTTTAGCAACCAAAACTGGATGCAGTATTCCGGGGTTGTTTTTATAAAGCAATACTAACACTTCATATGATCTGGACTCTATCTCTCTGTTAATGTAACCTAGAATTGCATTGGCTTTTTGGGCTAGTGCCACACACTGCACATTTTATTATCCTTTTTTTTGAATTTTTAGATGGAGAGGGGTGGTGGTGAATATGACTTAGAGGTGTAAGAAAGATAAGAAAGATAATACTCATCATTAAAAGGCTGTCACAGAATGGATGGAGTCAACCTATTTTCCAAAGCACCTGAAGGCCAGGCAACCTAGAAATAAGGAGAAATTTTCTGACACTGAAAACAATCAGAAGTTGTGGGAGCTTCTTCACTGGAAGCTTTCAAGAAGAGACTGGACTGCCATCTGTCAGAAATGGCACAGGGTCTCCTGCTTTTGGGGGGGGGGGGGTTGGACTAGATGACCTACAAGGTCCCTTCCAACTCTGCTAATTGGTTAATCCATCTTTGGGGGTTAAATGTATCTTCCTTTATCCCTATTTTTGGGAATAATTTGATGGAATATGGTTATTTCTTTAACCATCTCTGGACTCATCATTATTCTTCCCTCGCTTTAATGCTTGCTGCTGTAATACAGATTGACAATTTATAGCTTTTCCTGTTTTAAGGATTCTTCTGCTCCAGACATGTTCCCTTGAGCCCCTGCAGAGAGGTCTGTGTGATGCAGTTAAAACAAAAAAACAAAAAAAAAAAACATATGTTGCATTTTAAATTAGCTTGAACCATTTGTTGTTGCATTTTATCCGCCTTTTTGAGCTTTTCTGGAGGGTAGATCCATTTTATAGCAGAGCATTACAAGGAATGGTAAGTATGGAAAGGTTAGAAACCCTCAAACGAATCAGACTCCCAACCCCGTATCTTAGTTTTATAAATTCCATGAGATTATCACCTAGTAAGTATATATGACACTGTAACCTTAAGGTAAAAGAATTAGATGTGATGATCATAGTCAGGGGTAGTATACCTTATTTTCCCTACCGGTTCGTAAATGTGTGTGCACATCCATGCATGCACCCAGCCTTCTGTGCATGTGCTTTGCTGGTGTGTGCACTTTCTGCGCATGCACCTGGTCTGAAAACCGTGCCTAAAGAGGATAGCATAGAGCTGGGGCGGGTGGGCGGCAGTGGTGGTTGCCCCTGGTTCGGACCAGTTCGCAAGAACCGGTAGTAAAACTTGTGGGAAGCCCCGCCCATCGCCCCGGATGTCATCATCAGTGATCCGCGCACGATCCTGTTGCGAACCGGAGGTAAAGGTAAGTAGAACCCAACCCTGGTGGGCGACCCACCTGCTATTTCTGCTACCGGTTCGGGCGAACCGATCTGAACCGGCTGAATACCACCTCTGATCATCATAAAGATGAAAGCTACAAGCTGAGTTCAGTTCTCCACCTCTCCATGTTAAGATGCTTTGATGGAACGTATAAAGGAGTTGAATTTCCACTCAGTTGCAGAAATCCAGCAGAGTTCTATTGATAAGAATGGAGAACCTGAGGTCACACAGCTTTTCTCCCATAGCAAACGTTACCATTGATAAAGGGGGAATATATCACACAGCCAATAGTTTCATGATTTGAATGCAACTAATTCAAATATAATTTAAGATCATTGTATATACTGTATCCAGCTGTTACTTTTATTATTCAGTTTATTTTAGCTTTTATCATGCCATGGATGTCTTATTAATTTGGGAATATCCTATCCAGATAAACTACCAAGAGTTGTGATCTTGCAGTGGGATATATATTCAGTTGATCAATAAAGAAGTACATTTCCTTTCAGTTAAGCTCATTCCTGATGGCTTCCTTAAGACATCTATGCAGTTTTCTTGACAACAGTATTCCCGAAGTGATTTACAGGTGGTTCTTCTTTTCTTCTCCTCCTTCTCCTCCTTCTCCTCCTTCTCCTCCTTCTCCTCCTTCTTCTCCTTCTTCTCCTTCTTCTCCTTCTCCTTCTCCTTCTCCTTCTTCTCCTTCTCCTTCTTCTCCTTCTTCTTCTTCTTCTCCTCCTCCTCCTCCTCCTCTTCCTCCTCCTCCTCCCCTCCCCTTCCTCCTCCCCCTGCCCCTTCCCCCTGCCCCCTCCTCCCTCCTTCCAATGTTCAAAATCACAGCACCAACTTTATATAACTTCACATTACTTTATAAATACTTTAAAACAAACTTTCCCACAGAGCAGATGCTGGTAATGGCCTCAGGGTGCAGAGAAGTCAGAGTCCAGTTGAATGGTTCCATGCTTTCCATATATTTAGGGTATTTTTTAATCACCGTTAATAATTGTATCACTGACTCTTATATTTCATCAAGTTTGATATTATCTTCTTCCTAGCTTTATGCGTTGCTTGCCACGCCACTAAAATGTCAGTTCTAGTCCTCAGGGAAACAATGCACATCACTGTTGCAGATTCCATTCATGGAAGAGTGAAACAGCTCATCAACAGTGTTAGAAGGAATATGCTATAAAATATATATGGCTTGGAGTCTACTACATAGTTTTTTTAAAAAAATTATTACTTTCCCTATTCCTTTGCCTGGGATTGTTTCCTTCCTTCCTTCCTTCCTTCCTTCCGTTTCTTCCTTCCATCCTTCCATCTCCTCATCCTTCCTTCCTTCCCTCCCTCCTTGCTTTCTTCCCTCCTCCTTCTTCCTTTCTTTCCTTCCATCCTCCATCCTACCCTCCCTCCCCTCCTTCCTTCCTTCCTTTCTCCTTCGTTCCTTCCTCCTTCCTTCCCTCCCTCCCTCCTTGCTTTCTTCTTCCCCCTTGTCCGTCCTTCCTTCCTTCCTTCCTTCCTTCCTTCCTTCCTTCCATCCATCCTCCCTCCTACCCTCCCTACCTCCCCCTCCCCCTCCTCCCTCCCTTCCTTCCTCCTTCGTTCGTTTGTTCCTTCCTCCTTTGTTTCTTCCTCCCTCCTTGCTTCCTCCTCCCTCCCTCCCTCCCTCCCTCCCTTCCTTCCTTCCTTCCTCAGTTTACAACACTTCCTTTTGCAAAGTTCAAAACTGTCATAGCTACATGACAGGCTGGCAATTACTAAATCCCTGCTGATTTAAAACACTATTTGTTCAATAAACTTCCATGGTTGGAATCACTATACATTGTATAGATAATCTACTTGGGTTTATCTCCAGTAAATGTGTAGGAGCTGCAGTTCCAATTGCCCTTTAAATAATTATTCAAATAATAAGTAGACCTCCTTTCTTTTTTTCTTTTCCAGTGCCTCTATTGTCTTGAAAACATTCCTTGTCTTAGAACGTTTTGTCTTTTCTTTAAGAGTGTGACTCATAATTGATGGCTTCATAGTAAAAGTAGCTGGTTTTTTTTTTTTTTCCTACTCACTTCCAAATCCTTTCACATTGCTGAGATCTCAAGGGAAATATCTATGTATGTTTTCCACACATGGTTTGACTTTTCTCTCGTCTTCAATACTGCTTCTGGCTATTTGACTACCTGGGTAGAAGCTCCAGCCTCCTATTCAGGGTCCTGTGTGATATGGTAGCTCTCTGAAACCCAGGAAAAAAATGGATCATGGGGTTGATCCATCTCCAGAAATGTGATGAATATGAAACCTAAAGCTAGGACCCTGTGTTTTGTTGTCTTTTCTCTGCCTCTTGAGATGTAGCTGTAAAGCAGGGGTGAAATCCACAGGTTCTAACAGGTTCTGGAGAACCAGTAGCGGAAATTTTGAGCAGTTCGGAGAACCGGTAGCGGAAATTTTGAGTAGTTTGGAGAACTGGCAAATACCACTTCTGGCTGGCCCCAGAGTGGGGTGGGAATGGAGATTTTGCAATATCCTTTTCCCAGGAGTGGGGAGGGAATGGAGATTTTGCAGTATCCTTCCCCCGGAGTGAGGTGGGAATGGGGATTTTGCAGTATCCTTCTCCTGCCATGCCCACCAAGTCATGCCCACCAAGCCACACCATGCCCACCAAGCCACACCCACAGAACCAGTAGTTTAAAAATTTGGATTTCACCACTGCTGTAAAGAGATGCTATTGATCTCTATTATAGAAATTGTGTTTTCTGCACATGTAAATTCTGCTAATCTGCTAATGGAGAGAACTACAGTCTCTCTGCATTGGAAGAAATTCATGTGAGAGCTTGAAGTATCAAACATTGAAAAGAGGAAGAACATGCCATATTTTTGTCCAAAATCCAAGTTTGGCAGTGTAGCTACATGGTATTTCATCATTCCAGCCACGTCTCTGTTGGGCCATTAATCAGTATAACCTTATCCATATTGTCTTTATCTTGTTCTTACAAGGTTCTTCCATTGACTCATCTTGCCTTTCCTACTGAGCCTTTTGGTTCCTTGGAGTTTCCTAACCAGGGGTGAAATCCAGCAGATTCTGACAGATTCTGGAGAACTGGTAGCAGAAATTTTGAGCAGTTCGGAGAACTGGTACTGGGAATTTTGAGTAGTTTTGAGAACCGGCAAATACCACCTCTGGATGGTTCCAGAGTGGAGTGGGAATGGAAATTTTGCAGTATCCTTGCCCTGGAGTGAGGTGGAAATGGAGATTTTGCAGTATCCTTCCCCTGCCATGCCCACCAAGCCACACCCATCAAGCCACACCCATAGAATCGGTAGTAAAGCCATTTGGATTTCACCACTGCTCCTAACCCTTATTGTTTCTTCACATAGAATGGCATGATGGCCTAGTGGTGAAGACTCTCACCTCCCACTTGGAAGGTTGAGAGTTCAATTCTGGGTAGTGGCAGATGTTTCTCTCCTAGGGCGCAAAAAGATAATATCTGCTGCAAAACTTCATCTGGCATCAGGAATGGCATTCAGCCAGCTCAGCTCCATCCAGTCACCCTAAATTAAGATCCAGACTCTATCCCAAATTAAGGTGCTGATGATGCTATCTAGTTTGGGTAATGAAATATCTACAAGAAAACAACCAAGCTCAGAGAGCACCAAGGACCCCTCATTTCAACCCTGAGCTACAAATATTCTCCTTATTCTCCTCAACATATTTGAAGAATATTCCTAATCTTCAAAGGAGAAGAAGGCAAGACAAGAAACAATGGATGGAAACTAATCAAGGAGAGAAGCAAACTAGAACTAAGGAGAAATCTTCTAATGGTGAGAACAATCAACCAGTGGAACAGCTTGCCTTCAGAAGTTGTTGGTGCTCCATCACTGGAAGCTTTTAAGAAGAGACTGGGCAGCCATTTATCTGAAATAGTATAGGGACTGCTGCTCAATCAGGGGGTTGGACTAGAAGAACTGCAAGATCCCTTCCAACTCTGTTAATTCTATGTTCCATTAGGTTCCGATCTATACAAGTCCAACTCTGGATCAGAATCTAACATAGAATTGTGTGCCTTAGACTGACTCCAGCAGCCAAGCAAAGTAAAGAGAGGTTGGAAGACTGAGATTCACTGCCAAGTCCTGGTCCAAGAAACATATTAACTCATTCTGAGTTTAGGTAATGCTTCAGGGAAATGATCAACTAAGATAGTGTTCATAGTGATGGATATTAGAAAATTGAATTCTAAGAGCAATGCAGAAGCCTGGTCTGTGTTTATCTTCTTCTTCTATATATATAAATGGCTGTGTGTGTGTGTATGTTCCAGCTTAACTCTGGAACGCCTTGAGCAATTTCAACCAAACTTAGTACACAAATGACTTACTCTCTGGAAAAAAATACTGTGGGGGTTAGACACCCCTAACACCCCTTGGGATATGTGTTCTGTTAAGATACAGCCTGTAGTGCCTTAAAATGGCTTCTACTGTACTGCCTTAAAATGGCTTCTATTGTTCAGCACAGTGGAGTTGCCATGGTAACAGCTTGGGGAAAAAGGGGGCTCCCTCTGGTAAGGGGGAAAATCCAATATTAGAAATTACGTTTGGTCCGGACTTTTTCAACAAGGCTTTGATTATTCTTGAGGACAAATGTTTGGCCATGATCACCACTAGGAGACCGACATAACGTACTTCATGCAGATTACATACAAGAAAAGAACTACAACGTTGAACAGCTTAGTGCACATATCGCGGACAAGAAGCCACTTCTAAATCAAGATTAGAAAAAAGCATACCAAATGATCATGGATCAGCTGGCAAAACAATAAGGTGGTATCATTTTTTTGATGCTTCTGGCGGCACAGGGAAAACATTTTTAACTAATTTAATTCTCACCAAAATCAGGGCTCAGGGTGAAGTTGCTCTTCCTGTCTAATACAGGATTGGGATAAATAAATATCTGGGCAACCCCAGGTTATTAGCTAGTATTGTTATAAAAGCAAGCCCAAAATGTTGTTTTCCTTCCACAAAACCATTAACCCAACTTCCAGTTTAATTTCTGTGTCAGGGTAAGATGGAACAGTAGATAAAAGTCGCCCACCAAGCAATCGTAGATGATTTTGACATAGGCCACCGTGTTCATACCTATGGGGAGAAGATGCTTTCACGGTGAAGAGCTGAACAAAGGCAGAATTCATCTCTGTCATACAAAATTAGAGAAGCTTGACTGAAAATTCTTGGATGGCGATGCTGCTTCGTGTCCAGTCATCATACATCATTTAGCACATTATAGTTCTGCTTCTCAATTTTAAGAGAAGATTGCAAACACAATTCCATTAGACTTTTCAAATGGCCACTGATTTCAGTGGGAAACATGGAATGATCAATATTACTTAATACCACTTTGGGGCATGCTTTTCCCCATCATAAATACTAACAGCCAAAAAAAAAAAATGATAAAATGCTACCTGGGGGTAGGCCATTAGGCTTAGGATACGACGCTACACTTATTCCAATATCTATTATGAAGCTGGAGTAATCACATACCAATAACCTTTTAAAGTGTGGAATTTGCATAATTTGAACAACTCATTGCTCATGAAGTATGAAAGGATAAGAGACACTTAAGCCAAATTTGGTTCCTGTTGACTTTCCTTGGTAGCTGTATGGAAGTAATTGTGATATTCTCCTTCTCCTTCTCCTTCTCCTTCTCCTTCTCCTTCTCCTTCTCCTTCTCCTTCTCCTTCTCCTTCTCCTTCTCCTTCTCCTTCTCCTTCTCCTCCTCTCCTCCTTCCTTCCTTTCTTCCTTCCTTCCCTTCTTCTTCCTCCTCCTCCTCTTCCCCCTCCCCCTCCTCCTCTTTTCTTTCTAATATAATTATTGACAGTGGATTTCCTAACAGTCTCCCAACTAGCCAAACTCATACTGGGTTTTTTTTTTGTTTTTTTTTTTGTTGGGTTTTTTTTTTTTTTTTTTTGTGGCAACCATGTGGAAATGCTTGCTATCATTGTCTTCCAGGATGTTTCTTCAATTCCCAAGTCCAGCCAACAGCTTTGGAACTTTGGAGTACTAACTAAGTTTGCTCTGTTTACCTTTATTAAATCAGCCCCAGTGGCTCATCCCAGGAATAATATGACTAATTGCATAATCCAGTCTGAGTTGAATACCAGAGAGAAGTTCCCTGAGGATGGGCTCTAGCATGAGTCTGAAAGCTCTGGTCCGGGTGACCAAGCCAGATTGGATCCTGCAACATTATCCCAGGACACCTGTATTTGCCTTCATTCATGAGTATGAGTAGTATGCTACTCCTCTCTAGAATCTGGATACTAGACAAAGTGAGAATGTACCATATTTTTCAGAGTTCAGTTCAGTTCACCCACCTAGAAGTGGGTGAAAATTTAGTTGCGTCTTATAGACCGAATACGGGCATTTTTGGACACCCAAGCCCTCCACACAGGGGTGAAATGCTCCCGGTTCGGACCGGATTGCCTGATCCGGTAGCGATGGAGGTGGGTGGTTCGGAGAACTGGTAGCAAAAATCCCTGCTCCCCCCCATTGCCCAGCTGAGCCGCGCAATCATCAGAGGCTTTTTTTTTAATTTTTAAAAGCATTTTTTCAACAACCTCTTTGGCTGAAAAAATGCTTTCAAAAGTAAAAAAAAAAAGCCTATGATGATCGCACGGCTCAGCTGTGATCATCAGAGGCTTTTAAAAGTATTTTTTCTACAACCTCTTTGGCCGAAGGGAAAAAAAGCCTCTGCTGATCAGGCAAGTCAGCTGGGATCATCAGAGGCTTTAAAAGCTTTTTTGTTGTTGTTGTACAAAAAATGGTTTTAAAAGTTAAAAAAAAAAGTTGGCCACCCCCACTCAGTCATGCCACCATACCCCACCACCCTGCCACACCCACAGAACCGATAGTAACAAATTTTACATTTCACCACTGCCTCCATGTGTCGTGTTTTCACCCTCCCTGGCCCCCAGAAGCACTCTGCAGGCCAAAAACAGGCATGCTTTTGGCAAAAATGGGCCCATTGTCAGCAAAAACGGGCCATGTGGAGCACTGCAGAGTGCTTCTGGGGGCCTGGGGGAGTGAAAACATGATGCAGAGAGGGTTCAGGAGCCCAAAAATGGACCCATTTTTGGCAAAAACAAGCCATGTGGAGCACTGCAGAGTGCTTCTGGGGAGGCGAAAATCTGACAGGTGGAAGCCAAAACCTATTTCTTTTCTTGTTTTCCTCCTGTAAATTTAGGTATGTCTTATAGTCTGAAAAATACGGTAATTTGTAATAAATCCTGGATGAATCCTTTGAGCAGGAAAGCATGAAAAACTTATGCAATAGAGTAACACGTTATTCTTGATGAACAAGAGCAGAGGGATAATCTGTAGTACCGATGGTTTTTAAGGTCATCAGCTACATTACTTATGTGTTGGACCAGTGGTGAAATCCAATTTTTTTACTACTGGTTCTGTGGGCGTGGCTTGGTGGCCATGGCTTAGTGGGCATAGTAGGGGAAGGATACTGCAAAATCTCCATTCCCACCCCACTCTGGGGCCAGCCAGAGGTGGTATTTGCCTGTTCTCTAAACTACTAAAATTTTCCGCTATCGGTTCTCCAAACTGCTCAAAATTTCTGCTGCCGGTTCTCCAGAAACTGTCAGAACCTGCTGGATTTCACCCCTGTGTTGGGCCATATGCATAACAGAAGACAGCTACCTCTTGTGTTTGTGTGAGTTGGGGAGGCTGGGAGGCAAGAGGGATGTAAGAAAAAAAAAATAACATAGTAGTCATACCAGTAAAATTAAAGTCCCATCCCTTTTTTACATGTGTCTGACATACAAGCCATATTAAGACCACAGTTAGAATAGTGCATCCAGTTTTGGTCATCCCATTACAAAAAAAGAGACTTTGGAAAAAGTGCAATGAAGAGCAACTAAGATGATTAAAGGCCTGGAGACAAAAAATATATGAAGGAATGGGGTATGGCCAGTCTAGGGAAAAAAAGGACTGGGGGGGGGGACATGAGGGCAGTCTTCCAGTATTTGAGTGGCTGCCACAAAGAAGAGGGATCAACCTCTTTTCCAAAGCACCAGAAGGCAAGACAAGAAACAATGGATGGAAATCCATCAAGAAGAGAAGCAACCTGGAACTAAGGAGAAATTTCCTAGCAGAACAATTAATCAGTGGAATGGCTTCCCTTCAAAGTTGTGTGTGCTCCATCGATGGAGGCTTTTAAGAAGAGACTTGATAGCCACTTGTCAGAAATGGTATAGGGTCTCCTGTTCGAACAGAGGGTTGAATTAGAAGACCTCCCAGATCCCTTCCAACTTGGTTATTCTGTTAAAAGATGATAGCATGTTCGTGTCCTGATGGCTGCCATGTTGACTTTTCAATCCCAAATTTGCTTCTGTTCCTGGAATAAATCTGACTTAGTTTCTTCTGATGTTCTTAGAAGGACTTGAAATAATGATCAAGCTTGGCTAAAAGCAAAATCCATTCCTATCAAGAAAAACAAATATATATATATATATATATATATATATATATATATATATATATATATATATATATATATATATATATATATATATATATGTTTTCTCAGGTTTTCGCGGGTGTTTGTATGTAGGTCTTTGGTTATTCGGGTCTTCTCCCACGTAAATTGGAAGTGTCTTGGCGACGTTTCGACGAAGTCTCATTCGTCATCTTCAGGCTGGTGTTCAGGCACGAAGCCGAGAACACCAGCCTGAAGATGACGAATGAGACTTCGTCGAAACGTCGCCAAGACACTTCCAATTTTACGTGGGAGAAGACCCGAATAACCAAAGACCTACATATATATATATATATATATATATATATATATATATATATATATATATATATATATATATATATATATATATTATTCAGCACCAGATTACACAGGATCCTAAAAGTTGTGGCTTTTTTTTTTTCAACCCCTCTGCCAGTTTTCACAGCATTTATCCTGTGCACTTCATTTCCTAATTGTTTTCCTGGTGTTTGTTTATTAGTTTTGGAATTAAATTCTGCCATGGCGACAGCTCAGCTCAGTTGAGCTGGCTGTCTATGGGGGCTCGTGGAAATTTTGGCAGAAACATGTTAACATCTGTTCCTTTTATTTAGCTGTTTAAAAAAAACACAAGAGGGGTAGCAGGAGAGAGAGAGTGGGGGGAAAGAGAGAGGGGGCGGGAAGAGAGAGACCAAATGCAGTTGAGAACAATTTGGAGAACTGGCTGATCTTTATTATTTGCTCTGAGTTTTAAATATTTTCCTGACTGAACCCATTTCTATATGAGTTTCAATCTCTTTTTGGTTTTCCCAAATGTTTACTTTGGGAATCAATTCTGCAAGACAACACACAAGAAAGAGAAGTGATATTCAAATTGTTAGAAGAAATATCCATCTGGTTCAGTTCCAAGCCATCTAAGAAAGGCATTGGAGATAAAATGGAGGCTGATTGGAAAGATGGTTTATTGATGAAGCAGAAGCAGAAGCAGAAGCAGAAGCAGAAGCAGAAGGAGATGGGTGGTTCTGGACCACTGACTACATGGATTTGAGAGTAAGGGGTTTTTATACCTTCTCTTGAGCTTCCTGTTCCTGTGCAAGAACATGTATTCTAGGGGTCGTAGCTGGTTCTATAGGTTGTCTAAGTTTAGTTGAAGTTTCTGAAGGTGATGCAATGTCTTTAGGAGATTGTGCAATCTAATGAGCTTTTAGTTGGTTAATTAATCTTATTATGTCCTGAAGGGTCATGTCTTAATCACTTCACCCTGGGGCTGAAAGTCTTTTGTTTTGTAGATAGGATGGCCCAGTCTTTCTTTGTTGTTGTTAGTTGCCAAGTCGTGTCCGACCCATTGCAACCCGATGGACAACGTTCCTCCAGGCCTTTCTGTCCTCTACCATCCTCTGGAGTCCATTTAAGCTCATGCTGACTGCTTCAGTGACTCCATCCAGCCACCTCATTCTCTGCCACCCCCTTCTTCTTTTGCCCTCAATCATTCCCAGTATTAGGCTCTTCTCCAGTCTTTCTTAATGGACACAAAATATTTGCTGGGGGTAGGGAGCTGGAGCTTTGAGTTTCTGTCTCCCTTAAAAAAATTTATTTCTCTTTTAGGGGAAATATTTTATCCTGCCTTCTTTTAAATGTTCCTCAAAACATTTCATTCTTCTAGGAAGGCGGGGGAGTGGCTTCTTATATAATACTTTCCTATATTATCAGTCAAAACCATGGAGATCATCTGTATTAGTGTTTCACTTGCTACTATGTCATCCTGTTCACTGAGGTCAAAGCAAAGGGCCTTACCTCCTCTTTATTTCTCCTTTTCTCGTTATTCATCCAAGATCCCTTCTAGCAGACTTGCACTTAAAGCTCTGCTAGTCAGGGAATCAGGGGTTTGAAGGTGTGGTTGTATATTGCTAAGCAACTGGGGGCGATAGGTAGGGCTGGACAACTGGAGAACGAGTCCTGAGGTTGCCTAGCAACTGCCGTGTATTTTCTACCCTCGGATGTACAGTGATCCATCAAAGGAGTCCAAATGCAGGTGGAAAACAGAGCAAGGGACAAATGTTAACAGTGCAAGCTCCACCACTTTTGCACATGGCCACAACACACACACACACACACAGGTGAATACGAGACAGGACTTGTGGTTCAACGGCAGGATGCTGCTTTTGCCATTTTGAAGTGCCCCGACAAAATTAGTAAGATATTACAGAAACAAAAAATAAAAACAGTGTTCCGTACAGATAGAAAAATATCGATGATGGTGAGAAACCCTAAGGATAAAATTGAGTTGGAAAACCAGGGGATATACGAAGTGCCATGTGCCTCCTGTCAGTCATCTTATATTGGACAGACAAATAGATGAATAAGTGTGCGTTTAGAAGAACATAAAATTGCAGTGAGGAAAGAAGAGCAAACTTCTTCTTTGGTACAATACATGAAGGCCACGGGACACAATATTGATTTTAATAAAACCAGAACAGTAGCAAAAAAGGAACATCTCAACAAAAAAATAATCAGGGAGGCCATCGAAATTGAAAAGAGGCTGCAGATGGGACGACGCCTCTAGGTTATCAAGTATTTGGGGACCTGCACTGAGAGAAACTCGATTGTTAACATCAGAAGAGAGGCAGAGATTCCAACAAGCAACCAGTGGTGTTGTAAGGCCTGCCAGAATTCTTCCTTCTTTGCAGAGGGTGGCTAGCAATAGAGAGAGAGAGAGGATTGAGTCAGAAGACAGGCTGAGATCTCAACTAGCAATCAAGGGTGCTGGGATGCCTACCAGAATCCTTTCCCTTCTACAGCAGACAGCAGAGAACCTGAGAAAGTTAGACCTGTAACACGTAGCCAAACAGCCAGGATGAGGAAGCAGGAAGAAAAACTGCTATCCTCCAATCACAACACAGAGTTACAGGCTAACCAGCATACGTCAGCAGCAGCAAACATAGAAAAGCGACAGCTCCGACCTCGCATCACACCCATAGCTTCTAAACTAAACAAGAGCCTGAAGATGACAGGGTTGTGAGCCTGTCGAAACGTTGCTAGAAAGAAAAACTTTTACGGTACTGGTAGGATTTTAGCTAAGGTTTTAAAGGACCTTGCTGAGTGCTCTGTAAGGATTTTTGGAAGATTTTAAGTTAGGATTTTAAACATTTTAACTAACTTATTTAATATGACGTGGGAAAACACCCGAGATTTTAATTTTTTGCATATACACACCCGCGAAAACTTAAGAAGACAGATATATATATATATATATATATATATATATATATATATATATATATATATATATATATATATATATATATATATATATATATATATAATTCCAAAATGTCCTTATTGTTTCTTCTGATTGAGAAAATTACTTCCACCCTTGTGTCTTTCTGTTTCAATGCCAAGATCGCACAAGATGTACTACCTGGTTCTTTTACCTCTATGCCCTGGCTTAACTGTTTCACAATCTCCTTTTCCTTTCCCACCAATCAGGAGACAAAGTTCCAAGATGCAGGTTACATGATAGGATAGCATTTAGCAATCTATTACTTATCCTTTTTAAAATAAGTAGGATAAGTTCCGTGTTTCCCTGAAAATAAGACCCTGTCTTATATTTTTTTGAACCCTGAAATAAGTGCTTGGCCTTATTGCCATGTGCTCAAAAGCCCGATTGGGCTTATTATCAGGGGATGTCTTATTTTGGGGAAAACAAGGTAGTAGTTCTACACCCAAAATCAAACACAGGACAACCTTAGGCCACGCTGCAGTAGCTAACATGAATAAGATCTGGAAAATAGTAATAGCAAAAGCGATCAGACTTACAGTGTATTTTCTAAAACTAGCTAATAACACCACTTTTGTTTTGGAGTAGTACCATGAAATCAATGGAAAGATAATTTAATCAAGAATATAATGCAATAGCTTTTATGAAGGATTTGCTATTAGAATAGCAGTTACAGTATAAAGAAGAAAAGTGAAACACGTAGAAAAAACGAGATATACAAATATTATCGTGTTAGTTAATACTTTAGTATTAACTAAATACTAGTTAATACACCATGTTAGTTAATAAAGGTTACTGGATAACCTTTAGCATAAATTACGGCCTTACAACGTCTTCCCATGGGGTGAACCAAGTCTTTTAGTTCTGCAGCTGTTATAATGTGAAACCAAGATTGAATAATTGTTTCTATTAACTGGGTTTTATTGCTGGGTCGCTTCAAACTAACAAGTTTCTTTATTCGCCTCCATAGATTTTCAATTGAGTTAAGGTCTGGGCTATTCCCAGGCCATTCCAGCAGTGAAATACGATTACCTTGAAACTCCAAAAAAAGTGGTGTTATTAGCCATCAAACCTCAAAAATACACTTTTTCCAAAAGGTTTCCACAATTTTGGCCACTACTGTATATTCCGCATTACAGTGCTTTACAGCCCTCTCTAAGCGGTTTACAGAGTCAGCCTCTTGACCCCAACAAACTGGGTCCTCATTTTACCCACCTCGGAAGGATGGAAAGCTGAGTCAACCTTGAGCCTGGTGAGATTTGAATTGCCAAATTGCAGCAACCAGCGGTCAGCAGAAGTAGCTTGCAAGGGTCATCTCAAAATGTTTCCCTATGCTGAGTGTCGGCAATCTGCGGCTCTGGAGCCGCATGCGGCTCTTTGGGCCTTCTGCTGTGGCTCCCTGTCCCATCATTGGCTGGCCCTGCCCCTCACCCTCCCCTCTCAGTCACTCCTTGTGTGGCCTTGGAAATCCGAGAGATACAGAGAGGGGGGGAGAGATAGAGAGGGGAAGACGGAGGCAGAGAGAGATACAAAGAGGGGAGGAGAGAGGGGAGACAGAGAGGGGAGAGAGAGAGATATATAGAGAGAGAGACAGAGAGAGGGGGAGAGACAGACAAAGAGAAAAAAGGGTTTTGTGGTTCCACGTGTTTTTTAACAACTGGTTCCATGCCCTAATGACCGGCTGGATAGGCGTGGCTGGGAGGGGGTGTCATGTGACTGGCTGGGAGTGAGTGATATGGAGTTGGCCACACCCACCCAGGTTTTGTGGCTCCCGGTGTTTTTTTTTTTCCTGTGGGAAATGGGTCCAAATGACTCTTTGAGTGTTGAAGTTTGCAGACCCCTGCCCTGTGCTATAGTTAGCAGAACTTAACATCTCTCAAAACTCTCCCTTCCTATATTGATAGGTATAGAAAATGAGGGTTCTGGTTTCTTCCTTTTTTTGCATGTGGGTCTTGAGTCACTTTGAGGGTCCTGATTAGTTCATATAAAATCTGAGTGATATAAATGAAATAGTTACCACGTAAATGATCTGACGTGATGAAAAATGCAAGACAAAAACCTCTTCAAATACACCTTTTAAAACACAGTATATAGGCTTTGAAATTCCACCATCTGCAAGATGTTTTATGTCCCCCTTATGTAATTCCACCTTGCTGGAATTATGTCTTTTCCATGTGGCAGTCAAGGATCAAATAAGGAGGGGGACGTAGGTCTTCGGCTACCACAAATTCCTGAAGTCACATCCTGAATCAAAATGAAACAAAACCCAGTTACTAACTCTTGTCAGAGGAAACCTTAATCACACATCCAGTTCTATATTAGGATTGGATTAGAGTTGCTCAGGAGTCAATTCTTCCTTTAGCCTGGACAGATTTGACAGATTCTGACATTTTCTGTGCCAGTGCGGTTCCTATATTTTGCGCGACTTGATGAATGACAACTCAAGCTACAATGGCACCATGTAGCAGTCCAACTAACATTTCTTTTTCTTCTTAAGTATGTCATACGTCCAAGCCAGTTCAGGCTTTGTCATGTCATGATGAAGTTAGTGGTTTTGGTCTGCTCCCTCAGTACTTCTAGTTTTTGAAATCATCCTTCTCCCATCCCCTTTCTCCTCCTCTTCCCTCTCCTTCTCCTTCCCCTTAATTTCTCCAATCCCCTTCATCTCCCTCTCCTCCTCCCTCCCCTTCCCCTTACTTTTGCCCCCTCCCTCTCCCCATCCTCCCCATCCATCCTCTCTCCCTCTTCCCCCTCCTCCTCCCTCTCCTTTCCCTTACTTTCTCCCCTCCTCCTCCCCCTCCTCCCTCTCTGCCTCCTCCTCCTCCTCCTCCCTCTCATTCTCTGTACTTTCTCTCCTTCCCCTTTCTCTCCCCATCCTCCTCCTCCCTCTCCTTCCCCTTACTTTTGCCCCCTCCCTCTCCCTGTCATCCCCATCCATTCTCTCCCCTTCTTCCCCTTCTCCTCCCTCTCCTTTCCCTTATTTTCTCCCCTCTCCTCCTCCCCCTCCTCCCTCTCCTTCCCCTTACTTTTGCCTTCTTCTCCTCATCCTCCCTTTCCCTCTCTGCCTCCTTCTCCTCTCTCTCCTTCCCCTTCCTTTCTCCTTTCCCCTTCCCGCTCCCTCTCCCTCTCCTCCATTTCCCTCTCCTCCCTCTCCCTTTCCCCTTCCTCCTCCTCCTCCCCTAAGAAAGAAACAGAGATGACAGTATTGTTATTAAGACTCCTTTGGCACCTTAGATACACCTTCATCCCCTGTTCCATCCTTGCCAGATCATCTAGCCAGATAAGTGGTAATGGGAAACCTTGGAGCTGTTCTCCAGCTCCATTGAAACATCAGTGCTGGAGAAGAACATTTGGTGTATACTGTTCTCACACTGGGGATGGCACTAATGCCTGTCAAATATTATGCTGCCGAAAGTAGACTTTGGCCACCTCTAGGTCCACTTTGCTTACTTGGTTAGAGTTGCAGGCCCATCAAAGGCCATTCTCAAAGCCTTTTGTTGCTGCTGGTGAAATCATTTTATTGACCCACACCACTTTATTTACAGATCTCTGATGACATCGTTGCCCTCAGACAGTGTAATGTCACATTGGTGGCCTTCACGGTCTGCTTACAAGCAGTGTAGAATTACAATGAGGAACAAAACTTCCTTCGATTAATTGTTTTCCATATTTCTCTATGTAGCTGCATGAAGTTCTAAATGATGGTCTCTTCCCCTTTCCTTCCCTTCCCTTCCCTTCCCTTCCCTTCCCTTCCCTTCCCTTCCCTTCCCTTCCCTTCTCTTCCCTTCCCTTCCCTCACTCCCTCCCTCCCTCTCTCCCTCCCCCTCCTCATCTCTCCCTCCCTCCCTATTTCCTTTCCTCCCTCTCTCCATCTCCTCTTCCTTCCTTCTTCCCTCCCTCCCTCCCTCCTTCTCTCCTCCTCCTTCTCCTCACCCCTCCATTTTTCCTCCCTCCCTCCTCTCCCTCCCTCCCTTCACCTCCTCATCCCTTTCTTTCCTTCTTTCTTTCCTTCCTTCCTTCCTCCCTCCCTCCCTCCCTCCTTCCCTCCTTCCTTCCCTCTGCCTCCTCATCTCTCATCCCTCCCTCCTTTCCTCCCTCCCTCCCTCCCTCCTTCCTTCCTTTCCTCCCTCCCTCCCTTGCTGAATGGAAAATCTCCAGCAATTCCTTGCTCCTTTCATTTTATTATATTTATACTAGTGGCAGAGGCACCTGCTCCTGACATCTGAGACCGTTTGGATGACATAACCAAGAACCAAAATAGTAACAACCCTCTGGGCCTTCATTATCAACCATGTGAAGCTGCTGTGGGGCTGCCAAGTCAAACAATAATTCCACCCACCGAGAAATAAATATTCCCAAGACAGCAAGCGATCGCTGGTGAGAATAGAAAGAGGCTGGCAGAAGAAACTCCTGTTGTGTCTAAGGAAGACATGGTATCTAAACATCTCTGTGCATTATTTTCTCTAGCCACCATTATCTGGGGACAATGCACACAGATAAGAAGAATATTAGGTTCCTTGTTTTAGTATTTGCCTGCTTATATTACATATGAAAGTTTGCTGAGATACAAGGTAGCATCAAAAGCCCCAGAGCAAGAGCCCCTGTTCAGTTTTATGGAATACAATGTTTTGGCTCTAACTGAAAGGACCTAACATGCCTTCGTTAACTCAAAAGCTAAGCAATGTCAGATCTGATTGGTACTTAGATAAGAGACCATCATCAGAAAATCCCAGAGGAACAGACTAAACAGGGAGTTTTAAAAAATCCAAAAGAAGGACATTACAGAAGAGTTAGAATAACAGAATAACAAAGTTGGAAGGGACCTTGGAGGTCTTGTAGTCCAACCCCCTGCTCTGGTGGGAAACCCTATTCTATTTGAGCCGAGGTGGCACAGTGGTTAGAGTGCAGTACTTCAGCTACTTCACCTGACTGCTAGTTCAGCAGATCAGCAGATCAAATCTCATCAGCTCAAATCTCACCAGCTCAAGGTTGACTCAGCCTACCATCCTTCCGAGGTGGGTAAAATGAGGACCGAGATTGTTGGGGGCAATATGCTAATGCAATATGTTAATATGCAATATGCTATATGCTAACTTTGTAAACCACTTAGAGAGGGCTGTAAAGTACTTCGAAGCGGTATAGAAGTCTAACTAATAATAAATAAATAAATATTTCAGACAAATGGTTGTCCAATTTTTTTTTTTAAAAAAAACTTCCAACCACGAAGTTTAATGAAAAGGACTAGGGGAGACATGATAGGAGTCTTCCAATATCTCAGGGGCTGCCACAAAGAAGAGAGAGTCAAGCACCTGAGGGTAAGACAAGAAGCAACGGGTGGAAACGAATCAAGGAGAGAAGCAACTTAGAACTAAGGAGAAATTTCCTGACAGTTAGAACAATTAATCAGTGGAACAACTTGCCTCCAGAAGTTGTGAATGCTCCATCTTTTAAGAAGATGTTGGATAACCATTGATCTGAAGTGGTGTAGGGTTTCCTGCCTAAGCAGGGGGTTGGACTAGAAGACCTTCAAGGTCCCTTCCAACTCTGTTATTCTATTCTATATTGATGGACAAAATGACAAAACAAGCAAAAGAACTGCATCAAATTGGAGGGAAGAGTCTCCCGGCAAAGAGCATAATCCCTCTTATTCCAAATGCCTTGTTTGTTATTGCCACTCTGATTTCTATTAATCTGTTGTTGTAGGATAGTTCAGCAAACAGTTTAAATCGTGGATTGCCTACACATTATGCCCAGTGCATTGGTGATGGGTGGTAACCTCTCAATGTTGCCATGGCAACATTTCTTCTTCCTGTTTATATTGTGCGGGCGAACGAAAAAGGGAGAGCCATATGCTGCCAATTGCACCTTGTCTCTCTGCCTCTAGCGAGGATGAGAATAATTCATTTACCAACGAAAGCTACTACCGCTGTTACTATTGCTATTACAATCCTTTTAAGCTCTTTCTGTTTGAGGCTAGAATTTATCCAGTGTTTGTAAGTTACTAAAAGACATTTCCTCACCAGTGATATATGATAACATCTTCCTAGCATGACTCAGCCATCACTGAAATAATAGACTGTTAAGTCCTCAGCAAGATGACGTATGGTTTCGCGTGTTGCTACCGTTCCTGATTGGTTGAAGCTTCCGGAGTTACTGAGCGGGAAGCTGCGCGACCTCCGATTGGTCGCTCTGTTTTGACAGCCGGCTATTTAAGCCACTGTCAGCCAAATTGTTCTGCTTTCGTGTTACGAGTTGGTTGTTACTTAATAAAGGATCGTTCTAACAATCGCTTGCCCATGCCATTGTTCTACGTATAGAGCACTGGCGACGAGGATGGGATTGTGGTGTACTTCTGAGGTAAAATTGACTGTGGAAACCTCCACCACCCTCTAGAGTTACCATGTCTACCTTCTTACCGGTGTTCTCTCCTTTTGTCCCTGCCTCTGAGACGTGGGACACCTATATGGAACGTTTTGAGTGTTTTTTTGCAAGCGAACGCTCTGACTGAACTTTCTAGCGACCGCAAACGGGGTTATTTCCTCAGCTCTTGTGGGAGCGAGATTTTTGCCGCTGCTAGGGCTCTAGCGGCGCCTCAGCAAGTTTTTGATGTTCCTTGGGAGACCTTGGTGGAGAAATTAAAGAACCATTTCTCCCCTACCCCGTCTCGCATCGCGCGGCGTCATGCATTCTGGCAGCACTCACAGACAGAGGGTGAATCCGTGAACGATTACATGGCTTCCTTGCGTTCAGCAGCTCTCCATTGCGAATTCTGCGACCACTTGGACGAGATGTTGTTGGACCAGCTGGTTTGCGGTATCAAGGACTTAAAGCTACAACGGCGCCTTTTGGCTCGCTCTGAGCTGACCCTCCAAGTCGCCCTGGACGAGGCCAGGGCTGCCGAAATGTCCGGTCGCTCAGCCGCTGAAATCCACCGTCATCAGACGCCCGCTCTATCGAATGCTAAACCCCTGTCAGTACATTACAAGGACTCGGATCAGGGAGAGTCCTCCGACGAGGAAAGGGAGGTGAGCCGCCTCAAGGCAACTCAGCGGAAGCGCGGCGGGTCCACCAAACTTTTTAAGTTTGCGCAGGACACCTGTTTGGGTTGCGGCGGCAACCATCGCCGTCCCGACTGCCGTTTCAGGACCGTCGTGTGCCGCCGCTGCGGGAAGAGGGGCCATTTATCGAGGGTCTGCAGAGCACCAGCCCCGATGTCCGATGTTTCCTCTGGGCCACCCCCGGAGCACCGCTGTGGTTGGAAAGTGCCTGCTCGCCGCGAGGATTGCCTCGCTGTCACCCGCTACGAGGACCCGCCGGACATCGCTGTGAGCAACGCCACTCATGCAGCCTCTGCCAATAAGCTCTTCCTGACTGTGGGTTTGGAGGGGTCGGCCTGTACAATGGAGGTGGACACCGGGTCCTCCAAGTCACTCATAGCGTGGGCGACCCTCTCTAAGTTGTTGCCGGGCTTGTCTCGCAGCCGGCTCAGGCCGTGCCCTGTCCTCTTAAAGGACTACCAAGGGAAGGCTATTCCTACTCTGGGATATGATAATTTCCTGGTGTCTTTCCGCTCATTTTCTGGTAAATTACCACTAATTGTGGTTAGAGACGCCCGACCTACCCTATTAGGACTGGATTGGTTTGCTGCTTTAAATTTGTCCATCTCTGGTGTGCATAGGGTAGTCCCCGATGTTCCTTCTATTCTGGCCCGTGAGTTCGCTGACGTGTTCTCGGACCAGTTGGGTAAATACACGGGTAGGCCAATATCCTTTAATTTGGACCCTCAGGTGATGCCAGTCCGCCTCAAACCGAGGAGAGTGCCTCTAGCCTTGCGCCCGCACATTGACACAGAGCTTGACAAATTAGTGGCTCAGGGCATACTAGTCCCCGTGGATCATTCCGCTTGGGAGACCCCTATAGTAATTCCTTTAAAGCAGGACGGCTCAATTATAATTTGCGCCGACTATAAATGTTCCCTAAACAAGGCGTTGCAGGCCAACCCGTACCCGGTGCCAGTGGTGCAGCACTTGCTGCACTCCCTGGGTCATGGCAAGGTATTTGCCAAGCTGGACCTGGCCCAGGCTTATCAGCAATTACCAGTTGATGAGCCGACGGCCATGGCCCAAACCATTGTCACTCATAGGGGTGCATTTAAATGCACCCGGCTTCAGTTCAGCTACAGGCGTTCCTGGTGCTCCTCAATTTTTACTCCATTTTTTTGCCTCATAAAGCATCCCTCGCCGAGCCCCTCCACCGTCTCCTAGATGCTAAGTCGCCCTGGGGGTGGAGTCGCGCTGCTGAAACGTCATTCCAAGCTGTCAAAGACGCGCTGACGTCTGAGGCAGTTCTCGTCCAATACGACGAGAGCTTACCCTTGTCCTTGACTTGCGACGCCTCGCCCTATGGCATTGGTGCCGTTCTGAGTCACGTTTTTCCTTCAGGCCTCGAGGCGCCTCTCGCCTTTTATTCCCGTACCCTTTCCACTCCGGAAAGGAACTACAGCCAATTGGATCGTGAGGCTCTGGCGGCTGTCGCCGGGGTCAAACGATTCCATGATTATCTTTATGGCCGTTCCTTTACCCTGATCACCGACCACAAGCCCCTTCTGGGGTTGCTGGCCGGTGATCGGCAAACCCCGGTCATGATTTCACCCCGCATGTCCCACTGGGCGGAGTTTCTGGCCGGGTATTCCTATCGCCTGATTTACCGGCCTGGCTCAGCCATCGCGAACGCCGATGCTTTGAGCCGGTGCCCAGTGCCCGCCCCGGCCTCTGATCCGGCTCCCGCCTCATCAGTTCTTCTTGTTGAGGACTTCGATTTTCCCTTGACTGCTTCTGACATCAGCGCTGGGTCCTTGGCGGACCCTGCCGTTTCCAAAGTTTTGGATTGGGTCCGCAGGGGATGGCCTAAGGGTCCCGTGCCTGCAGATCTCCTTCCCTTTTTCAGACGATTAAATGAGCTGTCCACCCAAAGGGGTTGCCTCCTTTGGAGAAATAGGTTCGTTGTCCCTGAGGGTTTGCGTCGCCCCATTCTGGCCCACCTACACAACGCTCATCCGGGAATCGTCCGCATGAAGGGGCTGGGCCGCAGCTATGTGTGGTGGCCCGGCATGGATGGTGATATTGAGCAGTGGGTTGCTACGTGCCCCCAGTGCCAAGCGTCCAGGCCTGTTTCCCCGGCAGCCCCCCCCCAGAGAGTGGGAGGTCCCCAGGGCACCTTGGGCCTGACTTCATATGGATTTCGCTGGCCCCTTCCAGGGTCATATGTTCTTGGTTGTCGTAGATGCATACTCTAAATGGGTAGAATTAGCTCTTATGCACTCTACGACGACCGAAGCTGTCATCCGGGTGTTGGAAGGGTTGTTCGCAACGCATGGGCTACCTGATACCGTTGTTAGCGATAATGGACCTCAGTTTACGTCAGCACAGTTCCATCGGTTTGTGGCTAAGCTGGGCATTCGCCATACGACGACGGTCCCCTTCCATCCGGCCGCGAATGGACGGACGGAAAGGGCCGTAAGATCGGCTAAAGAGGCGCTTAGCCGCCTGGGCACCACTAATTGGCATCAGAAAATTGCCCAATACTTATTAGCCCAGCACACAACCCCGTGCCCTGATTCCAAGATGAGCCCGGCTGAAATGCTCATGGGCCGACGGCTCTGGACGGTTCTCGACAGATTACACCCTGCCTATTCTCCTGAAATAACCAAGGAGTTCACGCCCCATTGCTGGGCATTCACGATTGGCGACCCTGTCTATGCACAAAACTTCGGGTCTGACAATAAATGGGTGCCAGGCCACACCTGCCAATTAACCGGACCCTACTCTTATAGGGTCCAGCTCGAAGATGGTCGCATCTGGAGGCGGCACGTGAACCAACTGCGGAGGAGGATGCCTTTAACATCAGACCTTCCCTGTAAGCAGACAACATCAGCGGGGGACGATGCGTTCTCGTCGGTTCACTCACCTGCTCGATTTGGGTCTCCCGCGCCGGCTGTCGTGCCGCCCACTCTGCAATCGCAATCCAATGGTTCCCACGAGGACAGTGCTCCGGCTCCGCCTTCGCCAAAGGCCGGCCCTGAACTGCGGAGATCAGGGCGGAGCCGACGCCGGCCTACGTATTTAAAAGATTAAGCATGCGCTGTACTGGTGGGAAGGGGTGTTAAGTCCTCAGCAAGATGACGTATGGTTTCGCGTGTTGCTACCGTTCCTGATTGGTTGAAGCTTCCGGAGTTACTGAGCGGGAAGCTGCGCGACCTCCGATTGGTCGCTCTGTTTTGACAGCCGGCTATTTAAGCCGCTGTCAGCCAAATTGTTCTGCTTTTGTGTTACGAGTTGGTTGTTACTTAATAAAGGATCGTTCTAACAATCGCTTGCCCATGCCATTGTTCTACGTATAGAGCATAGACAGTCTGTCTTCACTGCTGTTATTTTGACATAACGATAGTTAGATGACCAGTGATGGGTTTCAAAAATTTTCCACAACCAGTTCAGTGGGCGTGGCTAGGTGGGGGCATGTGACTGAGTGGGTGTGGCCTACTTGACATCACTCACACCCATGCCCACTCAGTCACATGACCCCCCCACCTAGCCACGCCCACTTAACCAGTAGCGAAAATTTTTGGAATTTCCACCTATCTACCCCTGCCCTCCCTTCGCCAGTCACCCCCATTTCCCCTCCTTTAGCAGATCTGGCCCTAGCCCCACTTCCTCCTCCACCACTGCCTCTTTGTTCAGGCTGCTTACCTACCTCCGGAAGGCAAGCTGACTGGAGTTTTTGGTGGCCCAAAGCCACAGGCCACCAAAAAGTACCAGAGGTCGTGGAAAAAGCTGCTGCCATCACCGCCATGTTCTTCGCGCATGCGTATCCCATAGGACTTGCAAGGCAATGGGATGCGCATGAGTGAAGGACATGGTAGGCGGGGTGAGCGAGCGGTGACTGGGGGACCGGTTCGGGGGCGTGGCCAGCTGGCCATTGCTACCAGTTTGGCGACCTTGGCCAAATTTCTTCCCTCCTTAATCTTGGAGTGAGGGAGGACCCCTTGCAGGGCTGAGCTAAGGATTTTGCACAGTTTCTGCAAGATAAAATCGCTCAGATCCGGACAGGGCTGGACTCTGACTGGGCAGAATCCACTGAGGAGACTGGGGCTTGTCTTGGCGGGGACATCTGGGTTGAGTTTGAGCCTGTTTCATTGGACAGAGGCGACCTCTAGGTTGAACGAGTGGTCAAAAAGGCCATCTATTCAAAATTGAACAGCCTTCTCTCAACAGAAGGGGAGAGATACGACATCATCTATCTCCAGTTTACAACACAGTCCTTTCAGCAGTTCCAAGAAGGTTCCACACCCATTTGCACTACTCAGGTCACCCTGAGAATGCAGATAAACCTCCAAGTGGCCTCAATGACTGTCTACAAGAATGCACATGACCAAATTTTTTGGAGTATAAGACACACTTTTTTCCACCCTAAAAGTGGGTGAAAATTTCGATGAGTCTTATACAGTGAATGTTGTGGTGGGGGTAGGGGGGTTGTTGTGGTACCAATCAGCTGTTCTAGAATGGGCCGCAGTGGTGGTGAACAGGCCACAGGGGCGGCAAATGGGACACAGCGAACGGGCCACAGCGGCGGCCAGCGGACTACACTGAACGGGCAGTGGTGAACGGGCTGCACCAAATGGGCCATGGCAGCAGTGAATGGGCAGCAACAAATGGGCCGCAGTGGCAGCAAACAGGTGGCAGCGAACAGGTGGCGAATGGGCGGTGGCAGTGAACAGGCCATGGCAAATGGGCCGTGGCAAATGGGCTGCAGCAAATGGACTGCAGCAAATGGGTCAGATGAATACCGGATGGATGCTGGGAGGCAGAGGCAGGGTTTTTTTTTCTTGTTTTCCTTCCCAAAAAAGCTAGGTGCGTCTTATAGTCCAAAGCGTTTTATACTCTGAAAAATACGGTAAATTCTTCCATTCCCCACCATCCAGTCAGAGCTGAAGAAGCTTCTTGAATGAGAAGCTAAACGTCTTCAAAGAAAAACAACTGAACCTGGATAGCTCAGCAGACTAATGCATTGTAATTTAACTCCAGCTGTCTGCAATTAGTAAGTTCGAATCTTGCCAGGCTCAAGGTTGACTCAGCCTTCCATCCTTTCTAAGGTAGGTAAATTGAGGACCCAGTTTGTGGGGGCAATAAGCTGACTTTGTATAAATATACAAAAGAATGAAGGCTATTGCTTAACGCATTGTAAGCCGCCCTGAGTCTCCGGAGAAGGGCGGCATATAAATCAATTTTTTTTTAAAAAAAACAAGCAAGTCCAGTTGCCTCTTGAAAAAGCCCCTTTGGACCTTCATCCTTCAGAATCTACCATGTAACAAATATGTTCTTCAAACCCAACTTGGACAGGACACAATTTCAAGCAGAGAACATCTTCAATTAAAGAATCTCTGCTAACAGGGAAACAGTAAGCTGCTTTATAAGACATTTAAGAACAAAGAAGACGGGGTATTAGATTCTTACAAAACAACCTGATCCTTTAATACTTCATTGATTGCTCCCCAAATTATGAATCCAGTGTTTTAAACTGAGACCATAATTATCTTCTATAAAGATCAAAGGAATAACCATTGTGAATTCACTCATGAATAGATTTCTATCACACTTTTATTTTGTACAACTCGAGGAAGCTCACATAATGCCCTCAGCTCCTATTTTCAACACAACATGTGGATTGGGCTGAGGGACAGTCACCCAACTGTCCTCTTTTGCAGATCCAATAAAATCTTAAAAAGAGACTTGTATGAAGCCTTGAAGAAATCCTGAGTTGCATTAACAGAGGGATACAATCAAGATCAAGTGAGGTACTAATATCACTCTATAAAGGCTTAGTAAGACCACACCTAGAATATTGCATCCAGTTTTGGTCACCACACTATAAAACAAATGTTGAGACTCTAGAAAGAGTGCAGAGAAGAGCAACCAGGATGATTAGGGGACTGGAGACTAAAACATACGATGAAACGGTGGCAGGAACTGGGCATGGCTAGTCTAATGAAAAAAAGGACCATGATAGCAGTCTTCCTATATTTGAGGGGCTGCCCCAGAGAGGAATGGGTCAAGCTATTCTCCAAAGCACCTGAAGGCCAGACAAGGAACAATGGATGGAAACCAATCAAGGAAAGATTCAACCTAGAAATAAGGAGAAATTTTCTGGCAGTGAGACCAATCAACCAATGGAAAAGAAATTGCCTTCAGAAGTTTTGGGTGTTCCATCACTGGAAGCTTTCAAGAAGAGACTGGGTTGCCATCTATCAAAAATGGTGTAGGGTCTCCTGCTTGGGTGTGGGGTTGGACTAGATGACCTACAAGGTCCCTTCCAACTCTGTTAATCTGTTAAAAAAAATCTGTGTGATGGGAGATGGTGACTATTCTCCTGCTTATCACCTTCTCAGAAGCATCTGGCCACTGTAGAAACAGCTGGTGTGAAGTCATAATTTGTTGATCTAATCCTACATCCTGCAGGGCCCCATTTAAAATGTTGTGATGCTCTCAGCCACTCCTAAATAAATGTTTCAGGATGTTTGTTTAAAGTTAGCAAGAAGCTCTGTCTGTTCTATCTGAATTCAACATGTTAATTTAGCCTTTGTGATAAATAGCAGACTTTGAAACAGACCTTCCTTCCTCCCTCCCTCCCTCCCTCCCTCCCTCCCATCCTTTTCTCCTTCCTTTTTCCTTTTCCCCTTCCTTCCTTCCTTCCTTCCTTCCTTCCTTCCTTCCTTCCTTCCCTCCCTCCCTCCCTCCCTCCCTTCCTTCTATCCACCTACTCACCCAGAATTATAATCTACAAATAAGGCAGGCTTTCTTAAGGCCTGATTTTTCACACAGAATTCAGGTTCAGGATTAAGTTTGACTTTTAGTTCATAGATACCTCAGTACCCTTAAGGAAGTTGCAAATCTAAAAGTGCAAAACGGAAATTTCAGAACAAGTGATACAAAAGAGGAATGATGCAGAAGAAGAAATGTATCACCTTTTCTCAAAACTATCATTGGAAGCAGGATCTATCTTCTCGAGGTTGGACTAGATGACCTCCAAGGTCTCTTCCAGCTCTGTAATTCTGTTTTATGTGGGTTGGTTTGATGATGATCATTAATTCTTTTACCCTCTGAACACACAGCCTTATAGAACTGTCAACCATCACTGGTGTTTCCCATTTCTGCCCTCTCTTGATAGCCAGTGTATTATCTAAAGTTGGAAATAAGAGGGAGCTGAACCAGCCCTTTTCCCAGGAGACACAATCAGATTCCACCGCTCAGTAGCACTCACTTATCTTTTGGATTTCTGCCTTGGGACTTAATTTTGTCAGGCAACTCTTGGAACCTCAAGCAAATCCAAACAACAACTAAAAATAATGCACCACCAGGGACCCATTAGAATCTAAGTGCCACATTTCATTCTCTCCCAGGAATCATCCAGGATTGAAATGATTGGTGCTACATGGTCACAGGTGGCCAGCAGTTTCATGTTTGAGATAAACACCTCCCAGCTTCCAGTGAAAATCTTATGGTGTAGTGTCTAAAACTCCTCCTGTATCAAATACCCAGTACTCTCCAACATCTTCATCAATGACTTGGAGGGGATAGATGGAGGAATCATCAAATTTGCAGATGACACCAAGCTGGCAGGAATAGCCAACACTCCAGGACAGGGGTCTCCAACCTTGGCAACTTTAAGACTTCAGGACTTCAACTCCCAGAATTGAAGTCCACAAGTCTTAAAGTTGCCAAGGTTGGAGACCCCTGCTCCAGGAGATAGGCTTAAGATACAGAAGGATCTTGACAGACTTCAACATTGGGCGCTATCTAAAAATATGAAATTCAATGATGAAAAAAGTAAAGTTCTACATTTAAGCAAGAAAAACAAAATGCACAGGCACAGTATATGTGGTACCTTGCTCGATAGTAGTAACTGTGAGAGGGATCTTGGAGTCCCAGTGGACAACCATTTAAATATGAGCCAGTGCTGCAGCTGCCAAAAAAGCCAACACAGTTCTAGGTTGCATAAACAGAGGGATAGAATAAAGATCACGTGAAGTGTAAATACCACTTTATAATGCCTTGGTAAGGTCACACTTGGAATACTGCATCCAGCTTTGGTTGCCACATTGTAAAAAAGATGTGGAGACTCTAGAAAGAGTTCAGAGAAGAGCAACGAAGATGATAAGGGAACTGGAGGCTAAAACATATGAAGAACTCTAGACTGCTTACAACAATACAAAAACAACAACAACCCCACACAATATAAAACAGAACATAGAATGATAGGGTTGGAAGGGACCTTGGAGGTCTTCTAGTCCAACCCATTGCTCGAGCAGGAGAGCTTGTCCTGTCTCTTCTTGAGAATCTCCATTGATGGAGCACCAACAATTTCCAATAGATGATAAGAACATTAAAACCACAATGCTGCAGTGGTTAGAATGCAGAATATCACACGCGAAGTTCAATCTTGACGGGGCTCAAAGCTGACTCAACCTTCCATCCTTCCGAGGTGGGTAAAATAAGAACCCAGATTGTTGGGGGCAACAGGCTGACATTTGTAAAGTACTCAAAGAGTGCTGTAAAGCACTATAGAGCGGTATATAAGTCTAAGTGCTATTGCTAAAAACATCCAGCATTGAGAATTAAAACCTTAAAAATTACCAAAAAACTAGATAAAAAGGGACCAACACCTAAGTATGCTGGAGGTGGAACATTCTCATACTCGATTAAGCACCTCCTAAGTGGGGGACAACTTCTGGAGGCAAGCCATTCGACTGATTAATTGTTCTGCCAGGAAATTTCTCCTTAGTTCTAGATTGGCTCTCTCTTTAATGAGCTTCCAACCATTGCTTCTCAGGTGCTTTGGAGAATAGGTGAACCCTTGCTTCTCTGTGACAGCCCCTCAAATAGCAATAGCACTTAGACTTATATACCGCTTCACAGTGATTTATAGCCACTGGTGGGTTTCAGAAATGCTTACCACTGCTTGCTTTCGCGCATGCGCCCTGCCTTCCATGCATGTGCTTTGCTCGTGCACTCACCTTCCATGCATGTGCCCGGCCTCAAAAACGTGGCTAAATAAAATGTCTTTACCCCCAAACTGGTCCGAACCGGCTGAATACCACCTCTGTTTATAATCCTCTCTAAGCGGTTTACAGAGCCAGCATGTTATCCCAACAATCTGGGTCCTCATTTTACCCACCTCAGAAGGATGGAAGGCTGAGTTAACTTTGACCCAGTGAGACTCGAACTGCCAAACGGCTCACAGCCATCAGTCAGCAGAATTAGCCTGCAGTACTGCATTCTAACCACTGTGCCACCATGGCTCACTGACTGCTATCATATCACCCATAGTCCTTCTTTTTATTAGACTGATAAGACTTTATTGAATCCTCTTCTTTTTCGTTTTGCAACGAATAGTTTTCTTACTCATCATTTACATCTCCTGATAAAGAGTTAAAGAATAAGATGGAAAATAAGAATAAAAGCTATTCTGAAGCAGGTGGCAAGTCTGTAATCCATCATACCTATCTTGAAAGTTCTGCACTGGTTGTCAGTTGCTTAGCGGGCAAAGTCTAATCTACTGACCCTTAAAGATCTAAACAGCCGAGGACAACCCAAGAGGACATAATGTGCTGATTATATCAACATTATAATGCAGACTTCAAAAATGTGTATTTCTTTTTCATCCCAAGCTTCACATTTCACATTCAGTGAATAACATGTAACCATGGGGGCTGTAGGAGAAGAAGAGACAGAGCCTGGGGGCACAGTCAGAGAGGACTCAGCCTAGAATAGTTATGGGTCCACAAATGCTTCAAGTCCATCCCCCTTGAATTCTGTTGACTTGGTTTTTTTCTCTTTTAATGACCGTGTAATCCCTTGCACTTAGGTGGAGTCAGGGCAACCTGAACAGAGTTTCAGCGTTTACTGGCCAGATCCCTTTCATAACACCTAGGTGGTGTTCACAGCAATTAATAATTGCACCCAGAGAGAGAGAAATATCTTCCACTATCTAGGACCGAACTCACAGCCTCCTGATTGTGAGGTGAGAGCTCCATCTCTAGACCACCCCACCGCTCATAATTCTGTTGCCTCTTATCTGGTGCTAACTTACTGTATTTTTCGGAGTATAACACACACCTCTTTACTCTATTCTGATACCAAAAGAAAGTGTTTTCGGCCAGCAGAACATGGGGTGTGCAGAGGCTAAAAAAAGTGCACTGCGTTTCAGGCGGCGGATCTGGCCAGGTGGAAAGAGAAGGTGAGTCTGCTGAGAAGGAGGATGAGGGTGCACAGCTCTGCAATGTGCAGTGGGAAGAAAAGCATTTTCAGGCAGCAGCACTGCGATCCCCTCCCCGAATCCAAAATGGTTCCTGGTTCCCCACTGCACATTGCAGGGAAACTGGGCACCACCTGAAACGTGGCTCTGAGAATTGCATTGGGGAATCCGGCAACAGGCAGCGGTGGCTGGAGAGGAGGGACATTTCACTTTAGGGGCTCCTGTTTGGCTCGGCTCGGCTCCTGGGCACGAAAGGGCTTAGGCGGTGGCGGCGGGGGCTCCTCACATTTCTGGGGAGTGAAGACATTGCGACCATTGTCTGCCCTGAGCCACCCGCTGGGCAGCCAGAGGGGTGACCAGCTGCGAATCGTAGGGCCCCCCTTGTTCACCAAAGTCGCTGGGCAGATTCCCCCCCCCAGA
Organism: Arizona elegans; assembly: GCA_022577455.1. Lineage (NCBI taxonomy): Eukaryota > Metazoa > Chordata > Lepidosauria > Squamata > Colubridae > Arizona > Arizona elegans. Next base: position 91,284,726 of record JAKOOJ010000005.1, on the reverse strand, counting down.
CCGTCCCAAAGAGGTTTGTTCCTCAGGCTGTGCTCTGACCCTCCCCTCAGAGCATGCGAGAGGTCTCTTTGGGGGAAAGCGATTAGTCCCTGCGGATCACAGGAGCACCCCGATAAGTTTTCTGGAAAATAACTTCCCAGTAATCGACACCCTCTTTCCCAGCCGAGTCTCTGAGGCACCTCTCGCTTGCAGGAGGAGGAGGAGGAGGGCGGCGTAAAGCAGCTCCACCTTAAATGCTGGTAGGCAGAGATGGAATTCTTTTTTTCTTGTTTTCCTCCCCTAAAATTAAGGTGTGTCTTATACTCTGGTGTGTCTTATACTCCGAAAAATATGGTAATCCTGACCCTTAGCTGATTAGATTCTTGTCTATAGGCATGAGTAATAAATCTTCTTAACTGGAACTTAATGCACGGTCCTGATATTTTGCACCTGACATGGTCCTTGGTGCCCTCTGAATTTAACGGTTTCATTAGGCTAGAAAGCTTGCTTTTTGTATTTGTGTCAGAGGTTCTTAGTGTTGTGACTGATTGTGAAGAGAAGGACCAGGGGAGACATGATAGCAGTCTTCCAATATTTGAGGGGCTGCCACAGAGAGAAAGGGGTCAAGCTATTTTCCAAGGCACCTGAAGGCCAGACAAGGAATAATGGATGGAAACTGAACAAGGAGAGATTCAACCTAGAAATAAGGAGAAATTTTCTGACAGTGAGAATAATCAACCCGTGGAACAAAAGTTGCCTTCAGAAGTTGTGGGAACTTCATCACTTGAGTCTTTCAAGAAGAGATTGGACTGCCATTTTGTCAGAAATGGTGTAGGGTCTCCTCCCTGGGTGGGGGTTGGATTAGATGACCTACAAGGTCCCTTCCAACTCTGTTAATCTGTTATTTGTTTTCTTTCACAACCTTTCCTAATATATTGTCTTTTATAAATGTTGGACAGTTAAGTCCCATAATCCTGAAATAGAGGACTGCAAATTCTGAGAGATGTACTCCAATTGATTCCAATAGAGAGCGATAGGTTTTCATCCTAAGAGTGCTCCCAAAATTAATTGTAAGAAAGAAAGAATGGTCCCAGATGTGTATTTATTTATTTATTTATTGGTTCGATTTATATGCCGCCCTTTTCCGGAGACTCAGGGCGGCTTACAATTCGTTAAGTATTGTACCTATGAATGGGCTTACAAATAGTTTTTCATATGTTCATTTTGTCCATAATATGATCAAAATAGCCTTGGAACATCAGATAAATTCTTTGCTATCTTATTAAAAGGGATCAGAAAGGTGTACTGACATGTATGCTTCCTGCTCAACTTTTGATATTAAAAAAAAAAAAGACTCTGCAAACATGAACAAGTTTCTTCAGTTAAAGAAAGAAAGGTCATTACACTGACTAATTTGGTCAGGTCACCATGGAAAATAAAAGAGCAGAGGACTGAGCCAAAAGGCATGGCAGATCCAAATGAATTTTCCACTGTGGTAGCTGGAAATGAAAAAGGAATATGTTTTTAATTTGGGGGAATGTGGTTTATATGTGGCTGGGAAGGGGAAAGGGGAGATCAAAGTGTCAGGTGGCCCCAGAGGGACTTTTAAATGATAATGGGGACCAAAATAATGTGTGCTTTTAATTTCCTCTTCTACTGTTTTTTTTTAAAAAATGGTTCTTTTGGGTTATATATATATAAAAAATCTGCTTAATATATTTTGGCCTGGAAGAGCCCGAATGGAAAAAGATCTGAAGGATAAATGATTTTTATTGGACTATAAAGGAATGCTATGCTGTGCTATGCTATGCTATCCATTTTATTCCGTACTCGGTACAGAATTCTGTGTAATATTTAGACTCACTGGATATCATTGTAAACATTTCAGCTAGCATGAAAGCAATAACAGTGCCATGACTTGCATGCCCTATATAGAATTAATATATGCATATATTATTATTATTATTATTATTATTATTATTATTATTATTATTATTATTATTTATTGGTTAATCTTTAGTGAGATTCACAGCCTTTGAGGCTGGTTAATAGCTCAGCAGCTCGAGTCCTAACCAAGGACCTAGGAACTGTTAAGGTATCGTCGGAGGATGTATTATTATTATTATTATTATTATTATTATTATTATTATTATTATTATTATTATTATTATTTTATTGTATACAGAGTTTTGGTGATCCCTTCCTTCCTTCCTTCCTTCCTTCCTTCCTTCCTTCCTTCCTTCCTTCCTTCCTTCCTTCCTTCCTTCCTTCTTCCTCCTTCCTCTATCTACCTTTCTTTCTTTCTTTCTTTCTTTCTTTCTTTCTTTCTTTCTTTCTTTCTTTCTTTCTTTCTTTCTCCCTCTCTCTCCCTCTTTCTTTCTTTCTCCCTCTCTCTCCTCTCTTCTTTCTTTCTTCCTTCCTTCCTTCCTTCCTTTCTTTTTTCCTTCCTTCCTTCCTTCCTTCCTTCCTTCCTTCAGTCTACGATTAGTTCTCCAGTACCAGCGCCATCTGTAATTCATTCAAAACTATTCGTTTCAGCTGATGAGGTAATTTCCATGTAAATGGACAACGACAGTCTCCGTGTAAAAACATTTCTCTTTTCCCACATAACTTTTTATACATTATATGGCGAGCTACCCCCCCACCCTCCATTTTTCTTTGTACCATACTTTCTGACCCAACACTGGAGACAAAAGAAAGTTGCTCAAAGAGTTTGAGTAACATCAATAGGTTCAATTATCTGGGCCACCCAATTTTGGATCTTTGACTATGGATTTCAGCCCCGGCTGCAGAAATCCAAAATGGCTACTAGATGCCAGCAAAACATTGCACTCTATTTCTTGGCAGATCCTTAGAAGCTGTCCAGATAATTAACCCTAGTGTAGAGATTTTGTCTTCAAGAAATCTACACAAGTCACGACCTCTATATTGGTTGTTACTTGGTAGCTACATTAAAATGCAATCCATCAGTCCTTGCTGAGGAAACATCTGCTACCATAAAAGGGGCTGCTTTGATTGGCTGAGCTTTAATCTACTAGCTGTGTCTTTATTAATTCGCCATAAGTTAAGGAAAGCAATTGGTGGATTTTTCCAAGCATCATTTCCCCTCCTATCGAATATCATCAACCCTTGGGGGAAAAAATCTACCACTCGTTTTCTTTGATGTGAGTGGAAACAAGGTAAGGGGAGGTCTGACAGCAAGCTAGGTGGGTGAGTTTAGCCATCTCTTCAAGCTTGCTTGGTTTCTGTGCAAGGGTTTTGCTTGGGTGTGTGAAAAACAATAGGGGACCTTCATAAATCTGGCACTAGTTAACCACTGCACAGGCAGATGTGTTCTGTAGAAGCCAGATGTCCATGTCTCCTGCAGTGCAGTCAAAAGAGCCAAAAGGAGGGCAGGTTCTAGTGATGGGAAGGGAGGGATCAACCTGAAGAAGTCAATGGGAACTGGACAGATCCTAGTTCCTGACTCTAGCATCATCATCAATAGCAGAACTGACATCATATACACAGTAAAAAGTGTTTAGAAATCACTTCAGGTGAAAATGCTAAATAAGTAAGTATGTTGGAAATGAGAGGAGGGATGGGATGGGATGGGATGGGATGGGAGAAGAGAAGAGAAGAGAAGAGAGAAGAGAAAATGGAGAACAGAATATGGAGAACGGAACGGAACAGAACAGAACAGAATGGAAAACTTTATTTGACCAAGTGTGGTTGACCACACAAGGAATTTGTGTGAGAGAGTTTAGTTTAAATCAGGGGTGTCAAACTGGCGGCCCACAGGCCGGATGCGTCACATGCAAGCCACACCCACCCCAGCTGTACTAATGGGAAAAATGTTGTGAAACATCATGTGATGGCAACGTGATGCCACGAATTTGACACCCATAGTTTAAATCATTAGGATATGTCGAATAGAATAGAATAGAATAGAATAGAATAGAATAGAATAGAATAGAATAGAATAGAATAGAATTCTTTATTGGCCAAGTGTGATTGGGCACACAAGGAATTTGTCTTTGGTGCATACGCTCTCAGTGTACATAAAAGAAAAGATACATTCGTCAAGAATATAAGGTACAACACTTAATGATAGTCATAGGAAAACAGTTTAAAATGACTGCTGACATGAATTCTGCTCTAGAGGGCTGTAAAACACTGTGAAGCGGTATATAAGTCTAAGTGCTTTTGCTATTGCTATTTGGAGGTATATGGAGATGAGGCATGTAAGAACTGAACTATGTTTTTCCTTTTTTCAGAAACTGGACTGGAAGGGAAGGGCAGGTTGTGAAGCATCTGGTTTGTTACAGCATGTTAGCTAAATGGTAGTCTTGGCTGCATTCATTGTTGGATCACTAGTTATGCCGCAAAAAAATAAATAAATGTGGAACAGCCTTATGAGGTAGGTCCCTCAGAAAACATGTCCAGATGAACTAATTCTACTTTATTTAATTTATTTTTTGTATAATTTTATCAAAGATTTTTTTCTAAAAAAAAAAAAAGAAGAAGATAAAAATGAATATAAAGTAAGAAGAAAGTGAGCTAAAAGTACAAGGAAAATTAGAGAAGAAAGAAAAAAAGAAGAAGCTTAGCATTAGAAATGCAACATAATTAAGAATCCAGCGGATGCCCTCTGATTATAGAAGTACCTTTTATGGAAATTTGAGACAGGACAGAAGCTGATGTCAAGGCTGTATATTCCAACACCTCTGCCAGCAAAACCACAGAAAATACCGCCTCGTACTTAATGGCCTTCACGTAGCCAAGGTTCAATTTCACGTTCCAGGATTCTGCAGTGCTGAAATATGTCCCGGTTACAATTTACTTTGCTTGGGGTTTATGATTTCATTACCTTAGGCCAAGTTAGATACACTGCTATTTCGCTGGCAGTCAGAAGGACCGATTGGGTGGATGGCCTTCTGCAGGCTTGGAGGAAATTTATTCACCCAGAACTTAACAAAATAACAAAAGAGTTCACTGAACACACTCAAAACCGTAGAAATGGTGGTAGACTTTAGGAGAAACGCTTCCATACTTCCACCTCTCACTATACTAGATACACAGTATCAACAGTAGAGACCTTCAAATTTCTAGGTTCCACCATATTGCAAGATCTAAAATGGACACCCAACATCAAAAACGTCATCAAAAAAGCACAACAAAGAATGTTCTTTCTGCGCCAACTCAGAAAGCTCAAACTGCCCAAGGAGCTGCTGATCCAGTTCTACAGAGGAATTACTGAGTCTGTCATCTGCACCTCTATAACTGCCTGATTTGGCTCTGCAACCCAACAAGACAGACACAGACTTCAATGGATAATTAGAACTGCAGAAAAAACAATGGCTACCAACCTGCCTTCCATTGAGGACCTGTATAATGCATGAGTCAAAAAGAGGGCTGTGAAAATATTTACAGACCCCTCGCATCCTAGACATAAACTGTTTCAACTCCTACCCTCAAAACGACGCTATAGAGCACTGCACACCAGAACAACGAGACACAAGGACAGTTTTTTCCTGAATGTCATCACTCTGCTAAACAAATAATTCCCACAACACTGTCAAATTATTTACTAAATCTGCACTACTATTAATCTTCTCATCGTTCCCATCACCCATCTCCTTCCACTTATGACTGAATGACTGTAACTTTGCTGCTCGTATCCTTACAATTTATATTGATATTGTTTCCGGATTGCTTATTTGTTACCTATGACTATCATTAAGTGTTGTACCTTATGATTCTTGACGAACGTATCTTTTCTTTTATGTACACTGAGAGCATATGCACCAAGACAAATTCCTTGTGTGTCCAATCACACTTGGCCAATAAAAAAATCTAATTCTAATTCACTGTAAAGCAGTATTAACACTCAGTGTAGTCTTAATTTTATCCAGCGGTGAGTTTCCAATATTCTTCCTACTGGTTCATCCCGCACGTGCCTTCCACGCATGTGCTTGGCTTTCTGGTTATTCACTTTGCTAGCGTGTGCACCTTTTGTGCATGCACCCGGCCTCGAAAATGTGCCTAAATAGGATGTCATGAAGCCGGGATCGGTAGGCAGGGGCGCTGCTACAGGTTCGAGCAAACCGGTTTGAACCGGCAGAATACCACCTCTGATTCTATCCCTCTGTTAATGCAGTTTAGGATTCAGCTGGCTTTTTTGGTGGCCATCATCTGAGAAGCTAGGCTTCCCTAAGTCAACAAAAGCCATAGTTTATATGCTCAGTAGCTTAGAGAAGCTCCAAAGCCCTCAGCCCAGGGGTGAAATCCAGCAGGTTCTGACAGGTTCTGGAGAACCGGTAGCGGAAATTTTGAGCAGTTCAGAGAACCAGCAAATACCACCTCTGGCTGGCCCCAGAGCGGGGTGGGGATGGAGATTTAGCAATATCCTTCCCCCAGGAGTGGGGAGGGAATGGGGATTTTGCCATATCCTTTCCCTGGAGTGGGGTGGGAATGGAGGTTTTGCAGTGTCCTTCCCCTGCCATGCCCACTAAGCAACACCCACCAAGCCACACCATCCCCACTGAGCCATGCCCACAGAACCGGTAGTAAAAAAAATTGGATTTCACCACTGCCTCAGCCTGTATTTCATCTCAGACTTCATTTTATTTTTAAATTTAGCTTGGTTCTATGCAGGGGTGAAATGCTCCTGGTTTGGACTGGATCACCCGATCCGGTAGCGATGGCGGCAGGTGGTTTGGAGAACTGGTAGCAAACATCCATGCCCCCCCCCCCACCCCCAGCTGAGCCGCACAATCATCAGAGGCTTTTTAAAAAAGCATTTTTTCTACAACCTCTTCGGCCGAAAAAATGTTTTTAAAAGTAAAAAAAAAAAAAAGCCTCTGACGATCTCACTCAGCTGGGATTGTCAGAGGCTTTTAAAAGCATTTTTTTTTACAACCTCTTCAGATGAAAAAAGTTGGCCACGCCCACCCAGTCACATTAATGCCCCACCAAGCCACGCCCACAGAACCGGTGGTAACAAATTTCACATTTCACCACTGGTTCTATGGTGTACGCAATCACTGCTTACCCTTGACACTACATTCTTCTCTGCGAACATGGTTAATGAGCCCTACCGCCCTAGGATTGTAACATGACTCTGAGGCTCCATGCTGTCTTGCTCAGCACACAAAGCCAGCAGCAAAATGCTGCAAAAATCAAGAGACCCTTATTCCCTGTTATAACCGGTTATATTTTTCTTTCCTCCCTGCCTCAGAATCGGATGAAAAAGTGAGGTCATCTCGGGGTGGTGGTGGGTGTTACACTGTTTGTAGTACATTATTTTTGTTTCCTGGCTCAGTTTCCTGGTTCAGAGTGTTGGAAGAAATATCCTTCTGGGTTCAGCTCCAAGTGGGGAAAAGGACACTGGAAACATGGAGACTGCTTGGAAAGATGGTTTAATGGTGGACAGGATCACATGGTTTGAGTTCCTGAACAGAAAAGGAACGAGATGCTGTGAGTCCCTGGGTTTTATGCCCTCTCTGGGCTTTGAACTTCCTGGGGCACAGGAAGAGTATCCTGATTGGTTGTCAGACTCCCAGGGGGTGGGGCTCTTAGCTAGCCTTGTTGGCTGATGTAATCTTCCCAGGTGCCATGTGGTGAGTTTCTGTTGCTGGATGGGTCCTATTGTGTTGCAGATGATGGTCCATTGACAAAGGGAAGAGGGAATTGCGTTTCTGCCTCTGGCCCATTGACAAAAGGTGAGGGGGGAGGCAGGAAGGTGGGAGCTGCTTTATCTTTAAAACATGTTTCTCCATTTCTAATCTGGAAAATATATTCTGCCTTTTTAATATTTCCTAAAATATTTCATTCTTCTAGGAGAGGGGTGGGTGCTAATTTCCTACAAGAGAAAAGAAAAGTATGTTCTTTTTTGAAAAAAAGTTTTTTTATTTTTATTTCTTAGGCACATATTGTAAATGTGCATTCTCTTATCCATAATTGATCATATATATACATTTTTTTTCTAATGAAAGTATAAAAAATAAGTCATTTTAATTACATTTGGGGTTGCTCTTCTACCCTCTCCCTCTTTTCACAACAAACCTCCTTCTTCTTTCTTCCCCCTCTCTCCCTCCTCTCCTCTTCTACCTTCTTCTTCCTCCTCCTCTCTCTACTTCCTCTCCGCCACTCCTCCCCTCTTTTCTCCCTTTCTCACCTTCTCTCCTGCTCTTGTCTCCTATCCTTTCTTCCTCTCCTTCCCCTTTCTTACATTCCTCCCTCTCACACTCCTCCTCTCTCCCTCTCCTCTCCTCTTCTTTCCTTTCTTTCTCCTTTGTTGTGCAATATTTCCCTTATTTGGTATCCGAGTAACTCCAATTTTCTACTAATATATACTTTCTTTTCAATTTCTTTCCCATTTTATCCAATCTATCATTTCATAATTGTACATTTATATTTATAATCTTCTTTCTTCCCCCCATCCCCCTTTTCCATTTACTCTGGTGTCATCTGAGTTTCTATTTCTTTTTTATCTTATCCCTCATTTAACTTTATATTATCTATATCATTTGTTTATCAACTTTTATTCATATTTCTAGAAAAGAAAAGCAGGTAAGGCATGGTGGTTAAAAGAAAAACAAGGTTTATCCAAAATGTCTTTTCTTCTTAGGGCTGTTGATTGAAACTTGGAGCAGAATAACTTCACTGGGATGGGACTGAACAGCTTCAAATGGCTAACTATTTTGCTGAGTTATTCTATTTACAGCTGTTAGCTAGCATGGCATAGGAATAATTGCTGGGGGTGGTTCTCCAGATGTTCAATGCCAGGCTAGTGGAATTTGGGAACATCTGGAGGAGAACAAATATAGGGCTCATTGGATTAATGATCAGGCAATTCGGAAAAGCCTATGAAATTTGCCAAATCAGTCAATTGGTAAGGAAAGGAGTGGTGCGGTGGCCTAGAGGTGGAGCTCTCGCCTCACAATCAGGGGTGTGTGAGTTCGATCCTAGGTAGAGGCAGATATTTCTCTCTCTGGGCACAAGGAGAATATAGGAAGGGCATCTGGCCATTAAACACTCTGCTAGCTCCATTCAGTTGCCCAGACTCCACCCCGCAAGGGATTATGGGATGGTTAAAAGATGATGAGTCAATTGATAAAGAAACACCGTATTTTTTGGAGTATAAGATGTACCTTTTCCCCTCCTAAAAGTGGGTGAAAATTTAGGTGCATCTTATAGACTAAATATGGGTGTTTTTGGCCTCCCGAACCCTCTGTGTGTTGCATTTTTGCCCTCCCCGGACCCCAGAAGCACTCTGCAGAGCTCTGCATGGCCTGTTTTTGCTAAAAACGGGCCCATTTTTGGGTTCCCAAGCCCTCTGTGCATCACGTTTTTGCCCCTCCCAGGCCCCCAGAAACACTCTGCAGTGCTCCGCATGGCCCATTTTTGCCAAAAATGGCCCAATTGTTGGGCTCCCAAGGCCTCCACGCATCGTGCTTTCACACTCCCAGGACTCCAGAAGCACTCTGCAGCAGGAGTGAAATGTAAAATTTGTTACTACCGGTTCTGTGGGCATGGTTTGGTGGGGGTGGGGGGTTAATGTGACTGGGTGGGCGTGGCCAACTTTGTTTTTTTAAACTCTTCAAAGCATTTTTTCTAATGCTTTGAAAAGCCTCTGCCGATCAGGCAACTCAGCTGGGATCATCAGAGACTTTTCAAAGCATTTTTTTACTACCTCTTCGACCAAGAGGTTGCAGAAAAAAATGCTTTGAAAAGCCTCTGACAATCCTAGCTCAGTCGCACGATCATCAGAGGCTTTTTTTTTTAATTTTTAAAAGCATTTTTTCATCGGAAGAGATTGTAGAAAAAATGCTTTTAAAAGTAAAAAAAAAAAAGCCTCTGATGATCGTACGGCTCAGCTGGGCATGGTGGTGGTGGTGGGGCGCAGGGATTTTTGCTACTGGTTCTCCAAACCAGCCACTGCCATCGCTACTGGATCGGGCAATCCGGTCCGAACCGGGAGCATTTCACCCCTGCCCACCCCTGCCCACCCCTACCCACTCCTACACCCCCTACCCAACCCAGCTCTATGCCGTCCTATTTAGGCACATTTTTGAGGCCAAGCGCATGCACGGAAGGCGCCGGTGGGGCGAACCGGTGGTAACAAAATGTGAAACCCATCACTGGTGAGAACGTATTCTCCATAGCATCTGAGGGCCGGACAAGAAGCAATGTGTGGAAGTCAGAGGGAGATCCAACCCTGGAAATCAGTGGCGGGTTGCTCTCGGTTCTGTCCGGTTCCTGCAAACCAGAAGTAAAAGCGGCGGGAGGCTCCACCCACCCTCCTGGACGTCATAATGGATGATTTGTGCATGTGCAGAAGCTCCGGCGCATGCACAGAAGCACATGCGCTCCAGTTGCGAACCAGTAGTAAAGGTAAGTAGAACCCACCCCTGCTGGAAATAAGGAGGAATTTTCATTAGTGAGAATGATTGATCAATGGAACAGCTTGCTTCCCAGGGTTGCTTGCTTCCTTCATTGGAGATCTTCAAGAAAAGTTTGGACAGCCATTAGTCTGGGATGCCATAAAGTCTCCTGCCTTGGATAGGGGGTTGGAATAGAAGACCTCCAAGGTCCCTTCCAAGCCTGTGATTCTACAATATTATCATCCCTTAGAAACTGTTTGCTTTGTACCTTTAATATGCACCTAAATTTCACCCCTTTCTTTGAAATTCCGATCACTGATTGAAATAAATTATGCGTCTTTTGGGAGAGGAGGGGCTATAACGTGCAAAGAATTTAAAATATAAGCTTTTTCCACTTGAAACGACTGTTGATATTCTTTTCCAATTGTGGTCTTCCTCATTGCTTATATTTTCTGTTGTTAGTTTCAACAGAATTATTTTCAAACCACAATTGGGGATTTCTCAAATTATAGAGATTTGTATCTAAATCATAGGCCTATTGTGAGTGGGGGAGACAGAAGGGACTTCTTCCCCCCTTAAAGTTTAAGAATCATAGATTAAGGAGAGGTGAAGGAATATATCGTAAGTAGAATTGTAGAATGTCACTCCGAAAAAATGCTTAAGAAGAAAGTATACTCTTTTTGTGTATATGTTGTATAAATGTTTGTTGTGTATATGTTATGTATGTCTTTTTTAATATTTATATTCAATAAAAACTATTTCTATAAAAAAATAAAGTTTAAGAATCATTAAATTTTCTTATTTGCTTAAAGAGGAAAAACTTAGCAGTCTAAAATCTTCAAGTCTCCTGCATGCCTAAAGCAATATTCTTTTAGCTGGGTTATAAAACCTGAAGAAAAGAAAGGGAAAACGAAATAGAAAAAAAAATAAAATTAAACATAGATTAAAAACATAATTGCTTATTTTATTAATTGCACTTTAAAGATGCCTTTGAGGAAGATCCAGAGGGCTTTTGTTAACAGTAAAAGGATTAATTTTAAATGTCCTTGCTAGTCATTTTTAAATCTCATTTGAATTTAGTTTCAGGGTTTATTTTTTATTTATTTGGGATTAAATTTATATCATTACCATGCCACAACAGAACATGGTGACACCTTTTATTTAAAGTGGATGATCATTAGAAAGACATTTGCAATTCACCGTAATAACACCGATGATAATGAATCGGCTGGGAATTAATAGGATAGCTACCGAGAACACTCATCCTAGCTGGAGAATGCCATGCCTCAAAAGGAAGATGGGTTAAAAATAAAACACATGTTTTCCTTCTGAAGAGGCACTTTTTGAAAGGGACACTGGCTTGTTGGTTTTTATTTCCTTGGCATAATGTCAAGCAAGAACTGTGACAAAACTGGAATCGATTATACCTGCAAAATGGAGAGATGTAAAGATCTTCATTGATTATATACTAGGTGGCTCAGTGGCTAAGACACTGAGCTTGTCGATCAGAAAGGTTGGCAGTTTTGTGGTTCAAATCCCTAGTATGGGTCTCCTGCGGGAGCAGGGGGTTGGACTAGATGACCTGCAAGGTCCCTTCCAACTCTGTTACTGTTACATTGTGCTAGGAAAAGGCAGGGTATTTGTACCCTTCAAAAATAATACCAGGTGTATTTCTGTTCTTGAGAGAAAAGAGAGGAGTGTGTGGTTACCCTTTCCTTGTATGGAAAGATTAGCAGGAGATTAGAAGTGAAAAGTTTTGTGTTTTCTCTACTCAAAGTGCAAGAGAGGAATCATTTCCAATGAAGGTTGCAGAAGAAGACAATGGCCTTGTAGCAGGGGTGAAATCCAGCAGCTTCTAACAGGTTCTGGAGAACCGGTAGCGGAAATTTTGAGTAGTTCGGAGGACCGGCAAATACCACATCTGGCTGGCCCCAGAGTGGGGTGGGAATGGAGATTTTGCAATATCCTTTCCCTGGAGTGAGGTGGGAATGGAGATTTTGCAGTATCCTTCCCCTGGGAGTGGGGAGGGAATGGGAATTTTGCAGTATCCTTCCCCTGGAGTGGGGTGGGAATGGAGATTTTGCAGTATCCTTCCCCTGGAGTGGGGTGGGAATGGAGATTTTGCAATATCCTTCCCCTGCCACACCACCAAGCCATGCCCACAGAACTGGTAGGGAAAAATTTTGGATTTCAACCCTGACTTGTAGGCCCCTTCCTTCCTTCCTTCCTTCCTTCCTTCCTTCCTTCCTTCCTTCCTTCCTTCCTTCCTTCCTTCCCTCCCTCCCTCCCTCCCTCCCTCCCTCCCTCCCTCCCTTTATCTCTTTACTTTCTTCTCCTTTTCTCAATTCCTCCCTCCCTCTTTTTTGATTTGGTGCTTGTATTTTCGCTGCCTCTTGGAGTCAGAAATGACATGGGAAATATTTCCCTTCATTTTCAACTATGCTTCTAGAATAGGGGTGGATTCCACTTACCTTTACTACCGGTTCGCAGCGGGATCGCGCATGTGTGCTTCTGCGCATGCGCTGATCACCCATTATGATGTCATGGTGGGTGGGTGGAGCCTCCTGCTTGTTTTACTACCAGTTCTATAGAACCAGACAGAACGAGGAACAACCTACTACTGTTCTAGAAGCATTTCTAAAAGAAAATGGCATTAAAGTGTTGGAAATACAAAATTAAATAATATTTTATTCTGGTTTGTAATTTCCAGCTCAAGCAATTGTTAGCAAAGGTAGCTTGATATTTTCTGAATTCAGCATATCGGCTCCTCTCGGTGTGATTTCTGGAAGAGAGCTACCTGCCTGTCTCTTTCATCTGCATTTAAATAATGGTGACATTAGCTGATTTTGGCTCCTGCGGCTGTATTCTGAAATACATTAATGTTGCTCTTGGTCTGGGATTTTCAGTTCAAAGAGTTAAAATAAACAGAAGTCACAACTGTACCTGGACACAATTGAGCTGTTGGGTAATAAAAAGTTAACCAGACTCATTACTGCATACCACCAGCACGGTGGTCCTCCCTCCCCCGCAAACAGAACTTGTAAAAGAATAATGAATATTTTAGCTGTTCTGCAGTCAATCAAGAAAACAGCCCATTAAATGTAAAGAGATGACTGTTCTGCAGAAGGACCAGTTCAAGCAGAATACAATGACATTCAAAGCCATTTATGCATGCCTGTAAAAAAAAAACAAAAAAACCCAGATACTTACTATAGACTGCTTTTTATAGGATTCTTGTGTTTGGTTCTCAGTGAGTCAGCAACGCCAGAGTGCTTAGAGAGAGCTTATTTTAAACTTAGTTATGTTAGATTTAGACCTTTCAGTTCAGGAAGAGAAATCTCTACTGGTGTCTTCATTAGTGTAATTGGAGAAACATGCAGGACAGAGTTTCTCTTATATCCTTCTTCGCTGCAGTTTATATTTTGTTTTCTCTTGTTGGCCTTGTATCACTGCTCTTGTGGTTATCGTAATGACGTCTAGTCTTTTTTAAAAAAACAAAACTTTTCCTTTAAAGAAATTGCCAGGAACCCAACAGATATAAAAGGTAAATAAAGTAAACTTATACAAAGAGAAAAAGAGAAAAAAGAGAAAAAGAGAAAAAAGAGAAAAAAGAGAAAAAGAAAAAAAGAAAAAGTAAGAAATATTATTTCACTCTATTTCTGAATTTGTGTGAAAAATTGTCTTAAGTCAGTGCCATTGTAACTTCAGTTACTAAACAAACAATTATTACACCAATAACAACAACAACAACAATAATAATAATAATAATAATAATAATAATAATAATAATAATAATAATAATAATAGAAATGGAAGGTTTAATACTCGCTGCTCAAGAACAAACACTACAAACTAATGCCATGAAAGCAAAGATACAAAAATCTACCAACAATTCAAACTGCCGACTTTGCAACAACAAAGTTGAAACTGTTTCACATTTAATATGTGAATGCAGCAAAATCGCACAAACTGATTACAAAGCTAGACATGACCGAGTTGCTAAATAAATCCACTGGTCATTATGTAAAAAATACGACTTACCTGTATCCAAAAAGTCATGGGAACATAAAGTGGAAAAAGTTATAGAAAATGAGAAGGTGAAGAACTTGTGGGACTTTCGAATACAGACAGATCGTCACTTGGAACACAACACGCCATATATCACAGTTGTCGAAAATTGAAACGTACAATTTATTAACATCGCGGTACCAGGAGATGCCAGATCAAACAAAAAGAACTGAAAAAATTTTTGAAATAACATGACCTGGCCGTCGAAACTACGCAATTATGGATGAAACATGTAACAGTAATACCCATTATTATCAAGTCACTTGCTACTATGTCCAATAATTTTATAAGATATATCAAGAAATTGCAGCTTCCTGCAATAACACCAGCGGAACTGCAAAAAATTGTGCTACTTGGAACATTGTACATCTTAAAAAGGTACTTGGTTGATACCTAGGACGCTGGTAGCAACCTGAATCAACCATTAGCACCAGTCAACTGTATTTGTGATGCATTTTTGAATGTTCAGTTGACTGAGTTTCATGTTTAATGAATAAAGTATACAATAATAATAATAAAGATTTCAGCCCTAAAAACTACACACAACCGGGCACCATATAAATATAATATGTAGAACAGCCCAGAACACATATTCTGGAGAGACAGAGGTTCCCTGATGATGGGCTCCAGAACAAGCTGAAAGCTTGGAAGAATAAACCTTTGGTCCTGGTGACTGACTCAGATGGATCTTGCAAATAGTTTCTTACTTTACTACCATGCAATAAATTACATCCCATTTCTACATCAGTTTATGAATCTGTTAAGGAGGAAAATCAAGATCAAGTAAAGTACTAGTACCGCTCTATAAAGCCTTAATAAGACCACACCTAGAATACTGCATCCAGTTTTGGTCACCACACTATAAAAAAAGATGTTGAGACTCTAAAAAGAGTGCAGAGAAGAACAACCAGGATGATTAGGGGACTGGAGGCTAAAACATATGAAGGACGGTAATAGCAGTGTTCCAATATTTGAGGGGCTGCCACAGAGAGGAGGGGGTCAAGCTATTTTCCAAAGCACCTGAAGGCCAGACAAGGAATAATAGATGAAGACTGAATAAGGAGAGATTCAACCTGGAAATAAGGAGAAATTTTCTGACAGTGAGAGCAATCAACCAGACTTTCATCACTGGAAGTCTATGGAGATTCTCAGTCATCCAGGTCATGGTTGTCCCAAAGGTGCTTTTTCAAGAGGCAACTGGACTTTCACCAGAAAGTCCATTTGCCTCTTGAAAAATTTTGAATAGTTCGGAGAATCGGTAGTGGAAATTTTGAGTAGTTTGGAGAACCGGCAAATACCATCTCTGGTTGGTCCCAGAGTGGGGTGGGAATGGGGATTTTGCAGTATCCTTCCCCTGGAGTGGGGTGGGAAAGGAGATTTTTTAGTATCCTTCCCCTGCCATGCCCACCAAGCCACACGCACCAAGCCGCACCATGCCCACCAAGCCACGCCCACAAAACCGGTAGTAAAAAATTTGGATTTCACCACTGTTGTAGGGTCTTCTGCTTAGGTGAGGGGTTGGACTAAATGACCTAGAAGGTCCCTTCTAAATTCGGTTAATCTGTTATTATTATTTTAAAAGCCCATGAATTGCTCTACATTTTCTTGCCTCTACTTTTCTATCATACACATTTTCCTAGTATTTTCCAGACTTTTCCTAGTATTTACTGTGGCTGGCAATTTTCTGGAAATTTAGTGCATTATAACCAGCTTTGTATACATTGGTGAGTTACAAAGTACATCAAAGTTTTCTGAAAACTGCAGCTTTGGCTACGTAAGTGCATTTCACCTGTGCACAGGTTCTGGAACTGCCGAGTGGATCCTATTTGGATAATAATGTGGAAATGCAATGAATTTCTGCACCATGTTAATTTAACGCCGTAGCCGACCGCACTGAATTATTCAGAACAATGCAATTCCAAAGGCTTTAAAGGGCAATAAAGTCCCTGCAAACCACTTTGCATCTCATTTACCTATGTTTTCTACTTCTTCCTTGGGTGAATTAAGACTGAGCTTGTTTGCGATGGCTCTGTATGAAGTTTTAGAAACTCACAATTCTCCTGGAGGATGAGATTTTTCTTGAAAAACATGTGGGGACAATAAAAGGAACAGCTGTTGTTCTGTGCCGTACTCTCTTATTAATTTAATGGATCTCTCGGGGGCCTTGTGCCAGGGGAGGGGAGAGCGATAAAACTATCGCTGCTGCTTAGGAGAACAGGCAGGTTTCAAGCAGCATTAATCACAAGAGTTGACGCCTGTAAATTTTGAAAAAACTGTGGCACGATAGGAATCCGTGCAAATCTGATCTTCTTCCATCAGATCCGTGCAAATTCGTATCACACCGTGTTTTTAAAAAAGTCCGTTGTCATCAACTTTTGTTATTTTTAATTGATTAAAAATAAAGCTATGCGAGATGTGGAACGGTGCTCCAGTTTAATGCAGCATAGATCGAATCGCTGCATGGAACCAGATCTGCAAACTGAAGTGGGGACCTCTTTTAAAGCAATGAGTTGACGCACAGAGAACTGAAATGTTTTCAAGCAGGGGTGGTATTCACTTACCTTCCCTAAGGTAAAGGTAAAGGTTCCCCCGCACATGGATGCTAGTCGTTCCCAGCTCTAGGGGGTGATGCTCATCTCTGTTTCAAAGCCAAGGAGCCAGCACTGTCCAAAGACGTCTCCGTGGTCATGTGGCCGGCATAACTAAACTCTAAAGGCGCACAAAATGCTGTTACCTTCCCACCAAAGGTGGTCCCTATTTTTCTACTTGCATTTTTTACGTGCTTTTGAACTGCTAGGTTGGCAGAAGCTGGGACAAGTAACGGGAGCTCACCCTGTTATGCGGCACTAGGGTTTCGAACCGCTGAACTGCCGACCTTTCAATAGACAAACTCAGTGTCTTAGCCACTGATCCACCTTGCCTATTGATTTGCAAATGTGCGTGCATGTGCCATCTTTGCATGCACAGAGCCTCGAAAACGTGGGAAAATGGGACATCATGATGTCTGCGTGGGTGGGTGGGGCATCCCGCAGTCGCATCTACCGGTTCGCCCAAATCAGATAGAACTGGCTGAATAACACCACTGTTTTCAAGGTATTTTGTAAACTGAGTGACTTCTTTCTTTCTCCCCCCACCCCAGCTTTCAACTCAGAAAGCTCAGATTGCCCAAGGATCTGCTGATACAGTTCTACAGAGGAATTATTGAGTCTGACACTAAGATGAGTAGGTAACCAAATGTTTCGATAATATGTGATAACCGAAGCTCTCACCTTCCTGCTCCTTTCCTAAATAAACAGATCCAGCAACAACAATTATACAAATGTGAGCATTTGAATTAATGTGAGCTCAGCAAGAATCAACTTCTAGAAGGGTTCTAGTTAGTTAGGAATGGTCTCTGAATGTACTTTCTGTATGTTCAATTCCATCTTTTGGAAGTAGCTCATGGTCCACTAAACCTAATCCTATTGATATTTTAAGATACTTTGAGATACTTATTTTGTTGTAATAAAAATGAAAGAACTACCCATCTGAGAACAGAATACAGAATAATAGAGTTGAATAGGACCTTGGAAATCTTCTAATATGACACCCACCCACCCCCGCTCAAAGCACCCTGTTATTAAGGCCAGCTGCCTGCAATTACTGCAGGTTCAAATCTCGCCAGGCTCAAGGCTGACTCAGCCTTCCATCCTTTCTAAGGTAGGTAAATTGAGGACCCGGTTGTGGGGGCAATAAGCTGACTTTGTATAAATACACAAAAGAATGAAGGCTATTGCTTAATGCATTGTAAGCCGCCCTGAGTCTCCGGAGAAGGGCGGCATATAAATCAAATTTAAAAACAAAACAAAACAGGAGACCCTATACCATTCTGGATAAATAGCTGTTTTATTTCTTCTTGGGAATCTTCAATGATGGAGCATCTACAAATTCCGGAGCTAAGCAGTTCCACTGATTATCCGTTCTCACTGATCAGAATTTCTCCTTAGTTCTAGGTTGGATATCTCCTCAATAGGCTTGTTCTTGTCCTGCCTTCGGGTGCTTTGGAGAATAGGTTGGCCCCTTCTTCTTTATGACAGCCTATTAAATGTTAGAAGACTGCTATCATGTCACCCCTAGCCTTTGTCTTCCTTAGAATAGACATACACAGAATATAACAGATCAATTGACTAGAATAAAGCTGGAAAGCTGTTGGCTCCATCATCATCAGAATCAATTAGAATAGAGCTGGAAGGGACCTTAGACCCTCTAGTCCAGTGATGGCTTACCTTTTCCGGACTGAGTCCCCAAAGCACGCGTGTGAGCGCCCGAACCCCCAAAATGCAATGCGTGTGTGGTGCAGTCGCCCCTCTGCCATTCATGCATGTGTGCCCCCCCCCCGTGTGTGTGCAGCAGAGACCCAAAGACCAGCTGGCTGGCGGGAGGCATGCACACATGCAGAGTGGACCTGAACTGGAGTGATGGCTCGCATGCTATCAGAGAGGGTGCTGCATGCCACCTCTGGCACACATGCCATAGGTTCACCATCACAGCTCTAGTCCAATCCCCTGCTCAAGCAGGAGACCCTATACCTGTGATGGCAAATCTATGGCACATGTGCTGGAAGTGGCATGCAGAGCCATCTCTCCGGGCATGTGAGCACTTCTGGGTTCTGGTGCGACGGCCAGCTTGTCTTCACGTGAATGGGAGCGCCAGAAACTGGAAGAGTTTCCGCCAGGCGATTGCTCTTCTAGTTTCCAGCACGCGCATGTGCACCGGCCATCTGGGCTTTTGGTTCCTGGTTCGCATGCGCACGTGAAGGCCAGCTAGCCAGTGTGCATGCGCATGCCGGAAACTGGATGATCATCTTCCAAGTGCACATATGCGCACTGGGTGGCTGCTCTTCTGGTTTCCGACATGTGCATATGCACAGGCCAGCTGGTGGCTGGTGCGCATGTGCATGCCAGAAACCGGAAAAGCAACCACACCGCACGCACATGCTGCTCTTTGCGTTTCTGGCATGTTTGCGCGCACGTTCCCATTTCAGCACTCGGTGCCGAAAAGGTTCACCAACACTGCCCTATACTATTTCAGACAGATTGACTGGCGGCCCCTAGGGGGAGAGCCTTCTCTGTGGGGGCACCTACTATCTGGAATGAGCTCCCCCCGGAGATACGGAGGATCCCAGATCTGTGCTCCTTCCGCCGTGCTGTGAAGACCTTTTTATTCCATCAAGCGGGCTTGGCCTAATCTCTTCCCTTTTTAAATATGTAAATTTTAATCTGTTTTTAAATTATCGGGGTGTTTTAATTTGTCTGGGCCAAATAATTTAATTTGATTTTATTGGGTTTTTAAATTTTGTGTATATGTATTTTATTGTTGGCTGTTCACCGCCCTGAGCCCTTCGGGAGTAGGGCGGTATACAAATGAAATAAAACTGAAACTGAAACTGAAACTGAAACAGATGGCTATCCAGTCTTTTCTTTAAAATCTCCAGTGATGGAGCACCTACAACTTCTGAAGGCGAGCTGTCCCACTGGTTAATTGTTCTAGCTGTTAGGAGGTTTCTCCTTAATTTCAAGTTGCTTCTCTCCTTCATTAATTTCCATCCATCGTTTCTTATCTTGCCTTCTGGTGCTTTGGAAAACAAGTTGTCCCCCTCTTCTTTGTGGCAGCCCCTCAAATACTGGAATACTGCTCTCATGTCACCCCAAGATCTTCCAAGCCATACCCAATTCCTGCAACCGTTCTTCAGGCTTTTGTCTCTAGGCCCTTTAATCATCTTAGTTGCTCTTGTTTGCACTTTCTCCAAGGTCCCAACATATTTTTTGTAAAGATCAAAGTCTTTTTTTAAAATAAAATCTTCTGCTTCAATATGTCTCTATGTAGGGATTTATTTGATGGGTTTGGTTTGGTGTCCCATAAGAGCTCAGAGAGGACCAGACTACAGCAGGACATTTTAGCCTCAATGCCAATCTTCAATTCAGGAAATATCAGATGCTTGTAGAATTATGTGACAGAACAGGATGTGGCTTTGAAATACAATAGTCTCCACCAGCTCTCAATGTTCAAGACTTCCCCGAAGACTGCAGTAACTATGCTTATTGCCAGATTTTGAAAAAAAAAAAAAATCCTTTAGAGAGACAAAACGACACAGTAGGAGGTTAGCCGTTTCAATAAATACATCTGCAAAGTAATCAGCCTTCTGTCATGCTAAAGAAAAATTGCAGCCGGATGAGTAACTAATGTCAACAGGAGGAGAAAGAGGATTCCTGTCTGTGGATTGCTGTAGATCCTTTAATTTTGATTGATGCATTTCAACCAGAAAACCTAATAACATGGAAAGGCTTTTTTTTTTTTTTCCATATCAATAAGCAGTGGGATGAGAGGTTTGCTACAACATCAAATGCATTTTTATATTAATTGGCTGGAAACCAAAGCTCTGCCTGGATTTTCTCCGAGAAGCAGAATTCTAAGCAGAAAATTGAATCAGATTTAAGTGTGTCTGTGTGTGATTGTGGGGGTGCAATATGCTTCAGGGTGGAGATGACCCCAGCTCTGAAATCTCTTATTAATGTGTGCTGCAGCCACCAAAAAAGCCAACAGAATCCTAGGCTGCATCAACAAAGGGGTAGAATCAAGGATGGGATTCAGCCGGTTTGGACTGGTTCAGGCGAACCAGATGGTAATTTTACATCTGGTTCACCAAACCAGTAGTTGCAAGGACTGGCTGGCCCCACCCGCCCTGCCCCTCCCTTCTCAGGAGTCTCCACACAGCCCATTTTGGATGCCAGGTAAGTGCAGGGCCATGCAGAGGCCCTGAGAGAACGAAAAATGGGCCTACTGGAAGTTCCAGAAGTCCAGAAATGGGCTCATTTCCAGCCTCCAGAGATGGGGGGGCCTGTTTTCTCCCTCCTGGAGGCTCGAGAAAAGCCTCCGGAGCCTGAGGAGGGTGAAAATGCCCCTCCCTCCCACTGTGGTGCAGGAGGCTGAGTAGGCCACGGCCACCATGGCCATGCCCACCCAGCAACCCAGGCAGAGAACTGGTTGCTAAAATTTTTGAATCCCACCTCTGGATAGAATCAAGATCACATGAAGTGTTAATACTACTTTATAATGCCTTGATAAGACCACACTTGGAATATTGCATCCAGTTTTGTTTGCTGCAATGTATAAAATATGTTGAGACTCTGGAAAGAGTGCAGAGAGATGATGGTTCTGCTCAAGTGGTGGGCAAGCACACATAGGTGTGCAGCTCCATTTGTACGAGTGACACGCATGCACATCACTTGCTCATCCACCACTTCCATGGCTTGGTTCTGAATGGGCCATAGCCTGGTAGTAGGCCATGGCCTGGAGTTTGGGGATCCCTGCTATAACTGGTGGCCACAATGTAAAAAAGATGTTGAGACTCCAGAAAGAGTGCAGAGAAGAACAACAAAGATGATTACTGGAGGCTAAAACTTATGAAGAACGGTTGCAGGAACTGGGTATGTCTAGTTTAATGAAAAGAAGGACTAGGGGAGACATGCAGTGTTCCAATATCTCAGGGGTTGCCACAAAGAAGAGGGAGTCAAACTATTCTCCAAAGCACCTGAGGGCAGGACAAGAAGCAATGGGTGGAAACTAATCAAGGAGAGAAGCAACTTAGAACTAAGACAAAATTTCCTGACAGGACAATTAATCAGTAGAACAACTTGCCTCCAGAAGTTGTGAATGCTCCAACACTGTAGGTTTTTAAGAAGAAATTGGATAACGATTGGTCTGAAATGCTATAGGGTTTCCTGCCTAAGCAGGAGGTTGGACTAGAAGACCTCCAAGGTCCTTTCCAACTCTGTTGTTCTGTTCTGTTCTGTTCTGTTCTGTTCCGTTCCGTTCCGTTCCGTTCCGTTCCATTCCATTCCACTCTATTCTATTCTACTCTACTCTACTCTACTCTACTCTACTCTACTCTATTCCAACTATTGTGAATGTGAAAAATGGTCATAAGTCACTTTTTCTCAGTGCCACTGTAACTTCAAATGACACTAAATAGTTGTAAGTCAAGGACCACCTATATATACAGTGGATATAATTTTTTTTTAAAAAAAAGAATCGCAGCTGAGGATGCTATATTTAAAATTATGACTGGTCAGAAATACATCAAAAGAAAGAAAAAAATGGGGAAGGATGTAAGAATCAGGAGCACAACAATACATGAAAAAAAGGAGTTGAACATAGTGAGGTTACATTTGAGCTAAAGCGGAGGGGATTGTCGAAGAGAAGAGTTAGGTTCAGACTGAAGTTGAAAAAAGGAATTAGTTCAGAAGAAGCAATACCAAACTGTTCCCAAAGTACTAGTAGGAAAGCTGCCTTTTCAAAGAGGGCTTCACAGAAGAGGTTGGCTTTGAAGTTCAAGGTGTGAAGGTGCCACCTTTTAGGCAATCGTGGAGAGAGTTTCAGATATTAGGGACAAGAAAAAAGACCCCACCATTTTCAAAAGCAAAGGAACCAGGAAGTTAAAAAGAACGAACAAAGGGAAAGGTAGAGAAGCAAAGCGCTAGAAAGCTTTTGAAGGTGTAGCACCTTAACCATCACTCATCCAGAAGGCCACCCAAGGAAAGTAAGGGTCTACTGTAGGAAACGAGAAGCAAAAAACCTAGCAAATCCCGTTCAATCTCATCCTTCCTTTTTATATACTTTTAGTGACTCAGCTCCTCCCAACTCTATTTCTCCACCAGGTTTGCAGTTCATACCACTAATGGGGAATAGTGTGAGAATTCCTGGGCTCACCTGCTACTCTCCAGTCATGGTCCTCCCTTGACACTGGCACAGACATGAGTGCAAAAATCACAACAATGTGCTTACACTGAGAGCTTCTGCACTGGAGACAAATTCCTTGTGTGTCCAATCGCACTTGGACAGTAAAACCTATTCTATTCTATTCTATTCTATTCTATTCTATTCTATGCTATGCTATGCTATGCTATGCTACGCTACGCTACGCTACGCTATGCTACGCTACGCCATGCCACTCTATTCTGCATTCTATTGTGCATTCTATTCTGCTCTGCTCTGCTCTGCTCTGCTCTGTTCTGTTCCGTGCCGTGCCGTGCCGTGCCGTGCCGTGCCGTGCCGTGCCGTGCCGTGCCGTGCCGTGCCATGCCATCATGCCATGCCATGTCATGCCATCCCACTCCAATTCACTCTATTCTGCATTCTATTCTGCATTCTATTCTGTTCTATTGTGCATTCTACTGTGAGTTCTGTTCTATTCTATTCTATTCTATTCTATTCTATTCTATTCTATTCTATTCTATTCTATTCTATTCTATTCTTCTATTCTACGCCACGCCATGCCACACCACGCCACTCTATTCTGCATTCTACTGTGCATTCTATTCTGCTCTGCTCTGCTATGTTCTGTTATGTTCTGTCCCATTTCGTGTCATTCCACTCCACTCCATTCTGCATTCTATTCATTCTTTTCTACTGTGAATTCTATTCTATTCTATTCTATTCTATTCTATTCTATTCTATTCTATTCTATTCTATTCTATTTTCATTCCACTCCACCCCACTCTACTCCACTCCGCTCTGCATTCTATTCTGTTCTGTTCTACTGTGCATTCTATTCTATTCTATTCTATTCTATTCTATTCTATTCTATTCTACTCTACTCTATTTTCATTCCACTCCACCCCACTCTACTCCACTCCACTCTGCATTCTATTCTATTCTATTCTATTCTATTCTATTCTATTCTATTCTATTCTATTCTATTCTATTCTATTTTCATTCCACTCCACCCCACTCTACTCCACTCCACTCTGCATTCTATTCTGTTCTGTTCTACTGTGCATTTATTCTATTCTATTCTATTCTATTCTATTCTATTCTATTCTATTCTATTCTATTCTATTCTATTCTATTCTATTCTATTCTATTCTACTCTACTCTACTCTACTCTACTCTACTCTACTCTACTCTACTCTATTTTCATTCCACTCCACCCCACTCTACTCCACTCCACTCTGCATTCTATTCTATTCTATTCTATTCTATTCTATTCTATTCTATTCTATTCTATTCTATTCTATTCTATTCTATTCTATTCTATTCTATTCTATTCTATTTTCATTCCACCCCACTCTACTCCACTCTATTCTGCATTCTATTCAGTTCTGTTCTGTTCCATTCTGTCCCGTCTCATCCCACTCCATCCCATCCCTCCCCTTCCCATCCCATCCCGTGTCATCCCACCCCACCCCACCCCACCCCATCCCACCCCACCCCACCCCATCCCATCCCATCCCATCCCATGTTATCCCATCCCATCCCATCCCATTGCATTCTATTCCATTCCACAAGGATCTTTTTGTGTACATGGTAAGCATCTCCGGAGGCCCTGACTTACTAAAGCGAGAAAGGATTGTCTTATAATAGCCTTTGTCTAAGCAGCTTTCTTCTTTTTCATATTTATTTCAATACAAGGCTTTGGGGGATTCAATTTATCCTCCTTCAGTGACAGGGCTGATGCTATCACTTTATTCAATGAGTATTAATTTAGATTGAGTTGTCAAGGAGCTGGAAATTATGACTATATTTTCCTAATCAAGCTAAATCATTGCTGTTGAGGCCCAAGCAGATATTTAAAAAATATATTTTGCCAAGGACTGATAATGAGCTACAAAGTTGAACATCAAGTAAATCAACTCAGAGTCAATTATCTGTATTAACCAACATGAAGATTTTCAATCCATTTTGCTTTTTTTCCCCCCCAGTTGATGGACTTCACGCCTGCCGATTCCTCACATATATGACTAAACTGGTCCTTGTTGCAGAAATATGAAAAAACAGATAAGAGTTTTCTGAGTGGAAGTGAAATGAATTTCACACCTCCAAATTCACATAGGTAGCAATCAAATTGTAGGTTGTAAATAAATTGATGCATGACAACATCAACACATCTCGAAAAAGGTCAAAAACCGCTCACATTTAAAGCTACAATTTCACAATTTCATGCAAATCCGAATTAGATTTTAGATTTTATATCTAAACAGAGGGATTTTCCTTCGCCAATTAACGTTTGACTTAATTCACTGATGGATTAACTAATGAAAAGTCACATCTGAACATTGAATAAATATAACAGAGTAGCTGTCAGGGCTCCAATGGATTCCCTAATTAAATCATGAATCTCGAGTCAAGCTTCAAAAGAAATCCAGTTATTTATTAGGAGCTTCAGCTCTGACCCTACATAATTTATGCTCCAATTATGACCCTGTTTTCCCCCTCCTCCCAGGGTGTGTCATCAATCACATTCCAAAGGAGTAATTTCGTGGGTTGTAGAAGTCACTCCCCTCTGGCTGCTTTAGGTAACCCTGGGGTACAACCTTGAGAGATAAGTGTGGAATGTGCATCTGTCTTTAGCCAGTTTCCCATCCCCACTGGCCTATGATAACTCGAGAGCAGGCCAGGGATGCTTTGCGAGTTGACAGTAAAAGAGTTGGAAGGGACCTTGAAGGTCTTCTACTCCAACCCCTTGCTGAAACAGGAGACCCTATACCATTTCAGGCTGTCCATCTCTTCTTAAAAATTTCCAGTGAGGAAACACCTACAACTTCTGAAGGAAAGTCATTCCACTGATTAATTTTTCTCACTGTTAGGAAATTTCTCTTTAATTCCAGGTTGCTTCTCTCCATTATTAGTTTCCATCCATAGCTTCTTCTTTTGCCTTCAGGTGCTTTGAAGACCCCCCTCAAATATTGAAACACTCCTACCATGTCACCTCTAGTCCTTCTTTTCTCTAGACTAGCCATACCCAATTCCTGCAACCGTTCTTCATACAAGGAATTGGGTAAGTCTAGTCTAGTGAAAAGAACTGACATGATAGCAATCATGTCCTATAAACAATCATTTTTATCCTGTAAATAATCATAATGAAGCTATTTTAATTATTTCAAAAACTCTTTAGATGCTTTTGCTTCCCCTAGTAAAAGTTGGCAAAAGTATCATACTTAATCATTACTTATGCTGTCCTTTTCCTTATGCTACTGTTTTTTTTCCTTTTAAAATGGGATCAATCACACTAAATGCCATACAATAATGTCCATATTAATATGTGGGTCTTCAAGGTGTGATGTTTGTGTTCTCTGTCTGTCTGTCTGTCTGTCTGTCTGTCTGTCTCTGTCTGTCACTGTGTTAAGTGTTTGCCAGCTGAGCTTCCATCCTAAGATTTATGGTAGCCTGGCTGAGAACTTTATCCCGTCTCTGTAGTAACAGAGATAAAGCTGGTCTTGTGACATATTGGACTACTGTGCATGTCTACATTCTTTCTTTTCTAACTTCCTAACTTCCTTTTTTTGTCCGTCTGTGTGATAAGACTGCCGGTAAGATGTAGTTAGCTAGTTTTTTACTTTTATAATAAAATGTTTCTTAGAATACTTCGGGTTTTCTTTCTTTGAGAGTATACACCATGGAAAACAAGATCCATTCACCTCTAATTAATTACAGTTTCCCCGGGGGGGGGGTGGAGGGGGACGAGGCTGATTCATGCTTTGACACTGTCTCGCTCTGTCTCTGTCTCTGGGCCTCTCTGCCCCCCCCTCTCTTTAAATCTTTCAATCCATCTTCCTTTTTGCTCCAGAAGGTAGAGAAAGATAGGAATTTGTACCAGTGATCCTTCAGACAGTGTTAAATATGAGGATATGAGAAGATATCCCCAGTTGTCTGGTAAGATTCTTCTCAGTGAAAGCAAGATTTTAGGGAGGGAAAAGGCTAGATCTTCCCCATCATTTATTATTTTGTAATTGCCTTCTGAATTCACAACAGTTTCTTTCCAATACGCACATTACAATGCTTAAAAAAATTTTTTTGTAAGGTTTTTTTTTTTTTTACTTCTTAAAAAACTTTTGTAAGCCCCTCACATTTGTGGGTGCTCCATCACAATGTTTTCAAAAATAGACAGGACAACCATTTGAGTTGGGATGATAGAAGGCTCCTACCTTGGACAGCCCTATGGTTATATGTAAATTCCTTTCTGAGACAGATTCCTATATTTTTAGCAGTAACTTTCATTGGAATCAATGATCAAACTTGTCTGGCCTTGTGACATCTCCCTAGTATGTATACTTCATCCATGTACATCATAGCAGTATCCGATACCTCCAAACAGCTATACAAAATGTTGCCTCCGCCATCATCAGAATCAATCAGAATAGAGCTGGAAGGGATCTTAGAGGTCTTCTAGTCCAACCCCTTGCTCAAGCAAGATACCCTTATACCATTTCAGAGAAGTGATTGTCCAGTCTCTTCTTAAAAGCCTCCAGTGATGGAGCACCTACAATTTCTGAAGGCAAGCTGTTCCACTGGTTGATTGTTCTCACTGTTAGGAAGTTTCTCCTTAGTTCTGGATTGCTTCTCCCCTTGATTAGTTTCCATCCATTGTTTCTTGTTTTGCTTTCTGGTGCTTTGGAAAATAATTTGACTCCTTCTTCTTTGTTGCAGCCCCTCAAATACTGGAATACTGCTATCATGTCACCCCTAGTCCTTCTTTTTCTTTAGACTAGCCAAACCCAAATCCTGGAACCATTCTTCATATGTTTTAGCCTCCAGGCCCTTCAATCATTTTAGTTGCTCTTCTCTGCACTTTTTCCAAAGCCTCAACATCTTTTTTGTAATGTGGTGACCAAAACCGGATTCAGTATTCCTGGTGTGGTTTTATAAGGATTTATAAAACGGTACCAATACTTCACATGATTTTGATTCTGTTCATAAGAAAGAAGGTCCTGCAGGTAGAAAACAGTAATGCGGGCAAACTGGTAATCGTTGTACAGATGTTTGCACTCAGAAGCAGCCCAATCTTTAAGGGGACAAAAAAAAAATCAAATAGATGAACAAAAACAATTTTTGAAATGATAAAGGTAAAGGTAAAGGTTCCCCTCACACATATGTGCTAGTTGTTCCCAACTCTAGGGGATGGTGCTCATCTCAGTTTCAAAGCTGAAGAGCCAGCGCTGTCCAAAGACGTCTCCGTGGTCATGTGGCCAGCATGACTAAACGGCAAAAGCACACAGAACGCTGTTACCTTCCCACCAAGGTGGTCCCTATTTTTCTACTTGCATTTTTTATGTGCTTTCAAACTGCTAGGTTGGCAGAAGCTGGGACAGGTAACGGGAGCTTACCTCGTTACGTGGTATTCGAACTGCTGAACTGCTGACCTTCTGATCAATAAGCTCAGCGTCTTAACTACTGAGCCACCGCGTCCTTTTGAAATGATACCAATGTTAATTGTGCAAAGGAGCTCCACATGGGAGTGTTCTGACCTAGGCTTCCTGAATCATTAAAACACACGAGTAGTCCCAAAAACCTCTTTTATTGCAACAGCTGTGAATTCTGTTCATTCACACAGGAGTCCCAATTAGTTGTAAAGAGTCCTTCAGGAGAAGTCCTTTGGGATAATCACCCACCTTTATCTCCTTTGACACGCTGCCAAAGACCTAATTGGCAAAGGCACATGGAATCCAGAATCAAACAGAGCTTCAGGCTGTAAGCTGAACAGAAAGAACAAACGTTGCTTCCTGCAAAGGCCCATGTGCCTTTGCTCCTCTTTTAAATCTTATGGGAGGGGCCAATCATCTCCAAACCCTACTGCCAAGTTATCCCTTTTGTTTTGTAGGAAGTTAGCTACCACCCCTTTCCTAGAAGAATGAAATATTTTAGGAAATATTAAAAAGGCAGAATATTATGTATCTCTGGTTGAGAAATGGAGAAACATGTTTTAAAGACAAAGTAACTCCTACCTTCCTGCCTCCCCCTCTCCTTTGTTAATGGGCCAGAGGCAGAAACTCAATCTTTGACAATAGGACCCATCTGCAACACAATAGCAACAGAAACTCACTACATGGCACCTGGGAAGATTACATCAGCCAGCAAAGCTAGCTAAGACCCCCACCCCCTGGGAGTCTGACAACCAATCAGGATACTCTTTAGGGGCCCCAGGAAGTTCAAAGCCCAGAGAGGGCATAAAACCCGGGGACTCACTGTATCTTGCCTCTTTTTCTGTTCAGGAACTCAAGCCATGTGATCCTGTCCACCATTAAACCACCTTTCCAAGCAATCTCCATGTTTCCAGTGTCTTTTTACCCACTTGGAGCTGAACGCAGAAGGATATTTCTTCCAACAGTTTTAACTGTTCTTGCCTTCTAGCAGATCTGTGCATGTGCGCACTGGGAACAGGCTCCCCCTGTTCCTCTGCTTCTCTGATGTCCGACTCTGGAGGCTCCAGAGTCCGCACATAACTCCCAGTTGGCCCTGGCCCCATCTCTGCCTCCGACGCAGAGCCCTCGTCCGAGCCTTCCCCAGACTCCAGGACTGGCCATGTTCCTCCCCAACCTCCTCACTGTCTGACTCTGCTGTCAGCTCTACAGGCTGCTGGTGGACCACAACAGGGAGCTACAGACACTAGGATGGGGGAAAGTTGGACTTTACTTCTAGGATCTAAGATAAGGGCAGTATTGCTACTTATAAAATGGACACTGGGGTACATGTAAACATGCTTCCTGGATTTATAACTGAGCAATTGCACCCTTGGGCACATTTCTTTGATTGTGAGTTTATAACATCCAGGTGATTCCCACTGAATAAGTTTCTCAGTTGACGGTAAGAGCGGATCAGCCTAGCTGACTTTTGCTGGAGCTGTGGGAGTCATTTTTCCTGTTCTAAAACTTACCAGCCGTTGGGGCCATATTAAACGTATCTCTATGATTCCTAATATATTACTGCTTGTACCTGTGGAGCAATAACCAGAAGTTTTTGAGGATTTTGAGAACCTAGGCACTGTACATCAAACTGAATTAGTGGAATCCAATTTTCCATTTATTTATTTATTTATTTATTTATTTATTTATTTATTTATTTATTTATTTATTTAATTGATTAATTAATTAATTAATTAATTTTATTTTTTTTTAAAAAAATTGCTCCAGAAAGGTTCCAGGAAGGCACTTGAAGAATGAACTGGTCAGATTATTGGATTTAAAAATTGTAGAAATTCACTAAAAGAACACAGGAACCCTTTGAGCGATTCTACTCTTTAGTGATGAATGGGAGGAAAAAAATGGGTCTTTAAAACTACATTCCAAGGAGTGTAACTAATATGTCAAAAGGCAGCATTTTCCTTTGCCCATTGGACATTTTTTTTTACTGAAAAACTAGTATAAAATATATATTTTTTACTATTTTAAATGCCCCTTCTGGGTATTGACAGATCACATTAGACATGAAAAGTTCTAGGTTATGTATTTTTAACGTACTTTTTGGCAGATTCAGTTTTTGCAGCCTTAATTCTTACCCTCCTGTCATTCCATTATGGTTGTAGCATCCTGGGGTCGTGTAAGCCCCTTTTGCGACCTTTTGATGAGCAAAGTCAATAGGAAAGGCAGATTCGCTTAACAACCATGTTACTAACTTAACAACTGCAGTGATTCACAGCAACGATGGCAAGAAAGGTCATAAAATGGGGCAATGAGAGACTAAGATGTTCAGGAGAGTGATGGGACAAGGGGGGAAACTGTCCCTGTGTCTACGGAATACAAAATGGCAGAGTTGGAAGGGACCTTGGAGGTCTTCTAGTCCAACCCCCTGCTCAGTCCGGAAAAAATATACCATTTCAGACAAATTGTTGTTCTTAAAAACTTTCAGTGCTGGAGCACTCAAAACTTCTGGAGGCAAGTTGTCCCACTGATTATTTGTTCTAACTGTTCTAATTGTTCTAATTATTTTGGCATGCAGTATCAGTAGCACTTATATACCACCCATAGCACTTTACAGCACTCTCTAGGTCAGTGAGGGCTAACTTTTTTTTTCCTCAGGTGTTGAAAGTGTGCACGTGCCCACACCCATAATGCAATGCCCCCCGTGCACCCTGCCCCCATGCGCATGCACGTGTAATCCCACCGCACCCTGTTTTGGACCTAGCAGGCTTCCTTGAAGCCTCTGGAGACTGGAAATGGCCCCATATCCAGACTTCTGGTACTTCCAGTAGGCCCGTTTTTCACCCTCCCCAGGCTCCGGAGGCTTTCCTAAAGCATCTAGGAGGGAGAAAACAGCCTCCCCATGCCCTCCGGAGGCCCTCTGGAGGCCCTCTGGAGGCCAGGAATCACCCATTTCTAAACTTCCGGGACTTCCAGGAGGCCTATTTTTCGCCTTCCCCAGGCTCCGAAGGTTTTCCTGGAGCCTCCAGGAGGGTGAAAATTGCCTCCCATGGCCCTCTGGAGGTCCTCTGGAGGCACTCTGGAAGCTGGAAACAGTCCATTTTTGGACTCCGGGAGGCCCATTTTTCGCCCTCCCTGGGGTTGCCAGGTGTCCACTATTTGAGCAGACAGTCCACTTTTTTCACATTATGTTCACTATTTTTTTTCACAAAATAGTGGACATTTTTTTTTATTCAAAAGCTTTATGATGAAATGGTACGTAAGTTTTGCGAGTCAGAATTCTATGAAGTTTTGCACCGTGTTCCAACACATTGGTTAAGTTTGTTTAAAGCGGTCGAAAGACTTCTTTTAAACTGGATACCTCTAAAATTGTATTTTATTTCTCTTGGATCTGATGAGTGCCATATGGTTATCTGGAACCTTATTTCGGATCAGGAAAATGAACTCGCAAAGGACGATGAACCAACACACTTCTTCATGTCAATAATGCAAGACACCCTACTGAAGCTGGAAAGCAAGAAAATTCTTGCATGTGATCTTCACATTATCATGTGTAAGCTGCGTGATTCTTTGCAAAAATAATACGATGAGCAGTTTTTTGGAATGAAAATTTTATTTGCCTTATGTAAAAAACATTTGCCTGGGAATGCCATGCAAAAGTTCAAGAAAGAAGCCATCAACGTGTATCAAAGAGTCATTGCGTACCTAGAAAAGTGGTATAATTTCACCGATTCAGTATATGAGACGCTAAATTGTTTCAATCTAATTGATCGCAATAATCCTCCAACTTTAGAAGAAATGCCGAACATCTGGTTATTATCACCATGGCGAGAAGAACTTCTACCCAACACTCTCTTCGATGAAATTTCTGCCTTAGAAGAAGTTTATGTTCATCTGCAGGGCGATTCATCCATTGATAAGTGGACGTACTTTTTCAAGAAAGAGCCAGCTCTGAGTTTACTGAAACTGTTCCAGTATTGTGCATCAATTCCGGTATCAAATGGAAACGCTGAACAAATTTTCAGCGTCATGGGAAATATGTGGACTGACGAACGTAACCGACTGCTTGTACCATCAGTTCGAAGTGAACTTTGTATATTTTTTAATATTTCTCAATGTTGTACTGAAATTAAAGAATTATTCCTTAAACACAAAGAATTGATCAAAGCTGCGCAGTCAGATAAAAAATACACATGCCAGCAAAGTAAAATGTAATTTAATATTTTACATATTATTATAATATATTTGATGTTTTGAATTTTTAGTAAAGTTTTGAAGTGATTATTTTAATACGTGTTAAAATGTTTGTAAGAAAATCTATAATTTAATTGTAATTTTTTTACTACTTAACACCCCCCCCCCCCCCCCGCTTGTCTGCTATTTTTTGGAAGCAGACCTGGCAACCCTACTCCCAGAGCCTCTGCGTGAGCCCTGTAATTACCTGGCATCCAAAAAGGCCCGGGTGAAAAATCGGCTGCCAGCGGGAGGCGTGCGGGCATGCACAGTGGAGCTGACCTTGGGCAATGACTCGCGTGCAGAGATGGCTCTGCGTGCCATCTGTGGCATGTGTGCCATAGGTTCGCCATCATGGCTCTAGGTGGTTTACAGAATCAGCATATTGCCACCAATAATTCTCATTTTACTGACCTCAGAAGGATGGAAGACCTCAGTTGGTTAGGATCAAACTCCAGGCTATAGGCAGAGTTAGCCTGCAATACTACACTTTTAACGACTGCTCACCAAGGCTCTTCTAGCCCTCTATGTCCTATAGTGCAGTGGTGGGTTTCAATTTTTTTTTACTTCTGGTTCTGTGGGCGTGGCTTGGTGGGCGTGGCTTGGCTTGGCTTGGTGGGTGTGACAGGGGAAGGATGCTGCAAAATCCCCATTTCCTCCCGATCAACTGGGACTCGGGAGGCAGAGAATAGATGGGGGCAGGGCCAGTCAGAATTTTTACTACCGGTTCTCCCAACTTCTCAAAATTTACGCTACCGGTTCTCCAGAACTGGTCAGAACCTGCTGAAACCCTCCTCTGCTATAGTGGCCTACCAAGGGAAGGAATTGAAACAGTTTATGTCCAGGGTGTGTTGCAGCCATTCTTCCATTGCCAAGTTCCATTTTCCTCTCTTATTTCTCTAAGAATGAGAAGCTGGCAGAAATGATAGCCCTGTATTATCTGATAGCTCCCCATCAATGGATTTCTTTCATATGCAAGTGCTGCCTTGATTGTTCTGGGAAAAAAATAAACATGCCAAAATATTTAAGCGCTTCTTGAATAGAAAAGCAATCTTGTACATTTCCCCCCCTAAAAAAGAGCACTGGATCTTTTTTTTTTTTAAAGCTGCCTGAGATGAATACCCAACCTCCTCCAAAACACAACAGTTGTATGATTTAATCTTGAACAAATGTAACTACTTTCTCGACAGAAGTAGCCAAGCAGCTAAGGTACAAAACCTCATCACAATGATATATGCTGACTTCAGAGGGACTAAATTATTGCATTTGGCTCCATAGCTCACAATAATACACACCGGAAATTTCAGGAGTCTCAGAGAACTGGCAAATACCATCTTTGGCTGGCCCCAGAGTGGGGTAGGAATGGAAATTTTGCAATATCCTTCCCCCAGGAGGGGGGAGGGAATGGGGATTTTGCAGTATCCTTCCCCTGCCATGCCCACCAAGCCACGCCCACCAAGCTACAGCACGCCACCAAGCCACGCCCACAGAACCAGTAGTAAAAAAAATTGGATTTCACCATAGATAGATAGATAGATAGATAGATAGATAGATAGATAGATAGATAACCTGAATGATATTTGTGAGAAGAACTTCAATGTATCATATTTTTGTTCTGCATTTGAAGCCTCTTCTAAAACAGAATCTGTTTTTTCGTGGAGTTGCAGGCCAATTTTGGAAGGATCAAAACTGGTTTGTGATCTGGGGATCTTGTCTTCCTTGGAACTAGTCTTGAGAGGGACATGTGGACTCACAAAGATGTATCATTGCTCCAACACACACACACACACACACACACAAAAAAAAAAAAACCAAAGCCCTTACAGAGATCTATCATTGCACCCTTAAGATTGCAGTGGCTGAGGCTCATACGGGTACTCCTTGACTTATGATCACGACTGAGCCCAACTTTTCTGTTGCTAAATGAGACCTTTGTTAAGTGAGTTTTGTCCCATTTTATGCCCTTTCTTGCCACAGTGGTTAAGTGAATCACAGCAGAAAGAGAAGAAGAAGAGGGAGGGAGGAAAGGAGAATGGAGGGAGGGAGGGAGGGAAAGAAGGAAGGAAGGATTGCTTAACGCATTGTAAGCCGCCCTGAGTCTCCGGAGAAGGACGGCATATAAATCAAAATTAAAAAAAAAAATAAAAAAAAAAAAGGAAGGAAGGAAGGAAGGAAGGAAGGAAGGAAGGAAGGAAGGAAGGAAGGGAGTACAACATTCAAACTAAAATTTTTGAAAAGATAGGGAAAATCCATACTTACTTATTTACCAGTGTGTTCAATTTATGTTTTTGGCATTTAATTTACATTTGTTAATTTCAAACATAATGATCACATAATTGCTGCTTAAAAATATTTATTCCATCTTCTTTATTTTCCCTTACACAAAATCTGCTGTTTTCATTTCACTTTGCCGAGAGATGCTTAAATACGTTTGTCACTCAAGTTACCACCGAATTCCACATGAATGCCAGGAATCACCTTAGGCTGGCACCATAAAGACTATCCCTTGCCAGTTATCCCACTCTAGGATGTGATTTAGTTACCCCACTTCTGAATCAGATTCAACTTCCCATTCTGCCAATCCATGTCTGTTAATAGTAACAGAGTTGGAAGGGACCTTGGAGGTCTTTTAGTGTAACTCCCTGCTCAAGCAGGAGACTATTCCAGAAAAGTGGATGTCCAATCTTTCCTTAAATCTTTCCAGTGATGAAAGCATCTACGACTTCTGAAGGCAAGCCGTTCTACTGTTGTACTGTTGTATTGTACTGTTGTAGTGTATGTCAATCTACTGATTACGTTGTGGTGGCACAGTGGTTAGAATGCAGTATTGTAGACTAATTCTGCTGACTGCCGATTGCCAGAAGTTTGGCAGTTCAATTCTCACTGGCTCAAGATTGACTTTAGCCTTCCATCTTTCCAAAGTTGGTAAAATGAGGACCCAGATTGTTGGGGGCAATTATGCTGACTCTGTAAACCATTTAGAGAGGGCCATAAAGCACTGTGAAGCCGTGTATAAGTCACGGAATTGCCAAAGCGCACAGCTAGATGGCAAAATGCTTTCTGCCAGTCTAAAAGCTGCAAGGAACTTCCCCAGCAGTGATTGCCTTGCCCTTATTGACAAATCTTTACTCTGCTTCAGTGATGATGTCAGCAGGTGGTAGGCCTTAGTGGTTTCTTTGCGTGATAAATGAAGGCACGCGATTGATGGATTCCCGCGGCCTTTTCTCACCTCCTACTGAGCGTTGCCTGCTGTCACTCCTTAATATGTAGTGCAATGAGCATCAGTGAACATTGCAACTTTCCAGCTATTGCAGAATGACATTTGTCAAGATGCCTGACTAAGAAATCAGGTGTGAAGGTATTCTTCTCTGTTAATCGGGCTATTTCTGAGAATTCTGAGTTGTGGTAGCGCAGCGGTTAGAGTGCAGGACTGCAGGTTACTTCTGCTGATCACCTGCTGCCAGCAGTTTGGCAGATTGAATCTCACCAGGCTCAAGGTTGTCTCAGCCTTCTATCCTTCTGAGGTGGGTAAAATGAGGACCCAGATTGTTGGGGGCAAGAGGCTGACTCTGTAAACCACTTAGAGAGGGCTGTAAACAGTGGTCGGATGCTGCTGGTTTAACAACTAGTTTGGTGATTGCACGCGGGCGCTCTTTGTGTGCATGTGCACCTAAGGCACTTGCGCGCAGTGCTGAAAATGGAGCACTTAGAAGCCCAGCTGCTTACCTTCCAAGTCAACAATGGGAAGTAGAACAGCGAGAGGCAGGGAAATCAGCTGTACCGCATGATTGATATGAGCTACAAAGCAGGAAATAAAGGACAGGAAAGGTGGGGGGCGGGCTAATTGATCATCGGAGCTACCAG
Source organism: Arizona elegans (assembly GCA_022577455.1). Taxonomy (NCBI): domain Eukaryota; kingdom Metazoa; phylum Chordata; class Lepidosauria; order Squamata; family Colubridae; genus Arizona; species Arizona elegans. The sequence continues at coordinate 91,248,044 of JAKOOJ010000005.1, read as the reverse complement.
TTCACCCGAACTGGTCTGAACCAGCTGAATACGACCTCTGGCTGTAAAGCACTATGAAGTGGTATATAAGTCTAAGTGCTATTGCTATTGGTCTACTCTAGTGCTTTTCTGAGAGAATTAAATCCAAAAATAGTCCAGAAAAGGATCTTTATTAAGTCCACAACTGCCATATAATGGAGAAAGATGAACTTTCAGATGAAATAGAAAAAAAAATCATGATATTTCACTTCAACAGAACTAAGAATGAACAATACTGTACATTTGTGAATGGATTACAGAGTTATATTTGAGAGTATTATTTGGTTCAGTTAAGCATCAACCTCTTAACTCACTAACTCATGTAAGCCTCAAAGAAAAGAATGAAGTCACCCATCGTGGATAATGTCTCAAAGTTGTTTTTTTCCAAAAGGCAACTGGACTTCCTTGGTTTGTTTTTCTTTTCTTTGAAAACATTTTGCCTTTTATCCAAGAAGCTTCATCAGTTCATCCATCATCATTCCATCAGTGAACTGGAAAAGCTTCTTGGATGACAAGCGAAACGCCTTCAAAGAAAAACAAGACAGTCCAGTTGCCTCTTGAAAAAGTACCTTTAGGACAATCATGACCTGGATGACTGAGAATCCCCATAGTTATTTTGAATAATTTCCTTATCTAGAATCCATAATTTTATTTTTTTCCAGTTCATATATATTTTCAGAGGAAAAAAACAAGAAATCCCAGTTATCATTTGGAAAAAGCACCTTTGGGACAACCATGACCTCGATGATTGAGGATCTCCATAAGCATCATGGATAAACTGAAACCATCTCCTTATCATGTCTCCAAACCATATGAAATGTTGACATAGCACCTTGTAGCCTTTGGATAATTTGTAGGTCTGATTGCAATTGCTACTTTTTTTTTTCTTCTCAAGCAAAATTTGGAATTGCACAATTAAGAGCCAAAGCATTAAGGATCTGAGCAAGATACCCTGATAAACTGACCCAATTTAGTTTAATGAAGTCTAGTTTAATGAAAAGAAGGACTAGGGGTGACATGATAGGAGATACTTCCAGTATCTAAGGGGTTGCCACAAAGAAGAGCAGGTGAACCAGAGGTGGGTTTCAGCAGGTTCTGACCACTTCTGCAGAACCGGTAGCGGAAATTTTGAGTACCTCGGAGAACCAGTAAATACCACTTCTGACTGGCCTCGCCCCCATCTATTCTCTGTCTCCCGAGTCCCAGCTGATTGGGAGGACATGGGGATTTTGCAGTAACCTTCCCTTGGATTGGGGCAGGAATGGAGATTTTACAATATCCTTCCCCTGCCACGCACACCAAGCCACACCCACAGAACCAGTAGTAAAAAAAATTGAAACCCACCACTGGGGCGATCCAATTCTCTAAAGCACCTGCAGGCAGGACAAGAAGCAATGGATGGAAACTAATCAAAGACAGAAGCAAGCTAGAAGTAAGAAGAAATCTCTTGACAGTTAAAACAATTAATCAGTGGAACAACTTGCCTCCAGAAGTTGTGAATGCTCCAACACTGGATGCTTTTAAGAAAAGATTAGACAACCAGGAGTTTCTGCCTGAGGAGAAGTTGGGGTAGGGTTTGGAATTATTTGAGCTGACTGAACAGCAATGGATGGAAATCCAGCTTCATCAGAGAGAAGGAAGATCAGATGGGCTGGTGAAGGATGGAGTTGTGAAACTGAAGTCTCTGGCTTTATTGAGAAAAACCGTGATACTTTCATGGTTAGAGAGGAAGTTGAAAAGCCTGATGCTTTCTCCGATAACACCTAGATGTCATTTGAATCAGACCTCAACTCTTTTTGAGCTAGTCTTACCTTCACAGTGGGATCGGCTTCCTATCAAAATCCTCCCTGACAATTCTTTCTACCTTCCTCAGTCAAAAGACAGTTTTCTGTACCAGGAAGTTCCCTAGAGAGAGACAATTCAGCAGCTGAGAACAGAGCCTCTGCAAAATCTCTTAGTTGGGAAAGGAAGCCCAAAAAATCATTTCCTGCAGAGAATCTCGCAATTTTCAGCTCCGAAACCCCATGATCCATGACATTTCCAGCAAAGGGGAAGCCTTCTGAATTTCTCCTGGATGGCAGGCCACCCCTTCCATTGCTCAACACTGTCAAACTATTCACATTAGGCTGCATTGCTATTGCTATTGGTCTTCCTATCGTTCCTGTCGCCCATCTCCTCCCACTTGTGACTGCATGACTATAACTTGGTTGCTTGTATTCTTGCGATTTATATTGATATTGATTGCTTCCTAGTATGATTTGATTGCTAATTGTATCGTATGACTGTCACTGGGTGTTGTGCCTTGTGATTCTTGACGAGTGTATCTTGTTTTTTTATGTACATTGAGAGCTTATGCACCAAAGACAAATTCTTTGTGTGTCCAATCACACTTGGCCAATAAAGAATTATTCTATTCTATTCTATTCTATTCTATTCTATTCTATTCTATTCTATTCTATTCTATTCTATTCTATTCTATTCTATTCTATTCTATTCTATTCTATTCTATTCTATTCTATTCTATTCTATTCTTCTTTGCTCCCCAAGGATAAATTTTGCTTTTCAGAAACAAAAAATGGGAATTGGCATAGCAATTTCCAGCATAAACATTTTGCATATGCTTGCTTTTACTTGCTTGCTCCCTGCGTTCTCGAAAACATGTTTCCAATTTTTTTGGCCCACAAATACAGGAATCTCCACTAACTTAACCTTCCCTAATCTGCCAACTGTCCAAAATATTAGGATGAGTCAATGACTGAAAGGAAGGAGGCCCCAATGGGGAGTGTTAAGTGACAATCCAGCTGCATAGATGGGAGAAAGTGTATGAGATCACTTAGGCCTATATCAGGCTCTCCCAGGGGAAAGTAGGGTGGTGAGATTCATGTGAATTGGTGAATAGTAGTACAATAGTCTTTAGACCTATATACCACTTCACAGTGCATTACAGCCCTCTCTAAGCGGTTTACAGAGTTGACCTATTGCCCCCAACAATCTGGCTCCTCATTTGACCCACCTCGGAAGGATGGAAGGCGGAGTCAACCTTGAGCCCAGTCAGGATCGAACTTCTGGCAGTGGGCAGAATTAGCCTGCAATACTGCTTTCTAACCACTGTGCCACTACAGCTCTTTATAAATAAATAAATAAAACAAATCTAAAGGACAGTGAAGTGGTTCGGGAATAACGAGAGGCACAAGCAAGCAAGTGACAACAGCTCTTTAATATACAGTGAGACTTCAGCAAAAACTCAGAGGCTGCAGCCCTCCTTATATACAATCCAGGAGGGACTGTCAGCCAATCAGAAACGTAGGCAGGTTTGAAACTCCCGCTTAAAAGTATCAATACATAACACCCCTCCCTTCCCAGAAAGCACTAAGATTCAGAAATTTACATATGTACACACAAAATCTCGCAGGTGCCTAGGACGAGTTCTCGCTCTAGTTGACCTGCGCAGTTCAGTGTCTGGTGGGGCGTCGAGCTGGTCGGAGGGACTCTCAGTCTCTCCCGGCTCCGCCAATGGAACCTCCTGGATTTTGTCCGGGGCGTGGTTATCCCCGGCTGGGAGTGGCGACTCGCTGGGGCAGCGCTGGAACCAGGGCTTGTCAGCTAAGTATTCTCGCGAACCCGGGCTTGAGTTAGCTGTTTTGGAAAAGTTGTTGTAGTTAGGTTCGGAGATGTCTAAATTGATGTTTGCCTCACCGACCACCCTTTTTCTAAGTTGGTCTATGTGGCGCTTCCAGAGTCTGTCCACCCCTACGTCTACCGTATATGATTTTGGGCCTGTTATACCCACTATGGTTCCTGCAACCCATAGAGGTCTGCTGGCATAATTGCGAGCGAACACCGGGGACCCAACCTGAAACTGTCTTAGGCCACAGGTTTCTCCCTTGAAGTTTTCGTGCGAGTAGTTAGGGTGAAGCCTGTCTAACACGCACCGAAGCTTCCTGCCCATGAGGAGCTCTGCTGGGCTTCTCCCTGTTGCTGTGCATGGTGGGCATGCTGGACTGCTAGGAACTGGTCTATCCTGGCCTGCCAGTCCCCGTTGTCTAATCTGGACAGTGCTTCTTTGGCTGTCCTAACAAAGCGTTCAGCCAATCTGTTAGAAGCCGGGTGGAACGGAGCTGATAGGGCATGGCGGATGCCCAGTCCGGCCAAGTAGCCTTCAAAAAGAGTTGCCGTGAATTGAGGGCCGTTATCAGATACCAGGGTATCCGGCAGGCCGTGGGTGGCAAACAGCTTCCTTAGGACCTTGATAACTGCCTCGGCCGTTGTTGATGGCATTAAGATGATTTTGAGCCACTTTGAGTAGGCATCAACAACTATTAAAAACATTTGCCCGTGAAAAGGGCCGGCAAAATCAATGTGGATCCTCCCCCATGGGCCTTTTGGTTTTTCCCACTCTCAGATGGGCGCTACTGGGGGATCGGGGCGAGACTCCTGGCAGGGTCTGCACTTCCCCACCCACTCGGAAATGACTTGGTCCATGTTGGGCCACCAGACATAACTGCGGGCTAAGCTTTTCATTCTAACAATGCCTGGATGCCCTTCGTGCAGCAACTCTAAAACTCTGTTTCGTAGCTTCGTTGGAATTACCACCCTGTCACCCCACAGCAAGCAACCCCCTTGCATAAACAGTTCGTTGCGTTTGTTGGCATAACCTTGGTACTCCCCCCCGTCCACCTTGACCGGCCACCCCTTCAACACCCAACCCATAACAGTGCGAATGATTGGGTCTCTAGCCGAGGCTTTTGCCACCTCGCAAGAGGAGATAGGGCCCAAAGTCAAAGTGTCCAACAAAAGAACGGAGGCTTCCGGCGTTGGGTTGTCAAGTAGGTCGGGTAGGGGGCAGCGGCTAAGGGCATCTGCGTGACCCAGGGTTCGGCCAGGTCGATGGACGAGCTGATACGAGTAGGCCGACAGAAAAATGGCCCATCTGGTCAAACGAGGGGAAAGGGCAGCGGGGGTTGGCCTATCGCCCGCCAAAAGTCCTAGCAAGGGTCTATGATCAGTCACAAGTTCGAATTTTCGGCCATAGAGGTATTCGTGGAACTTTTTAACCCCCGCAATCGCAGCCAGAGCCTCTCTGTCCAACTGACTATAGTTCCGCTCTGCGCTGGACAGGGTGCGAGAGTAAAATGCAATGGGCGCCTCTAGGCCGTTCGGCAGTCAAGGACGGCACCAACTCCTACGGGGGAGGCATCGCAAACTAAAACAAGCGGCAGTGCTGTGTTGTACTGAATCAGGAAGCTGTCCTCAGACAGGAGTCTCTTCACTGCCTCAAAAGCGGCTGCCTGTGGTTTCCCCCAGACCCATGGTACATTCTTCCCTAGAAGTTTGTGTAGGGGATCTGCAACCGTGGCTTTGTCCTTCAGGAACATGGAATAAAAATTGAGCAGTCCAAGGAAGGCTTGGAGCTCCGCTTTGGATTTGGGGGCAGGTGCGCTCTTAATAACTCTCACCTTGCTTTCGGTAGGGTGGATGCCTGTGCCATCCACCCTGTACCCCAGAAATTCAACGGAGGGGACAGCAATCATACACTTGTTTTTCTTAAGTTTGAGTCCCGCTTCTCTGAACCTGGACAGGACTTTCCTTACTCTGTCCCCTAGCTGATGTTCGTCCTGGGCGCTGACTAGAACGTCATCGAAATAGGGCACCACTCCTGGGAGTCCTTGCAGAAGGCGCTCCATGGTGCTTTGAAATAGGCCGGGTGCGACGCTTACCCCAAACTGGAGCCTGGTGCATTTGAATGCACCCCTATGAGTTACAATTGTTTGCGCCTCTGCTGTGGCGTCGTCAACTGGTAACTGCTGATAGGCTTGGGCCAGGTCTAATTTGGAAAAAAATTTTCCGGGCCCCAGGGAGTGTAGTAGATGATGCACGATTGGCAACGGATAGGCGCTCGGCTGCAAACCCTTGTTGATCATACACTTGTAGTCGGCGCAAATTCTTATTGAGCCATCGGACTTTACTGGGGTCACTATAGGGGTTTCCCACTTGGCATGGTCAACGGGAACCAACACCCCTTGCTTAATCAATTTGTCCAGTTCCGCATCGATCTTCGGTTTCAATGCGAATGGCACCCATCTGGCCTTAAGCCTTATTTGAGCTACGTTGGGGTCTAAGTTTAGTGAAATAGGGGTCCCCACATACTTACCCAACGTGTCCCCGAAGACGTCCTGGAATTCAGACAGGAGACTGTCTTTCAGAGTTGATTTGGACATCAGGTGGACGCCGGTGAAGCCCATGCCAAGGGCTCGGAACCACCCCATGCCAAGAAGGCTAGGGAGCTGCTTCGTGATGATGGTCAGCGGCAGGTCTCTTTCGTAGTCTCCGTAGGTGACTCAGAACGTGCCCACGCCTTCGAGGGGGACTCGGTTCCCCTGGTAGTCTAGGATGCGCAGTCTCTGCTTGGAGAGCTGGTCCTTCCGGAACGACGGCAGGAGGGTCTTTAGGGTCGCCCACGACATTATGGAGAGAGCTGATCCGGTGTCGATCTCCATCGAGCATGGCTTTCCGTTGATCTCAACCACCGTGCTGACTTGGTCCTCGATCGCCGTGCTGGCCTGGTCGATGTGTATGCTGCGGCCATCTCGCGGTTCAAATTCGCGCCGTTTTTTCGCGCCGCCTTCTGTCTTTGGCTGCTTCTGGTGTGCTGATTCCGGTTGGCTGCGGCGCTCACGTGGTTGGTGTTTTCTGGGCAAAATGGCTCTACAGACTCGCGCCAAGTGCCCTTTTTTCCCGCAGCGCCTGCAAATAGCCTCTCTGTATTTGCAGGACAGTCTATCATGGTGCCCGCCACAGCTGGGACAGCTTCGCCGGGGGCTGCCAGTGTCTTTTCTCTGGTGCTCCGTTCAGAAAACGTCCTCATCCGACTCGGACTCCGAGCTGGATCCGGCGTCTTCTCTGTGCACCGGGGCAGACTTGGGGCTGTCTTTGCTGGTCAGCGGACACTGCAGCATTTCTGCGGCTTTTGTGGAGGCTTCGTGAGCCCTGGCCTCGTCTAGGACTCCAGCTAGCGTCAAATCAGGCTTGGCGAGCAGGCGCCGTTGCAGCCTAATGTCCCGAACACCACAGATGAGTTGCTCAAGCAATGCATCGTCCAAGTCTCTATAGTCGCAATGGGTCGTGGCTTTTCTCAGGCTGGCCATGTACGCGCTGACCGGTTCTCCCTCTCGTTGAACGCGCTGTCTGAGTTGGTATCGTTGCACGAACTTGGAGGGCACGGGAGCGTAGTGAGCCCGGAGAGTTGCCATCAGGAGACGGTTTGAACCGGCGTTGGCTCGCACGGTGACTCGGCCATCTCAAACACGTCCGGTCCGCAGTGGCTTAGGAAGAGGGCTCTCTTTCGATTAGCGGAGAGGCCCTGCATGTCGCTGGCTTCGAGCGAGCATTCGAATCTGGTTAAGTATGAGACCCATTTTTCGTGGGTTGGATCAAAAGGCTTGGGCGGAACGTAGGCAGATATGTTCGTATGCCTCCTGTGGTTCGCCTCGTCGCCTAGCTGAAGCTCGTGGTCTCACTGATCGGCTTCTTGTAGCCTCTATCCCACCTTCGTCGCCAATGAAGTGGTTCGGGAATAACGAGAGGCACAAGCAAGCAAGTGACAACAGCTCTTTAATATACAGTGAGACTTCAGCAAAAACTCAGAGGCTGCAGCCCTCCTTATATACAATCCAGGAGGGACTGTCAGCCAATCAGAAACGTAGGCAGGTTTGAAACTCCTGCTTAAAAGTATCAATACATAACAGACAGCTTTCTGAAATAAAGGACCAGCGTTTACAAGAAATGAAACAGGGTCACTATATAGCAATAGCACTTAGATTTATATACCGCTTCACAGTGCTTTATAGTCCTCTCTAAGCGGTTTACAGAGTCAGCCTGTTGCCCCCAACAATCCGGGTCCTCATTTTACCCATCTTGGAAGGATGGAAGGCGGAGTCAACCTTGAGCCAGTCAGGATCGAACTGCTGGAGTGAACAGTGAGTTAGCCTGCAATCCTGCATTCTAACCATAGCACCTGACCATAAATTCCAGAATATCAGATTCCAATAAAGGAGAATATTTGTAGCTCAGGGTTGAAATCAGGGGTCCTTGGTGCTCTCCGAGCCTGAATGTTTTCTTGCCGACGTTTCATCTGTGCACTGATAATGTTATCTAATTTGGGTAATGAACAACCAAGCTCAGAGAACCCCAAGGATTCCGCATATCAGATTCACGCAAGAGTATTCCTGGAAGTGCAAGATGGCAATTGCACTTATAAAGGTGCTTTATTTACTTAGCGGAGCCAGTCGTCCAGTGGTGGGATTCTACCAGTTCTCCCCAGTTTGGGCGAACTGGTAGGTGCGGTGGTGGGAGGCTCCACCTACCCATCTGGACATTATCACGGACACTCTGTGCATGTGCAGAAGGCTCTGCACATGTGCAGAGGTGGCGTGAGCGGTCCCATTGGCGAACCGGTAGCGAGGGTAAGTGAATACCACTACTTTTTAATTTTATTTTATTTCGAATTTATATACCACACCTTCTCCCAAGGGACTCAGGGCGGTGTACAGCCAGATAAAAACATACAATACAAACTTTAAAAACAATTAAAAGAATATATATTAATTTGGCCTCAGTTTAAAATGACAAACCAATTAAAAATATTTAAAAATATGTTAAGCCAGCCCGGCTTGCTGAAAAAAGAAAGTTTTAAGGGCACGGCGGAAGGCACCGAGGTCTTGGATTCTCCTTTTCTCTGGGGGCAGCTGGTTCCATAGGGTAGGTGCCCCCACAGAGAAGGCCCTCCCCCTGGGGGTCACCAGCCTACATTGTTTGGCTGATGGCACCCCAAGGAGGGTCTCTCTGTGGGAGCGCACGGGTCGATGGGAGGTTGTCAGTAGCAGCAGGTGGTCTCGAAGATAACTAGGTCCTATGTCATGGAGTGCTTTAAAGGTGGTAACCAACACCTTGAAGCGCACTTAGAAGACCACTGGGAGCCAGTGCAGCTGGCACAGGAGCGGTGTTATGTGGGAACGCCATGCAGCTCCCGTAATTACCCGCGCGGCCGCATTCTGGACCAGTTGGAGCCTCCAGGTGCTCTTCAAGGGGAGCCCCATGTAGAGAGTGTTGCAGTAGTCCAGGCGAGAGGTGACAAGGACATGAGTGACTGTGCACTTGCAATCGTCTTGCAGATTTTGAACCTCATCCCCAGTTCTGCTTCCCAGGAATTCTGTAAACTTGTTTTTTAACGTCCCATATCCGGCACTTGCCAGATTGGAAAAAAAAAGAAGAAGAACGCAAGGATATCTATATATTCTCCTAAAGCTGCCGTGCTTTAAAGCGAGGTAACAAATTAGCTCCTCTAATAACTATTTGCTTTGCACCTGGAAATCCCATCATTTGACTTTCTGACACTGAATTTACATCTTATGCCAGCAATTGACCAGCCAGGCTTACCCTAAATTACGACGCTCTTTCAAGCAGGACTTGAAACCAGCCTTAGAAGACCACTTTAAAGCCTGGCTGAATGGACGCGGCAGTGTTGCAGTGTTGGTTTCTAATTTTCAACCTCCTTTCCTCCTTATTATTTTCTTTGTGTTAACTGAAAAGAAACGGAGACACTTCAGGATCCCTAAAGCTGTAAATAAAGGCCCAAGCAATGCATCCGTGGAGGAGAAAAACACATTTTGACCACAAAAATCATTTTTTTAAAAAAAGATGTTTTTTAACTTGACCACACTTGTACGTAGCTTATATGTTTTTTTAAAAGTTTTTTTTATTTTTATTTCTCATAAACATACTTAAATGTACAGTCTCTTATCCATTATTAATCATACATAATATGTTTTAACTTCCATATTAGTTCATACTTCATCCTAAAAAAATTAGGATATACTCAGGATTGCTCTTCTACCATTCCCTTATTTTACAGCAATCCTTCCTCTCCTTCTTCTCTCTTTCCCTTCCCTCCCCTTCTTCTATCTTTTTCTACTTTCTTCTTTCCTCCTCTCCTTTCCCTTCTCTCCTTCCCCTTCCTTTCCCCCACTCCTCCCCTCTTCCTCCCTTTCTAACCCTCTCTCCTACTCTTATTTCCCCTCCCTCCCTCCCGCTCCTTTTCCCTTTCTTCCATCCCTCTCTCTCCTTTCCAGCTGGCCCACAGATGCCACAGGTGCTCGCTCCATTACTTTACCAATGACCATCACATGGGCTCCCTCTGTTAAATGTATTGAAGTTTGCAGATGATTCAGCAATCATTGGTCTCATTCGAAATGGACACTTAACGTTAGAACTGTCAATAAAAAGGCGCAACAAAGATTGTTCTTCCTGCGCCAACTCAGAAAGTTCAGACTGCCCAAGGAGCTGTTGTTACAGTTCTACAGAAGAATTATTGAGTCTGTCATCTGCACTTCTATAGCTGTCTGGTTTGGTACAGCAACTAAACAGAACAGGTAAAGACTTCAACAGAACCACACTTGGCCAATAATTCTGTTCTGTTCTGTTCTGTTTATTTATTTATTTATTTGTTTGTTTGTTTGTTTGTTTATTTGTTTGTTTGTTTAGTCTTATACATCAAACAAACATTAAATCTATAGCGGTCTACATCACAGTGCGAGAAGGAAGTAAAATTGTCCCATTACATATATAGGATAGCCAAGAAAAATCTATTACGTATTCCAAGTGACATGTTTATCATAGAATATTCTGTTCTGTTCTGTTCTGTTCTGTTCTGTTCTGTTCTGTTCTGTTCCGTTCCGTTCCGTTCCGTTCCGTTCCATCCCATTCTGCATTCCATTCCATTCCATTCTATTCTATTACCCTCCACACTCTTCTCTTCTCTTCTCTTCTCTTCTCTTCTCTTCTCTTCTCTTCTCTTCTCTTCTCTTCTCTTCTCTTCTCTTCTCTTCTCTTCTCTTCCCTTCCATTCCATTCCATTCCATTCCATTCCATTCCATTCCATTCCATTCCATTCCATTCCATTCCATTCCACACTCCACACTCCACACTCCACACTCCACACTCCACACTCCACACTCCACTCCATTCTGCATTCCATTCTAAAATGTGCTTTCATAGCGTTTAGTATCCTGCACTGGCTTTCCTTGAGCAAACACCAGATTTGATTGAGCAGAAAAGCTTCCAGTGTGCAATCTGGGAGGCTTTACCTGCTCCTTCTTCCCTTCCTGCCTCGTTCTCTTTTTTTACTCAAGGACTTGACTTCCAAACTCCCAACCAGTCCTTTGCCCAGAGGTCCCAAGAGGGGAGGCAGGAAAATCAAGTTTTTTCTCTATCAGCCTAGGCGTTTTTTCTTCCATCTGATTGATCCATCAAGCAGCCAAGAACACTTAGAGGAGGTGGGGTGAGGAGGAGGAGAAGACATCCACTCTCAATTTTATTTCCCTGCTGTTTATTGTTATAAAATCAACGGCATCCAACAGAGCTGGATGGGTGGGGGAACTATCTGTATTGATCCATCTGTTTCCCATTCTGTGGCTGAGGTTGTTTGTTTTCGTAGGAACACTTTCATCTTTCATTGAAGCACCGATCCCACTTTTGAACGTTGACATCACCAGATGGAAACCTTTTAGATCAAGATATTTAATTTTTCTTTTTCTTTTCTTTTCTTTTTTTAAAAAAGATCCATCTGGGACTGGGCGAAACTCCAGCAACGGTCTACATTTAGTCCCAATTTCATATACCGATCTTCTAAAAATGGCATGGCTAGGTGTCTTCTGTTGTGTTATTTTGTAGGAAGCATAAGTATGCCTGCACAAGACCTTGTGCCCATGGATATAGATTCTCTCTCTCTCTCTCTCTCTCTCTCTCTCTCTCTCTCTCTCTCTCTCTCTCTCTCTCTCTCTCTCTCTCTCTCTCCTCTCTCTAGCTTATCTCTCTCTCTTCTCTCTCTCCTCTCTCCTCTCTCACTCACTCACTCCCTATCTGTCTATATCTATCTGTCTCTCTCTCCTCTCTTTCTCTTTCTCTTCCTCCCTCCCTCCCTCTCTCTCCCTCCCCCCTCTCTCTCATCTCTCATCTCTCTCTCCCTCTCTGCCTCTCTATATCTGTCTCTCTCTCTCTCCCTCTCCCTCCCCCCTCCCCCTCTCTCTCTTACCTCTCATCTCTCTCTCTCACTCACTGTCTGTCTATAGCTATCTATCTGTCTGTCCGTCTGTATCTCTCTCTCCTCTCTCTAACTTATCTCTCTCTCTCCTCTCTCTCCTCTCTCCTCTTCTCACTCACTCACTCCTTGTCTGTCTATATCTATCTGTTTCTCTCTCTCTCCTCTCTTTCTCTTTCTCTCCCTCCCTCCCTCTCTCTCTCTCCCTCCCCCCTCTCTCATCTCTCATCTCTCTCTCTCTCACTCCCTGTCTGTCTATAGCTATCTGTCTGTCTGTCCATCTGTATCTCTCTCTCCTCTCTCTAGCTTATCTCTCTCTCTTCTCTCTCTCCTCTCTCCTCTCTCTCACTCACTCTCTGTCTCTCTATATCTAGCTGTCTGTCTGTCTCTCTTTCTCTCCCTCCCTCTCTCTTTCTCTCTCCCTCTCCCTCCCCCCCTCTCTCTCATCTCTCATCTCTTTCTCTCACTCCCTCTGTCTATAGCTATCTGTCTGTCTGTCCATCTGTATATCTCTCCCTCCCTCCCTCCCTCTCTTTCTCTCCCTCACCCCCCTTTCTCTCTCTCCCACCCACCCTCCCTCTCTCTCTCTCATCTCTCTCCCTGTCTGTTTTTATCTGTCTGTTTGTCTGTCTGTATCTCTCTCTCTCCCTCCCTCCCTCCCTCCCTCTCTCTCCATCTGCCTTTCATTCTGCCTATCCTGATTTTATTACATCCTAAAATGTCTCCCGTGATAGATTTCTATCCTTTCTGGATGGATATTCCTGGCACTTTCTTACTGAGGCCAATATTTCAAATAATTGAAAAGACATCCAATAATAGAATCTTCAGTGGGCTGGAAACGGCCATTTCCCATTGAACTTGCCTCACTAAAAATGAGGGAATCTCTTAAAAAATTGCTAGTTGTCTGCCATCTTTCCTCTTCAGTCTGCTGTGATTCAGTCAGGTAAGTTGGTAGGCACCCATGAAACATAGCCAGCTCAATAGTGAAATCTGCATTTTCACCCACTGAGACCAACAGAGGATGTTTTCGTTAGTCTTTTTTTTTTTTTGAAACTTGGATGCCAAATACAGGGAGTCCTTGACTTAGGACCCCACGAGGAAAGTGTGATCGGAGCTGCCGTCTCTCTATAAATACTGATGGGGAGGTGTGGGGTGCTGGCTTTGTTGCTGTGAGTGGGTTGGTTGCCTGTGTTGTTGCATCTTGATTAGTTGATGGAGTTGATGTTTGCAGATTAGTTGGGTGTTTCGTAGCATCCTGTGTGGGTGAGGTCCTTGATGTGTGCCCATTAGGTTTTGTTTTTTAATGACCTGGGTAATGGGCTGTGTGTTAACATCCTGAGTTCTAGTGTTGTGATATCCTGAGTTTTTTGATATAATGTCCTGAGCAGATGGCTGTGATGCCACATCCCGGGCTTTGGTTTGGCTCCGAGTTTGAGATCTTGCCATGTGTTCATGGCATGTATCAGTTTGCTTTGTGTGGGGGACCTCACGCACACAGGATGCTACAAAACAGCCGACTAATCTCCAAACATCAACTCCATCAACTAATCAAGATGCAACAACACAGGCAACCAACCCTCTCACAGCAACAAAGCCAGCACCCCACACCTCCCCACCAGTATTTATAGAGAGATGGCAGCTCCGATCATGCTCTCCTTGCACAAGCACGAAGCCGAAGACACCAGCCTGAAGATGACGAGTGGGACCTCGTCGAAATATCGCCGAGATACTCTCAATCTTACACAGGAAAAGACCCGAATACACCAAAACTTGGGTAGATAGATAGATAGATAGATAGATAGATAGATAGATAGTAACTTGTATAAGGCAAGTGACATCTTTCTTGAGAAAACCAATGAATACCTAAAGGAACAAAATTTACAGAAGACAGAGACAGATTATGAATGGATTTATGACTATAAGGAAAATTTCTGAAGCTATAAAGAAGATTAAACCAGGAAGGTTGCCTGGACCAGATAAATTATCAGGTTTTTATTACAAATGTTTTAAGGGTGAACTTTTGCAACATTTATAAAATCCAGTGAACTCAACCTTACAGGAAGGAAAGAGGCCAGAAACTTGGAAAGCAGCCAAAATAGCACTAATACTTTTTAAAAAGGACCAAATTTCACTTTAATATGAAACTCCCATATAGGCTGACATTGTTACTGAATAATGACTAAATGTTGCTTGCAATTATGTCTAACAGACCAAAAATAATTTTGTAAGAATGTATTTGTGAAGATCAGTGCTGGTTTCTACATAAAAGACAGCTAAGGCAATGTTTTAGCTGTCTTTTATGTAGACATGGGAGCGACATGGAGTTCCCATGTAACACCTCTCCTGCGCGATCTGCACTGGCTCCCTGTGGTCTTCCGGGTGCGCTTCAAGTCCAGTTGCCTCTTGAAAAAGCAGCTTTGGGGCAACCATGACCTGGATGATTGAGAATCTCCATAGACATCATCATCATTATCCATCATCCATCATCCATCATCCATCATCCATCATCCATCATCCATCATCCATCATCCATCATCCATCATCATCATCTCCTATGGATGCTCCTGCTGCATCTGAGCCAAACACTGCATGCATTTAACCCAACCTGCAAGCTTCTTTCCGAAATCTCTTCAACTTTCCCAAGTTCAATATCACGCATGTGGGAACTAGGTTGAAGTATGTTAATTGCTTCATTCATTACATCATTAAAGTTACAGCTGCTGCCTTAGCAGCTTTCAGGGTTATACATCATTAATATTTTTTTTAAAAAAGAAGGTTTCGGTTAGCGGGATGTAAGATGCACTTTCTAAATAACTCAACAGTGATTTAGGGCTGATTTTGGCAACAGATTGCTACAGTTGTGGCAGTACCCATGGCACTTGCTTAAAGTCATAGAGCTTGTGATGGAATTAATGAGGTCGGCCTCCACAGCAAAATGCTGAATATGTTGGTTGCTTACTTCCCTCTTTGTCGGTGGCTCAGCCCTTGTCTTTCAGAGCTGGCTGCTATTCAATCTTTGGACTGATCCTAACTCAGATAATGAGGAACATCTTGGGTGCATAATGGAAGAGATTGCTAGCCGTGGAGAAGGAAAGGAGGCTTATTATTCCATCATGCTCAAAGAAAAACAAAATCATTGGACCATCAGGGTCATTAAGGACTCTGAGGTTGTCATGGAAACAACCTTTGGGGCATTGATGGCTATAAATGAATGAGCAACTGCATTGTGTGCCTGCGTATAAGGGAGGAAGAGTTTGGTTGGTGTCTCCTTTTTTTTAAAAAAGAAGAAGTCATCAGAGGGGTAGAATTTAATGGGCTTTTGGTGTAAGTCCTATTTTTAGAGGGAAGGTCCAGAGTTGAGGCCAGCTAAAGCAGCCGTGTCAACAAACTATAAATATAGGTTTCCCCTGATGCTAAGTCACTGTTTAGGAGTTTTCACACATACTCACACATCAGACAGATTCCTAGACACAGCACATTAAGGCTATACACCCCACATGGTCTTCAGTTTGGATGAGATGCTTGGGAACATTTTAAAGCAGCCCCATCTTTTTCTAGGATTTCCAATGAACTCTTCAATGATTTGAGGCCCACTTCTGCAAGTATGTTGGTTGGTTTGTTTGTGACATTTATATGGTTGTTCATCTATCCAAAAAAAAAGAAAAGAAAAGAGGCAGTTTGGTCTGGTGGTAAAAGCACTTGGCTAGAAAGTAAGACCCAGTGAGTTCTAGTCCAGCCTTAGCCATGAAAGCTGAATGGGTGATTTGGGGCCAATTCTCCAGGAGATGGTGAGTTCTAGTTCCATTTTAGGCATGGTAGTTGGTTCATGACTTTGGGCCAATCATCTGAGATGGTGAGATTTAATCCTGCCTTAGGCATGTACCCTGTTTCCCCGAAAATAAGACATCCCTTGATAATAAGCCTAATCGGACTTTTGAGTGCATGCACTAAAATAAGCCCCCTCTGAAAATAAGCCCTCCCCCAAAATATTTAAACACATGTGCAGTCGGTCCCTGCCATTTCCTCTGGTTTCCTCCATGCGTCCCAAAATAATAAAATGTCCCCGAAAATAAGGCCAAGCGCTTATTTTGGGGTTCAAAAAAATATAAGACAGGGTCTTATTTTTGGGGAAACACGGTAAATCAGATTGCTTCCAGAGGAGCAAGAAATACCAAGGATTAGATAGTTTGGTTGGGAGGAAGAAGATCAAGTCAGCTCCTCCCAACTGCTAGACATTTATTTTATTTTAATTTAATTTATTTATTTTCGTCAAGCATGTATTAGATAACAGATATAAGTATAAACTTGATTATGAATACATGAAATGGTTATGAATAAAAGGGAACATTAGGACAGGAACGTTGGTGCACTTATGCATGCCCCTTAAAGACATCTTAGGAATGGGATGAGGTTAAAGTTTTGGGGGTTTGGGGAAGAAACCACAGAGTCAGGTAGTGCATTCTAGGCATCGACCATCTGTTGCTGAAGTCGTATTTTCTGAAATCAAGTTTGGAGAGGTTTCCATAAGTTTGTATCTATTGTGTGCTCGTGTATTGTTTTTGTTAAAGCTGAAGTATTCATTGATTCAGGTAGGACATTGTAGCAGATAATGTTGGACCTAAGATGGCAAAGTTCTAAATTGTCTAAGCCCAAAATTTCAAGTCTGGTGGCATAAAGCATTCTGTTGTGAGCAGAGGAGTGGAGGACTCTTCTCATGAAATATCTCTGGACTCATTCAATTGTATTAATGTCCAATATGCAGTGCAGAGTCCAACTCTGCTTGGGTTTTTCAAGATTAGAGGTCAGTCAACTAATATAACAGTGTTCCAATATTTGAGGGTCTGCCCCAAAGAAGAGGGGGGTCAATCTATTCTTCAAAGCAAGTCAAGACAAGAAGTAATGGATGGAAACTAATCAAGAAGAGAAGCAATTTAGAATTAAGAAGAAACTTCCTAACAGTGAGAACAATGAATCAATGGAATGATTTGTCTCTGGAAGTTGTGGAGGTTCCATCTCTGGAGGCATTTAAGAAGAGACTGGACAGCCATTTGGCTGGAATGATATAGGGTCTTCTGCTTGGACCAGAAGACCTCCAAGGTTCCTTCCAGCTCTGCTATTCTGTTAACTAGTTGGCTCCAATCAGAGGTGGTATTCACTAAAACTGACTACAACCACCTGAGCGACGCATCTTTAACAGAACAGAGTTGGAAGAGACCTTGGAGGTCTCCTACTCCAGCTTCCTGCTGTAGCAGGAAACCATCCTGATCTAATGGGTTGTCCAGTGTCTTTCTGAAAGCCTCCAGTGATGGAGCACTCATAACGTCTGGAGGCAAACCTTTCCACTGGTTATTTTCATTGTCAGGAAAATTCTAGGTCTAGGTCTGCAACCTTAAACACTCAAACAGCCATTTGGACCTGTTTCCCACAGAAAAGAAAACACTGGGAGCCACAAAACCCTTCCCATGCCTGACTATTTCTTGAGCAGCCACAAAACTAGCATATGTAGTTTAATTAAACATTCTGTTTTCTTCTGAAACTTTTCTTTTCTTGGATTTATCCATGGCTGGCCTACCAGGGATTGAAAAGCTCAATAAATCATGTGCTGGCGGGTGTCGCACATTGGCAGTTGTGACGCATATTTTGAGTGACAGGGAGCCGCAACAGAGGGGTGAAAGAGCCACATGCGGCTCCAGAGCCGCAGGTTGTTGACCCCTGATCTAGGTTGGTTCTCTCCTTGATTAGTTTCCACCCATGACCCTCAAACTTGCATTCATTAGGGAGAGTTTACTTTAGGATTCAGAGGCTGAACTCCTTCTTGTGAGAAGAGATTGGCAGAAGTCAAATGCATGGGGGAGAACGCATGAAAAATTTGCCTTCTCCAATGTCCACTGTGCTTCTAAAATCTAGGAAGCACAATTTGCCCTCTGGCAGCTGCCATTCTGTTATGAGTAATCAACTGTAACCGAAAAGAAATCCTAATGGGTCATGATGGATTAGCAGCTGTGTTACTCTGGCAAAAATGGCTAGATATTGAATTTGATGTCTCCAGCAAAAGAACAAGGGTCTGCATGACAAACATGTGTAGATTCTGAAAGATTTTTGTCCCGCTGCATGGTTGTCTTCTAGTGTTGCACTCCCTCCCAACTGATTAAAACAGATTAAGATAATAAGAACAAAACTGCCATATCTTGGAAAATATTTAGTTGCGGGGCTGAAGAGCAGAGGTCTGGCAAAATGAAATGAAATTGGGCTTTACTGAAGCAGCTCTCTGGAGCACTTGAAGAGGAAGAAGTGGACTGCTCTTTTGGGGAGGGGGTCAAGATATGTTCAACCACATCCCCATTCATTGTGGCGAAGCGATCTTCAGACTTAAATGCTTCCTCTGGAGAAAGGGGTTTTTAACCTAGAATAGGATTCTAAATTGCGCATTTTACAAGTATATTGTTAAAATATAGCCACAATTCCCTTTCACCCACCTTGCATCGAATAAAGCAGGGGTGTCAAACTCAAGGCTCAGTGTTGGGTTGTTTTAATCATTTAATGATTTTTCACTTATTTCTATAATATGTAAGCTACCCAGAATCACCTTGTAGTGGAGATACGCAGAATCAAAAATTTAATAAAGAAACAAATAAACAAACAAACAAACAAATATATGGCATCATAGTTCAAAAACAAATGTCATGAAAACTGGTGTGTGAACATCTGTCTGCTCTGGATGAGTTCAAATCATCCTGACAGATTACATTCCAGAGTTCTGGAGGAATTGGCACATGTGATCTCAGAACCATTGAACCGGTGGTCTTCCGGGTGCGCTTCAAGGTTTTGGTTATCACCTTTAGAGCGCTCCATGGCTTAGGACCTGGTTATTTATGGGACCACCTGCTACCACCAATAGCCTCCCACCGGCCATTACGGTCTCATAGAGAGGGGCTCCTCCAGGTGTCGTCGGCCAAACAATGTCGACTGGTGGCCCCCAGGGGGAGAGCCTTCTCTGTGGGGGCACCTACTATCTGGAATGAGCTCCCCCTGGAGATACAGAGGATCCCGGATATGCGCACCTTCTGTCGCGCTCTCAAGACTTCTTTATGCCATCAAGCCGGCCTGGCCTGAATCTTTCCCCTTTAAAATGTAAATTTTAATTTGTTTTTAAAATTATTGGGTGTTTTAAATTTGTCTCGGCCAAATTGTTTAATTTGGTTTTATTCTGTTTTTAAATTTTGAATTTATGTGTTTTATTCTGTGGCTGTTCACCACCCTGAGTCCTTCGGGAGTAGGGCAGTATATAAATCCAATAAATGAAATGAATGAAAATGAAATGAACTTTCCTAGATCCCGGAGCACCAGAGTACTGCCAGAGGACTGAGGTGGTTCTCATTTTCAAAAAAAAAAAAAAAGAAAAGAAAAGAAAAAAAGGAGCAAAAAAAAAGACCAATCAGCCTGACATGAATACCTGGGAAGACCCTACAAAAGATAATCAAGCAACAGATCCATAAAGAAGAGGAAGGTCAACCCAAAACATCAGAGGGCAAGACAAGAAACAATGGTTGGAAACTAATCAAAGAGAAAACCAACCTAGAACTAAGGAGAAATTTCCTAAGAGTGAGAAAAATTAACCGGTGGACTGACTTGCCTTCAGAAGTTGTGGGTGCTGCATCACTGGAAGCTTTTAAGAAGAGATTGGACAGCCATTTGTCAGGAATGGTATAGGGCTGTGATGGCGAACCTATGGCATGTGTGCCAGAGGTGGCATGCAGAGCCCTCTCTGTGGGCACGTGCACCATCACCAGCTGCTCTTCCGGGTTTCGTTGCATGCCAGACAGCTGCTCTCTTCTGGGTTCAGCTGGCTGGCATGCCTGCATGAGTGAGATGGAACCCAGAAGAGAGCAGATGGCCAATGTGCATGCGTGATGGACCAGCTGTCTGGTGTGAATGCACACAATGGAACCCGGAAGTGCAGCTGGCCACCGCACGCATGCACACCGACCAGCTGCTCTCTTCCAGGTTCCAGCTCTCCGGCATGTGCACGCACATGTATGCTCCAGTTTCGGCACTCGGTGCCGAAAAGGTTAACTATCACTGATATAGGGTCTCCTGCTTGAGCAGAACATTGGACTAGAAGAACTCTAAAGTCCCATCCAACTCTGTTATTCTGTTAACACTACACCGAAATCATCCTGAACTGTTAAGTAATAATGGGAAAATGAGAAACATACATTTTCAAAAAAAAAAACAAAAAACCTCCAGATTTCTCCACAGAGAAAAGTACAAGATCTTTTCTATTAATTTGAACTCATACCTTCCAGATAAAATTGGTTCCATGGAAAATTCTTGCATCGGCCATTTAACTTTACTCCAAGTCACCATCATAAGATGGACTGTTAATTTTTCAGAATGATAGTTTATACATCCCAAGAGAAAAGTAGGCCGTTTGTGTCAACAATGGGATTAATTTAGAATCTGAACATAAATATTTTGAATATTTAATAATTGTGTCTAATCCACTAAAAACATCTCAAATAATATTGTTTCGCAGCTTTGTATCTCTTTAGAGCTAGCAGAATTGTTACAGAAAGGAAAGAAGGAAGGAAGGGAGGGAGGGAGGGAGGGAGGGAGGGAGGGAGAGAGAGAGAGAAAGAAAAAGAGAAAGAGAAAGAGAGAGAGAGAGAAAGGAAGGAAGGGAGGGAGGGAGGAAGAAAGAAAGAAAGAAAGAAAGAAAGAAAGAAAGAAAGAAAGAAAGAAAGAAAGAAAGAAAGAAAGAAAGAAAGAAAGGATATATATATATTTGAGCAAATCCCCCTGCTACTCAGTCTAACCCAAGCACAACCAAGCCCCCACCTAAACAGAACACACACCCATCCAATCAGAGCACAGCCAACCCCCCATCCAATCAGAGCACAGCCAAACCCCCAAACAATCAGAACACACCTCCACCCAATCAGAACACAGCCAAGCTCCCACCCAATCAGTTCACGCCCCCACTGGCAGTTAAAAGGAAGAAACACCTGCGATCACACACATTGCTCCTAGAAGCATGAAGCCGAGAACACCAGCCTGAAGATGACGAATGAGACTTCGTCAAAACGTTGCCAAGACACCTCCAATTTTACGTGGGAGAAAACCCGAATAACCAAAGACCTACATACAAACACCCGCGAAAACCTCAGAATATATATATAATATATATATATATATATATATATATATATATATATATATATATATATATATATATATATATATATATATATATATATATATATCAACTGAGGAGATTCATGGGTTTCTTAAATTGGCTAATCACCTGCATTTTAATTGATATATTAATGATTGCACTGAAATTAATTTACATAACAAAGGCCCCCAAGCTATCATTTTGGTTTGCAAAACAAATTCAAGGCTTTTTATTTTTCAGAAGAACAAAAAAAGCAAAGAGGCTAGGACTACTTTATAGAGATAATAAACTCAGAAAATTTTGATGTTTTTGATGCTCTGTAGGTAGGAATAACAACAACGGATAGGAATACCTAACTGAACTTGGTTGATCTCTGAAGTGAAGTAACATCAAGTGTGGGTCAGTAGTTGGACAGAAGACTTCTAGATTTTCATAGGGTTCTTGATTTAAGTGGGAAGTTGAAAAGGAAGGCCGGGACAAACCACTTCTATAACACTGTTTTCCCCTCTCTTATTCCAACCATTCTTCTTTTATCAATGTTCTTTCTGGTTTGCACATCTTGGTCTCAGTAAGAAGAATAAAGCTGTGGGATTAAATCAGTTTAATCTTCATTTTTGATGTGCCTGAATATCTCGCTTTGGGGTTCCAGTTGCCATTATATTCTCGGAATATTGAGGAAAGCACAATGAAATTCTTGAAAGGATTAGCTGGAAGGCTGGAAGAAGTTTTCCTTGGGTTTAAATCTGGAACAATCCTTTCCCTTAGGGGATGGTTCCAACTTTACTCTCTCTAGTAATAAGTACAGTATTACACATATGGTGAATCTTAACCCTCAGCAGTGATGGATTGCTATTGGTTGACCCCGGGAAGCTCCGCCCATCTGCCTGGACGTCTCTGCGCATGTGCAGAAGTGTTGCGTGTGAGCGCATGCCCACGAGCAAAACGGTAATGATGGGATCTGAATCCCAATATTGACCCTCAGGGTTATCCATAATTCACCCTCATTGCTATTATGGATATATTTTACAATGTGAAAAAGATGTTGAGACTGTAGAAAAAATGCAGAGAAGAGCAACAAATGTGATTAGGGGACTGGAGGCTAAAACATATGAAGAATGGTTGCAGGAACTGGATATGTTTAGTTTAATGAAAAGAAGGACTAGGCGAGACATGATAGCAATGTTCTGATATCTCAGGGGCTGCCACAAAGAAGAGGGAGTCAAGCTATTCTCCAAAGCACCTGAGGGCAGGACAAGAAGCAATGGGTGGAAACTAATCAAGGAGAGAAGCAACTTAGAACTAAGGAGACATTTCCTGGCAGTTAGAACAGTTAATTGGTGAAATAACTTGCCTCCAGAAGTTGTGAATGTGCCAACACTAGAAGTTTTTAAGAAGATGTTGGATAACTATTTGTGTGAAGTGATGTAGGGTTTCCTGCCTAAGCAGGGGGTTGGACTAGAAGACCTCCAAGGTCCCTTCCAACTTCTATTCTATTGTATTCTAAAATGATTTTCACTTTCCACTTGAGACTTCCACTTGAACCACCAAGTTCTTGCATATTACAGGAAGAGAATGTTCTTAAATAACTATTCAGTCAGAAGGTGATTACACGTTGGAGTTTGGTACATGAAAACCTTTCGTTGGTACATCACAGGTATAGGTTTCCTGCCTAAGCAGGGGGTTGGACTAGAAGATCTCCAAGGTCCCTTGCAACTCTGTTATTCTATATGGTATGTCATTGTAAATATCCAAAAGGTGCTCTTTCAAAAGGCAACTGGAATTGGTTTTTCCTTCAAGATGTTTCACTTCTTATCCATGAAGCTTCTTCAGTTTTGACTGAACAGTGGAGAATGGCAAGATTTATATTCCTCGCATACCGCTGGTCATTAGCATTCTTTCTGAGGGTCATTGAGGCCACTTGGGGGTTCCTTTGTGCTCTCAGGGTCACCTGAATAGTGCAAAATGAGGTAGAACCTTCTTGGAACTGCTGAAAGTGTTGGAAACAGGAAACAGGCTTGTATTTATGACAATTGCAGTGTCCTGGGGTCATGTGATCACATTTTCCATCCTTCTGATAAGTAAAGTCATAGGAAACCACGCTCACATGTTACTAACTTAATACCTGCAGCCATTCATTTAACAACTGTGGCAAGAAAGGTTGTAAAGCAGGGGTGAAATTCAGCAGGTTTTGACAGGTTCTGGAGAACTGGTAGCAGAAAATTTGAGTAGTTCGGAGAACCGGCAAATACCATTTCTGGCTGGCCCCAGAATGGGGAGGGAATGGAGATTTTGCAATATCCTTCCCCCAGGAGTGGGGAGGGAATGGGCATTTTGCAGTATCCTTTCCCTGTCACGCCCACCAAGCCATGCCCACCAAACCATGTTCACAGAACGGTAGTAAAAAAAAATTGGATTTTCCCACTGTCTCTGTTGAGAGAGACAGTTCACTCTTAATGATGTGAAAGAGCCTCTTTGACCCCTCTTTCAAACCAGAAGTTTCTTGAATGAGAAGTGCAACATTTTCATGGAAAAACAAAGTTTAGCTGCCTTTTGAAAAAGCATCTTTGGGACAACCATGACCTGGATGACTGAGGATCTCTATCGCGATTGTGAATAATTTCCTTATCTAGAATCCATAACTTTATTTTTTCCAGGTGAGCACTCTATTTCCCCACAAGGTGGGTATGATCCTGGATAGCATTTATAGAAGATACCGTATTTTTCAGAGTATAAGACACCCCGGACTATAAGATGCACCTACCCTTTTTGGTGAGGAAAACAAGAAAAAGAAATCTGCCTCTGCCTCCCAGCAATTTTGCCTCGCTGCAGCAAACAGCAAACAGCCTGCTTTACTTTCATTTTCATTTTCAGCATAGATTGTTTAACACAAGAAAAAAAAAATCTGCTCCCAGCAATTTACCTCCTTGCAGTAAGCAGCAGAGTCCTGCACAAAACCGCTGAGAGCAAAACAGCTGAGAGTCAGGAGGCTGATCCAATCAACTTGTGCTAATTAGGCTGTGCTGAAGCTGAAACGAGCTATTTCTTCTTGCTGCTTGCTACAAGGAGGTAAACTGCTGCGAGGCAGAGGCCAAAAGGTGGGGGCCAGTGGGTGGGCGGGGCTACATTCAGTGTATAAGTCGCACCTAAATTTTCACTCTCGTTTAGTGGGGGAAAAGGTGCATTTTATACTCCAAAAAATACGGTAGGTAGTTGGGCCAAGATGAAGAAATGAACCTTGCTGGACAACACTTGACTGTGATTTGATTTAATGCAACTTTAAAGCCATTTCAAAACAGGTTAACTGATTAATACAGTTAATATGATTATACCTCAGGCATGTAATAGGTTTTGTCATGGAAATCCAGTTCTAAAGAGGGTTTACTTAGAGCTCTGTTAAATATGTCTCTCTAAACATGAAGCATTTTCATCTTATCTAATTCAGATTGACAAATGTGATGGTCCCAGGGATATTCTTGGATTAATTTAGAAATGGGAATTATTACTTTTTTCATTTTAACATATTTATTACATTAGGTATAAAATGAAGGTACACACCAAACAGATATGTAGTAAACATTAATATAAATGTAGAACCAGGGTTTTTTTTCCCCTGAAATATTGAAAAAAACATAAGAAGTGGGCAAAATATAGCCATTGCTTTCTTATACTCAGAGGTAGTATTCAGCAGGTTCTGACCAGTTCTGGAGAACTGGTAGGGGAAATTTTGAGTAGTTCGGAGAACCGGTAAATACCACCTCTGACTGGCCCCGCCCAGATCTATTCTCTGCCTCCCGAATCCCAGCTGATTGGGAGGAAATGGGGATTTTGCAGTAATCTTCCCCTGGAGTGGGGAGGGAATGGAGATTTTACAGTATCCTTTCCCTGCCACGCCCACAAAGCCATGCCGTGCCCACCAAGCCATGCCCACAGAAAATAGTAGTAAAAATAGTAGTAAAAATTTGAAGCCCACCACTGCTTATACTGCCTGCTGATTGCTTATATTTCTTATATGTACAATTAGGAATGCACTACCTGACTCTGTGGTTTCTTCCCCAAATCCCCAAAACTTTACCCTTAGACTGTCTACTGTTGACCTCAACCAATTCCTAAGAGGTCTGTAAGGGGCGTGCATAAGAGCACAAGCGTGCCTACTGTCCCTGTCCATGTATTTATAATTATGTTTACACTTGTATCTGTCATAAAATACATGCTTGACAAAATAAATAAAATAATAAAATAAAATAAAATAAAATAAAATAAAATAAAATAATAAAATAAAATAAATAAAATAAAATAAAATAAAATAAAATAAAATAAAATAAAATAAAATAAAATAAAATAAAATAAAATAAAATAAAATAAAATAAAATAAAATAAAATAAAACAGAATAAAATAAAATAAAATAAAATAAAATAAAATAAAATAAAATAAAATAAAATAAAATAAAATAAAATAAAATAAAATAAAATAAAATAAAATAAAATAAAATAAAATAAAATAAAATATAAAATAAAATAAAATAAAATCTGGGCTGCATAAAACCAATAGGTTCAAAGGTCTTTCTGACCAACAGAAATGATGTCCTAGAATCATGTGGGTAGACAACCACTGGCAATTAATGGCCAATAATCTGGATGTTGTATAGGATTTCACATAGAAAAATTGGGCTCCAAAAATCCTGAATAGGCAGCCAAGAAATCCAAAGAACTAGTTTTGTAGTCCAGAACTAGTAGCCCTAGATTTGAACTAATTTCTATAGTTAAAAACCCATTTCTGTTCCGTGTTCGTCTTTTAGCAGCTCTTATTAAAATTGAACATGGTTACCAAATGGGTTCAAAGCCATTTGCAATAAAAAACAGAAGACATGCCTTGAAAACATCAGGACCAAGGAGAATTTATAAGGCCTAGCCAAGAGCCTCCCTTTCTACTCACAACTTCAACCATGAATAGATGCAACAGTGTCGGGGGTGGGGGGAGAATAACATTTTGCAATAACTAAGTGCTTCTGTACACATTAGTTCATCATGCATAATTTATTCCAGCAATGGAATTTGGGATTTGCTGTTGCAACATATGGTGATTTGTTAGCATTTCAACCAAATACTGAGATAAGAGGGCACAATTCTCCACATAAGCATTAAATATATATTCTAGTTATACTAACCAAGAGTGCCCATAGCTGAAAGTTTTGAGCAGTAATTTCGTCCATATAAATTATTCAACCACTTTGGATGTGGTATGATTGGAAGAATAAGTCATGGAGTCATGGAGTTATGGAGTACTCTGGTACTTTGCATGCAAGTCATGGAGAGAATTGCATGCAAAGTACCAGAGAATTCTGGGAATTATAATCCCATCACACCTAGCAGGTGGGTGGTTGAGCAAGATGGACAAGATAGTTAAAGAAAATTTCAATTTAATTTAAGTGGCTAGGAGTGAACAAAGGAACAAAACTTGTCCATCTCCCACTCATTAGAATTCAGAGTCAATTTTAGAGCAACAAAGATGACTAGGGGACTGGAGGCTAAAACCAGAAGTGGGTTCCAGCAGGTTCTGACCAGTTCTGGAGAACCGGTAGTGGAAATTTTGAGTAGTTCGGAGAACTGGTAGTAAAAATTCTGATTGGCCCTACTCCTATCTATTCTCTGCCTCCCAAGTCCCAGATGATCGGGAGGAAATGGGGATTTTGCAGTAACCTCCCCCTGGAGTGAGAAGGAAATTGAGATTTTACAGTATCCTTCCCCTGGAGTGGGGTGGGAATGGAAATTTTACAGTATCCTTCCCCTGCCACGCCCACCAAGCCACACCCACAGAACCGGTAGTAAAAAAATTTGAAACCCACCACTGGCTAAAACATATAAAGAACGGTTGCAGGAACTGGGTATTTCTACTTTAATGAAAAGAAGGACTAGGGGAGACATGATAGCAGTCTTCCAATATCTCAGGGGCTGCCACAAAGAAGAGGGAGTCAACCTATTCTCCAAAGCCCCCGAGGGGAGGACAAGAAGCAATGGGTGGAAAACTCATCAAGGAAAGAACCAACCAAGAACTAAGGAGAAATTTCCTGACATTGAGAACAATTAACCAGTGGAACAACTTGCCTCCAGAAGTTGTGAATGCTCCAATACTGGAAATTCTTAAGAAGAGATAGGACAACCATTTGTCTGAAATGGTATAGGGCAGCGACGGCGAACCTTTCTGGCACCTAGTGCCCAAACTGGAACACACATGCATGCATGTGGCATGCCGGAGTCCCGGAA
This sequence comes from Arizona elegans, assembly GCA_022577455.1. Taxonomy (NCBI): domain Eukaryota; kingdom Metazoa; phylum Chordata; class Lepidosauria; order Squamata; family Colubridae; genus Arizona; species Arizona elegans. Next base: position 91,220,496 of record JAKOOJ010000005.1, on the reverse strand, counting down.
ACCCGAAGATCAGCTGGCCAGCACGCTCATGCCTGTTTTTTGGCTGTTTTTCTGGCCATTTTCAGGCTGTTTTCCGGCGCTCCAGTGCCCGTGAAGACCAGCTGGCCAGTACACATGTGCACGCTGATAACCAGAAGACCAGCTGGTGATGCCGTGTGTGCCCAGAGAGAGGGCTCTGCATGCCACCTCTGGTATAGGATTTCCTGCCTAAACAGGGGACTGGACTAGAAGACCTCCAAGGTCCCTTCCAACTCTGTTATTCTATTCTATAGGCCAACAAGCAATTGCATTTCTTCCTAGGGAGTTAAATATGTTCTTGTCACTCAGATCGGTCTCTAAGAAAAGAATTACGAAACAGTGAAGTTTCAAGGTTCCCTAGGCCTACGTCAAATGCTGTAGGTTGCAATCTGCTTCGATCAATTATGTGAAAGTGAAGTCTTAGGAGTCAGCAGAAAACATGGCAGGCTGGTTTGAGTTGCTTTATTGCGGCAGCCATGCAAATTGGTCTCTCTAATCAATTAAATACCCTTTGCAATAAAAGGCTGGTTTTGTGAATTTGTTCTCAATCTTTAGAAAGCCTGTAATATTTTATTATTGTACTAACCATTTCAAAAATATACAATAGCACTTTCTTCTACTTTTGTACATTCCAAAAATGAATTGAATTTGCATTTGGTCACAGCCAGGGGTGAAATCCAGCAGGTTCTGACAGGTTCTGGAGAACCGGTAGCGGAGATTTTGAGCAGTTCAGAGAATGGGTAGCGGAGATTTTGAGCAGTTCAGAGAACGTGTAGCGGAGATTTTGAGCAGTTAAGAAAACGTGTAGCGGAGATTTTGAGTAGATTGCAGAACTGGCAAATACCACCTCTGGCTAGCCCCAGAGTGGGGAGGGAATGGGGATTTTGCAGTATCCTTCCCCTGGAGTGGTGTGGGAATGGAGATTTTGTAGTATCCTTCTCCTGGAGTGGGGTGGGAATGGAGATTTTGCAGTATCCTTCCCCTGCCAAGCCCGCCAAGCCATGCCCACCAAGCCATGCCACGCCCACCAAGCCACACCCACAGAACCAGTAGTAAAAAAATTTGGATTTCACCACTGGTCACAGCCAAACTGAATCTGTAATGCTATGTGGCAAAACCCTGGGAGACTGGGCAAAAAGATGCTGCTGCGGGAATTGTCAGATAAGAGACAACGTAGCCCACACCTGGATGTTGGGGAGGGGGGAGAGAACTGTACTTTCAGACTCAATGAAGTTTTGCAATAAAGTAGATGCTAGAAAGAGGGCAGAGAAGAGCAACAAAGATGATTAGGATATTGGAGGTTAAAACATAAGAAGAACGGTTGCAAGAATTGGGTATGTTCAGAGGTGGGATTCATCCGGTTCTCTCCGGATCGGGTGAACTGGTAGCGGCTACTGTGGGAGGCTCCGCCCACCCACCCTGATGTAATGCGCGAGCACTGCGCATGCTCAGAAGGCGCGTGCTCACATTTGTGAACCGGTAGGGAAGGTAAATTAATCCCACTTCTGGGTATGTCTACTCTAGTGAAGAGAAGGACTAGGAGGTGACATGATAGCAATCTTCCAATGTTTGCGAAACCTCCCCCCAGAGAAAGGAGGGTCAACCTATTCTCCAAAGCACCTAATGGCAGAACGAGAAGCAACAGATGGAAACTAATCAAGGAGAGAACCGACCTAGGAGTAAGGAGAAATTTCTTGACAGAACAATTAATCAGTGGAACGACTTGCCTCCAGAAGTTATGGATGCTCCAACACTTGAGGTTTTTAAGAAGAGATTGGACAACCATTTTTCCTGAAATGGTATAGGGTTTCCTGCTTGAGCAGGGGTTGGACTAGAAGACCTGCAAGGTCCCGTCCAACTCTGTTATAGCAATAACACTTAGCACTTAGACTAATATACTGTTTCATAGTGCTTTTACAGCCCTCTCTAAGTGGTTTACAGAGTCAGCCTATTACCCCAACAATCTGGGTCCTCATTTTACCTCGGAAGGATGGAAGGCTGAGTCAACCTTGAGCCGGTGAGATTTGAACTGCCGAACTGCAGCTAGCAATCAGCTGAAGTAGCCTGCAGTACTGCACTCTAACCACTGTGCCACCTCGGCTCTGTTATTCTGTTAGAATTAGCTTATCCAGTTGCAATTCCTATCTGGTTTACCCCATCAATCTTGCAAACATGGAAGTACAATTTCCCCAACCTCCATCCCCTTTACTTCCTGAGAAATTTGGCAGGGTCCCTTCTGCCTTCTTGTCCTACTCATTCTCCAGTTGTAGGCTCTATTCTGTCTTATCTGATTGTTTCCTTGGCAGCATCTCTGTGCCCAGGCTACCAAGGCCTTTCCCGCAGACCATTAAAGAATCCCTGTGTGAAAGCATGTATAGATATATAATTCAGCTCTAAAAAATGAAAATCAGATTTATTCAAATCTGTGCACAGATTGCAGCAATCCATGAATGGGAATATTAGGGACAATATTCGCAAAGCGGGGAAATGCCAGAAACGAATTCTCGACAGCTCGGTTGAGGTCTTAAGTTCCCTCCCTGTAAATGGACTACCATAGTTTTCTGTCAGTAGAAATAGTGCAAATTGGTCTACTGTGTGTGACCTTACTCACATTGCTATCAAAGTTTAGTTGATTGCCATCTGGCGTGCTTTTAGAAACATGCTTTTTTCTCTCTACCGAAAATGTCTTTGATAATTGAATACAGCAATATGAAGTAAACCACAGCTTGTATCTATCAGTAGAATAAGAGCTTCAGGAAAGAAGAAAGCAAGCCTCTGGTTCCTTGCCAACCAAATGAACCATCAAGGGACAATAAATGATAGATAGAGATAGGTAGGTAGATAGATAGATAGATAGATAGATAGATAGATAGATAGATAGATAGATATAGTTATTGATAGATACCGATAGATAGATGATAGATAGATAGATAGAGATAGATAGATAGATAGATAGATAGATAGATAGATAGATAGATACCGATAGATACTGATAGGTAGATAGATAGATAGATAGATAGATAGATAGATAGATAGATACCGATAGATACCGATAGATACTGATAGATCCCGATATATAGATAGATAGATAGATAGATAGATAGATAGATAGATAGATACCGATAGATAGATAGATAGATAGAGATAGATAGATACAGATAGATAGATGATAAATAGATAGATAGATAGATAGATAGATAGATAGATAGATAGAGATAGATAGATAGATAGATAGATAGATATAGTTATTGATAGATATCGATAGATAGATAGATGATAGATAGATAGATAGAAACAGATAGATACAGATAGATAGATGATAAATAGATAGATAGATAGATAGATAGATAGATAGATAGATAGATACCGATAGATACCGATAGATACTGATAGATCCCGATATATAGATAGATAGATAGATAGATAGATAGATAGATAGATAGATAGATAGTAGATAGATAGAGATAGAGATAGGTAGATATAGACACACACACACAGAGAGAGATGATAGATAGATAGATAGATAGATAGATAGATAGATAGATAGATAGATACTGATAGATACCGATAGATAGATAGATAGATAGATAGATAGATAGATATAGATAGATAGCAGATAGATAGAGATAGAGATAGATAGATATAGACAGAGAGAGAGAGATGATAGATAGATAGATAGATAGATAGATAGATGATAGATAGATAGATAGAAACAGATAGATACAGATAGATAGATGATAAATAGATAGATAGATAGATAGATAGATAGATAGGTAGATAGGTAGATAGATACCGATAGATACCGATAGATACTGATAGGTAGATAGATAGATAGATAGATAGATAGATAGATAGATAGATAAATAGATAGATAGATACCGATAGATACCGATAGATACTGATAGATCCCGATATATAGATAGATAGATAGATAGATAGATAGATAGATAGATAGATACCGATAGATAGATAGATAGATAGATAGATAGATAGATAGATAGATAGTAGATAGATAGAGATAGAGATAGGTAGATATAGACACACACACAGAGAGAGATGATAGATAGATAGATAGATAGATAGATAGATAGATAGATAGACAGATAGATAGATAAATAGATAGATAGATAGATACTGATAGATACCGATAGATAGATAGATAGATAGATAGATAGATAGATAGATAGATATAGATAGATAGTAGATAGATAGAGATAGAGATAGATAGATATAGACACACAGAGAGAGATGATAGATAGATAGATAGATAGATAGATAGATAGATAGAGATAGATAGATAGACACAGATAGATACCGATAGATAGATAGATAGATAGATAGATAGATAGATAGATAGATATAGATAGATAGATAGATAGATAGATAGAGATAGATAGATAGATAGATAGATAGATATAGTTATTGATAGATATCGATAGATAGATAGATGATAGATAGATAGATAGAAACAGATAGATACAGATAGATAGATGATAAATAGATAGATAGATAGATAGATAGATAGATAGATAGATAGATATAGATAGATAGATAGATAGATAGATACCGATAGATACCGATAGATACTGATAGATCCCGATATATAGATAGATAGATAGATAGATAGATAGATAGATAGATAGATAGATAGATAGTAGATAGATAGAGATAGAGATAGGTAGATATAGACACACACACAGAGAGAGAGATGATAGATAGATAGATAGATAGATAGATACTGATAGATACCGATAGATAGATAGATAGATAGATAGATAGATAGATAGATATAGATAGATAGCAGATAGATAGAGATAGAGATAGATAGATATAGACAGAGAGAGAGATGATAGATAGATAGATAGATAGATAGATAGATAGATAGATAGATAGATAGATAGATGATAGATAGATAGATAGAAACAGATAGATACAGATAGATAGATGATAAATAGATAGATAGATAGATAGATAGATAGATAGATAGATAGGTAGATAGGTAGATAGATACCGATAGATACCGATAGATACTGATAGGTAGATAGATAGATAGATAGATAGATAGATAGATAGATAGATAGATACCGATAGATACCGATAGATACTGATAGATCCCGATATATAGATAGATAGATAGATAGATAGATAGATAGATAGATAGATAGATACCGATAGATAGATAGATAGATAGATAGATAGATAGATAGATAGTAGATAGATAGAGATAGAGATAGGTAGATATAGACACACACACAGAGAGAGATGATAGATAGATAGATAGATAGATAGATAGATAGATAGATAGATAGACAGATAGATAGATAAATAGATAGATAGATAGATACTGATAGATACCGATAGATAGATAGATAGATAGATAGATAGATAGATAGATAGATAGATAGATAGATAGATATAGATAGATAGATAGTAGATAGATAGAGATAGAGATAGATAGATATAGACACAGAGAGAGAGATGATAGATAGATAGATAGATAGATAGATAGATAGATAGATAGAGATAGATAGATAGACACAGATAGATACCGATAGATAGATAGATAGATAGATAGATAGATAGATAGATAGATAGATAGATATAGATAGATAGATAGATAGATAGATAGATAGATAGATAGAGATAGATAGATAGATAGATAGATAGATAGATATAGTTATTGATAGATATCGATAGATAGATAGATGATAGATAGATAGATAGAAACAGATAGATACAGATAGATAGATGATAAATAGATAGATAGATAGATAGATAGATAGATAGATAGATATAGATAGATAGATAGATAGATAGATAGATAGATACCGATAGATACCGATAGATACTGATAGATCCCGATATATAGATAGATAGATAGATAGATAGATAGATAGATAGATAGATAGTAGATAGATAGAGATAGAGATAGGTAGATATAGACACACACACAGAGAGAGAGATGATAGATAGATAGATAGATAGATAGATACTGATAGATACCGATAGATAGATAGATAGATAGATAGATAGATAGATAGATATAGATAGATAGCAGATAGATAGAGATAGAGATAGATAGATATAGACAGAGAGAGAGATGATAGATAGATAGATAGATAGATAGATAGATAGATAGATAGATGATAGATAGATAGATAGAAACAGATAGATACAGATAGATAGATGATAAATAGATAGATAGATAGATAGATAGATAGATAGATAGATAGGTAGATAGGTAGATAGATACCGATAGATACCGATAGATACTGATAGGTAGATAGATAGATAGATAGATAGATAGATAGATAGATAGATAGATACCGATAGATACCGATAGATACTGATAGATCCCGATATATAGATAGATAGATAGATAGATAGATAGATAGATAGATAGATAGATACCGATAGATAGATAGATAGATAGATAGATAGATAGATAGATAGATAGATAGTAGATAGATAGAGATAGAGATAGGTAGATATAGACACACACACAGAGAGAGATGATAGATAGATAGATAGATAAATAGATAGATAGATAGATACTGATAGATACCGATAGATAGATAGATAGGTAGATAGATAGATAGATAGATAGATAGATAGATAGATAGATATAGATAGATAGATAGTAGATAGATAGAGATAGAGATAGATAGATATAGACACAGAGAGAGAGATGATAGATAGATAGATAGATAACAGATAGATAGATAGAGATAGATAGATAGACACAGATAGATACCGATAGATAGATAGATAGATAGATAGATAGATAGATAGATAGATAGATAGATAGATGTAGATAGATAGATAGATAGATAGATAGACAGATGATAGATTTTCTAGACTTCCAGGTGTTGAAAAGTATCTTTCAAAAGAGTTCCAGTAAAATGGATCTTGCTATCTGATTTACATGTCTATGGAGATCCTCAGTCATCCAGGTCATGGTTATCCCAAAGGTGCTGTTTATAAAAAAGGCAACTGGACTTTGTTTTTCCATGAAGATGTTTCATTCCTCATCCAAGAAGCTTCTTCAGTTCTGAAGGAGAACTTGCTTTCCTCCCTTAATCTTTCACTGAGCCTCATCAAATTTGGCAGGACAATAGAAAGTTCATGAAACACAGAAGAAAATGAAGAAGTGCTACAGCCAGTTATAAAACATTCATTTACCAGAAAGCAAACATAGGAACTGGCTTCCTGAAGCATTCCAGCATACTGATAAAGGAGAATATTTGTAGGGTTGAAATGAGGGGTCCATGGTACTCTCTGAGCTTGGTGGTTTTCTTACAGCAGTGTTTCCCAAACTTGACCCTTTGAAGATGTATGGACTTCAACTCCCAGAATTCCTCAACCAGACATACTGGTTGGGGAATTCTGGGAATTGAAGTCCATGCATCTTAAAATAGCCAAGTTTGGGAAACACTGTCTTACAGAAATGTCTACAAGAAAACAACCAAGCTCAGAGGGCTTCAAGGATCCCATATTCCCCAATGTTTTCTACCATTGCTACTTAGTTTGCCATTTTTTTCTCGCTCCAAGTGAATATATCTCCAAGCAAAGTGCTGGTCCTTACTTCAGCAGTGCTGTCCTCTTGCCTTTAAGATCAAAGTAATGAAAATCAGCGCACAAGTTTACATTTCAAATGCATTTTGCTGGCATGCTCTCCTCACCTCTTTTAAAGAGACAAGAAAGTCTACACTATAAAGCAATATGTTCTCACAGCACTGAAGCATTACTGATTCAATTAAACTTTTTAAGTGCCTATTAATAATCCAAGCTACGATTGAAATTCAGACACATGTTTGAATGGCACCCCCGTCTGCGGTGTTTTAGTAGGAGGGAGGCTGAAAAACATATTTGTAGAAGGCAGTATCAACACTGCAAACTGAAAGCTGGGAATGAAAGCTGATGTATATAGTAGCATTCAAGATCCAATTTTAAATTTGTGGTTTCAACATGGTAGAATCTGAATGAGAGAAAGAAAAGATAAGAGGGAGGGAGGAAATAAAGACAGGGAGGGAGGAAGGAAGGAAATAAAGATGGAGGGGGGGAGGGTGGCTGGGTGGAAGAAAGGAGGGAGGGAGAGGGAGGGTGGGAGAATGGGTGGGAGGAAGGGAGTGAGGAAGGAAGAAAATAAAGATGGAGGAAGGATGGGAGAATGGGAGGGAGGGAGGGAAGGAGGGAGGGAGGGAGGAAATAAAGATGGAGGGAGAATGGGAGAATGGAAGGGAAGGAGGAAGGGAAGGAGGGAGGGAGGGAGGAAATAAAGATGGAGAGAGGATGGGAGAATGAGAGGGAAGGAGGAAGGGAAGGAGGGAGGGAGGGAGGAAGGAAATAAAGATGGAGGGAGAGTGGGTGGAAGGGAGGGAAGAAGTAAGGAAATAAAGACAGAGGGAGGAAGGGTGGAAGGAAGGAAGGAAGGAAGGAAGGAAGGAAGGAAGGAAGGAAATGAAAATTTTATATCTATTCATCTGGAAATAGAATACTTCATAGCTTTCCTTGTCATCCTCATAATATAATTCTTTGCTGAATTATCTGAAGATGAGTTTTCAGCCCCAAATAATCACATAAAAACAAATTAATAGGCAACTTCAAATCCTCTTATACCTGGGAATTCTTTTTTAATGGAGAACAGGGAGGAGTAGAAACTAAAATATTTCATTCTGGCATATTGGCAAATGTATAGATGATGATGATGGTGATGATGATGATGATGATGATGATGATGATGATGATGATTAATTCTAGAAAGCAAACAAGAAGGATAATTTTTTTTCTCTGTCATGCACACCATATATTTAGATTGCCCAGATCTCAGCTTCAATAAGGACACCCCCTTTTCCCCCCACCCCTTTTATAAATTAGAGATAGCCATCATGTTCTGGAGAGAACGTTAATCACTGATTATGGGGCCATAATGACATTATACTTGCAAACACAATTGCTCCAGGTGTCCAACATGTTTGCCTTCCTCATAAAAAGCTAATTGAAATTTACTTCTTAACAAGGCCCTTCGTGCAATGATTTTACATCTGCCCCTGTGTGCGCCTCCCCACAATAACATGACAATTGTCAAACTACCAGTAATTCATGTCATGTTTCCAGTCATGATAAATTCTTGCCCTCCCCATATCTGGTGGTTGCTGCCTTCCTACCCCCTGCCCTCCCCCCCCCCATGCCTTTGCTTTGGATAAAATGGACATTCCAGTGAAATCATGTTGTATTTGTGGTTATTACCCTGTTTCACTGAAAATAAGACATCCCTTGATAATAAGACCAATTGGGTTTTTGAGCGCATGCACTAAAATAAGCCTCTCTCCCAAAAATAAGCCCTCCCAAAAAATATTTAAATGCAGAGCTGGAAATCAGATAAGACAGCAAGTGGAGCCCCATCTTGCTCCATGCACCCCGAAATAATAAGACCTCCCCATTTCAGACAAGGCCGAGTGCTTATTTCAGGGCTCCAAAAAGTAGAAGACAGGGTCTTATTTTCGCGGAAAACATGGTAAATAGATGATCTATCAGCTCTTGGAACGTTGCTTCATTTATTTCAGGACAGAACAAAACAGAACGATAGAGTTGGAAGGGACTTTGGAAAACTTCTAGTCCAACCACCTGCTCAACCCTACATCATTCCTGACAAATGGCTGTCTAGTCTCTTCTTCAAACCTCCAGTGATGAAGCACCCATAAGGTCTGGAGGCCACCATTTCCACTGGTTAATTGTCTCACTGTCAGGAAATTTCTCCTTAGCGCCAGGTTGCTTCTCTCCTTGGTTAGTTTCCACCCATTGCTTCTTGAGACTGATCCCTATATTTTTAGCAGTAACATTCATTGGAATCAATGATCAAATTTGTCTGGCATTGTGACATCTCCCTGGTATGTATGCCTCATTCATGTACACCGTAGCAGTAAGTCAAAATATCAGCTATACAAAATGTTGCCTGTGTCATCATCAGAATCAATCACAATATAACTGGAAGGGACCTTGGAGGTCTTCTAGCCCAACCCCCTGTTCAAGCAAGGGACCCTATACCAGTGAAGGCTAATCTTTTTGTTGTTGCATGCTGAAAGTGCACGAGCATGCAGGCACCAATAATGCAATGTGTGCATGACACCCCCCTGCACAGCCCGCCCCCTGCTCATGCGCACATGACCTTCCTGTGCCCCCTCCACCCCCACCCCCGCGCATGCACACACGATCCCCCCACTCCCCTACGCCCCCCTCCGCGCATGCATCCATTTTGGGCCTAGTAGGACTCCCTGCAGCCTCCTGAGACCAAAAACAGGCCACAGAGGGGGGGGGGGGGGTTGCAGCACGTCCCCTGCACATCCCCAAAATCAGCTGGCTGGCAGGAGGTGTGCGTGCATGTGCGGTGGAGCTGAGCTGGGCGACGGCTCACGTGCCCACAGAGCGGGATCTGCGTGCTTGCTGTGGCATCGTGCCACAGGTTCGCCATCACAGGCCTATACCATTTCAGACAAGGGACTGTCTAGACCAGTGATGGCTAACCTTTTTGCCATCGCGTGCCAAAAGCAGGGGGAGCACGGGGAGGTTGCCCATGTGTGTGCCCACACCCATAATTCAATGCGCCCCGCCCCTGAGCACACGACCCCCCCTGCGCCCCCCGCTTTTAGCATGCAATGGCCCGGTGGGCCCGGTAGGCCCGCTTTTCACCCTCCAGAGGCTTTCTAGGAGCCTGGGGAGGACAAAAACAGCCTTCCCCACCCCCCGGGGGCCCTCAGGAGGCTGGAAACAGCCCATTTCCCAACTTCTAGTGGGACTGAAAGGCCAAAAATCAGCTGGCTGGAGCATGCATGCGCGCTGGAGCTGAGCTACAGCAGCACTCACGTGCCCACTGATATGGCTCCGTGTGCCACCTGTGCCATAGGTTTGCCATCACGGGTCTAGACTCTTCTTAAAAACAACAGTAAAGGAGCACCTGGTGGCGCAGTGGACTAAACTACTGTTAAAGTAGTATTTAGCTGCCAACTGCCTACAATTACTGCGATTTCAATTCTCACCAGGTTCAATTCTGACTCAGCCTTCCATCCTTCCGAGGTAGGTAAAATGAGGACCTGGTTTGTGGGGGCAATAAGCTGACTTTGTATAAAATAGAACACCGCTTAGGGGCCCCCCAAAAGCCCTACTAAGCAGGTATATACAAAAGTATGAAGGCTATTGCTTAAAAGCATTGTAAGCCGCCCTGAGTCTCCGGAGAAGGGTGGCATATAAATCAAACTAATAAATAAATAAATAAACCTACAACTTCTGAAGGCAAGCTGTTCCACTGGTTAATTGTTCTCACTTCTGGGAAATTTCTCTTTAGTTCCAGGTTGCTTCTTCCCATGATTAGTTTCCACCCATTGTTCTTTCTCTTGCCTTCTGGTGCTTTTGAGAATAGGTTGACCCCCTCTTCTTTGTGGCATCTCCTCAAATAATATTTCACTTAACATAGCTTGGAGAGATGCCTTCAAACGGAGCTCTGAAACCAGGACATTCTCTCTGGGTTTACTGTAACAGAATGGCATACTTCACCTGGTAGTGCAAATCTGCTACCATGGAGATAGGAAGTCTTGTCAAGCTTCTCAGAGGATTTTGCAAAAAACAAACAAACCCTAGCTTTTTCTTTTCTTTTCTTTTTTGCAGTCATTCTCGACGCTGGTTCCTTGAAAGGAGTGTTTTTGCATGTCATCAAACAAATACACAAATTGTGGACAAAACACGGACTTGAGCGTAAGTGCATTGCAGTGATAACATTATTCGTTCTCTCTTTATGGAGAGCTGAACTTTCGCAAAGAATCTGTGAATTCACAGAGAAGAGTTGTTGATTCACAGAGTAGCAGAACCTTTGAGAGATGGTCAGAGGAAGCAAATTTGGTACTTAACACATTTCAAGCACAAAGCGAGCATTGCTTCTCCACCATTCTGTATATGTGAGTTTACATTTGCGAACCGGTAGCAAAGGTATCGGTTCACAAAAGGGACGTGGTGGCTCAGTGGCTAAGATGCTGAGCTTGTCGATCGAAAGGTCGGCAGTTCAGCGGTTCAAATCCCTAGTGCCGCGTAACAGGGTGAGCTCCTGTTACTTGTCCCAGCTTCTGCCAACCTAGCAGTTCAAATGCACATAAAAAATGCAAGTAGAAAAATAGGGACCACCTTTGGTGGGAAGGTAACAGCATTCCGTGAGCCTTTGGCGTTTAGTCATGCCAGCCACATGACACCAGAGACGTCTTCGGACAGAACTGGCTCTTCGGCTTTGAAACGGAGATGAGCACCGCCCCCTAGAGTCAGGAATGACTAGCACATATGTGCGAGGGGAACCTTTACCTTAGCGAAAGTAAGTGAATACTACCCCTGGACCATACCTAGAATAGTGCATCCAGTTTTGGTCACCACACTATAAAAAAGATGTTGAGACTCTAGAAAGAGTGCAGAGAAGAGCAACCAGGATGATTAGGGGACTGGAAGCTAAAACATATGATGAACGGTTTCAGGAACTGGGTATGGTTAGTCTAGTGAAGAGAAGGACTAGGGGAGACATGATAACAGTCTTCCAAAATTTGAGGGGCTGCCACAGAGAAGAGGGGGTCAAGTTAATTTCCAAGGCACCTGAAGGCCAGAGAAGGAATAATGGATGGAAACTGAACAAGGAGAGATTCAGCCTAGAAATAAGGAGACATTTTCTGCCAGTGAGAACCATCAGCCAATGGAACAGAAGTTGCCTTCGGAAGATGTGGGAGCTTCATCACTGGAGGCTTTCAAGAAGAGACTGGACTGCCATCTGTCAGAAATGGTGTAGAGTCTCCTGCTTGGACGGGGAGTTGGACTAGATGACCTACAAGCTTCCTTCCAACTCTGTTATTCTGTTCTGTTATTGAGGATGTTCATTAGGTGTTGACGTGAAGGCCAGAAACTATCCATCTGAGATGCTTTAATCTGGATTCATGTACTAAGCAGGAAGTTATGAGTTGGACACACAACTTTCTGCTTAGTGCACGGATCCAAATTAAAGCATCTCAGATGGATAATTTCTGGCCTTCATGTGAACACCTAATAAAATGGAGCCCACCTCCCCAAATAATTCATATCACTGCCAAACTGATCTTATGGTTAGAAACTCATAACGTGTCTAATCTTCAAGTAAGAGCTGTCTTTCTGGAATCAAAACAATTGTTTTGGGTCCTGCATTCCACCACGATAAAAATCAAAGATTCAAGTTCTTTTTGATGATGTTCTTTCAAGCATCATGAGGAATCATTCTGGTGAGACTTCAGCTGGGTAGAACTTTTCCATACCTTTACTAGAATATACTCTTGGTCTGCAAATGAACTTATGGGGGACAGAGGCTGGGTTCCTTGGGGCCTCATTAGAAATTCATTCATGAATAGTTGAGTTGAAAAACCATATTTGCAGCAGAAGATTGCTTCCCAGAGGAAAATTGAAGGTTTTCATGTACCAACTCCAACATATAATCACATTCTGACTGAGTAGTTATTTTAGAACATTCTCTTTCTGTAATATGCAAGAACTTGGTGGCTCAGGTGGAAGTCTCAAGTGGAAAGTGAAAATCATTTTAGAATACAATAGAATAGAAGTTGGAAGGGACCTTGGAGGTCTTCTAGTCCAACCCCCTGCTTAGGCAGGAAACCCTACATCACTTCACACAAATAGTTATCCAACATCTTCTTAAAAACTTCTAGTGTTGGCGCATTCACAACTTCTGGAGGCAAGTTATTTCACTGATTAACTGTTCTAACTGCCAGGAAATGTCTCCTTAGTTCTAAGTTGCTTCTCTCCTTGATTAGTTTCCACCCATTGCTTCTTGTCCTGCCCTCAGGTGCTTTGGAGAATAGCTTGACTCCCTCTTCTCTGTGGCAGCCCCTGAGATATCAGAACATTGCTATCATGTCTCGCCTAGTCCTTCTTTTCATTAAACTAAACATATCCAGTTCCTGCAACCATTCTTCATATGTTTTAGTCTCCAGTCCCCTAATCATCTTGGTTGCTCTTCTCTGCACTCTTTCTAGAGTCTCCACATCTTTTTTACATCGTGGCGATCAAAACTGAATGCAGTATTCCAAGTATGGCCTTGCCAAGGCATTATAAAATGGTATTAACACTTCACGTGATCTTGATTCTATCTCTCTGTTTATGCAGCCTAGAACTGTGTTGGCTTTTTTGGCAGCTGCTGCACACTGCTGGCTCTTATTTAAATGGTTGTCCACTAGGACTACAAGATCCCTCTCACAGTTACTACTATTGAGCAAGGTACCACATATACTATACCTGTGCATTTGGTTTTTCTTGCCTAAATATAGAACCTTACTTTGGCCAACATGAGTGCAGAAAGAGTTTTCCGAATGCAGAAAGTTGGAAAGTGATCAGTCAGATATCCAATGTGGAGATAAATCCAATACAGTTGGATTTCATTTCCCAGCATTTAGTCAGAACTGAGGATGCTTCTTGGATGAGAAGCAAAAGTCTTCAAGGAAAAAAAACAAAAAAAACCCAAGAAAGTCCAGTTGCTTTTTGAAAAAAAACATCTTTGGGACAACCATGACCCGGATGACTGACAATCTCCATAAACTATTTGGATTTCAAATGCAAATCCCATACTAGGGATTCGAACCACCGACCTTTCTGATCGACAAGCTCAGCATCTTAGCCACTTAGCCACCTAGGGAGCCGTCTTTGGCCCAATGGTTTGATTTAATCCAGTTACAGAATGCTTTGCTTCTGCATTCAGCAAAAACCCAGTTTCACTACCACCCAATAGGAAACCTGCTTCCACGCCAGAGAGAAATGAATTGATAACAGATAAAATATCAGCCGTCATTCAAACTGTTCGGTACATTGCTGTCTCCAAATGCAAAAAGGCCAAATTTTTTCTGCATTAAAATTAGGAGGCAATTTCATGAAAAAACGATTAGATGGAAATCTGAACAATTACCATGCTTATCAGAACGGTAAGCATGGGGAAATGTAAGTGTTCTCACATACAAAAGGACAGATTACCACGCACTTAGCTATTTATACTTCAAGAATAGGCAATTCCACAAATTGTGACTAACAGCTACTGCTTGTGCAGTTTCGGATTTTCCTCCACACTTACTTTAGGATTCTAAAGCTTGCTTAACAAGATTAATCAACTAAAGTTTCTACTGATTAATTGGAGAAGTGAACCTTAATTGACCAGGGTCACTTTTAATTAATAGAAACAGCAAATTAAGGGCACACACTTCTTGTTTTTAAAAACCTTAGAGTTGTTTTTTTTTTTTTAATGAAGAAGCAGAAGTAGAAAACTATTATTAAAGATGCTAATTTTCTTACATCAGAAGCCGCAGCTTATCGTGGTTATGCCTGTTACTATTATTATTGTTACTGGCTTGACATTTTTACAGCTTGAAATCCTCCTAAGTTCAGTTCTTCAGTTTGATTTAAACTCTTCCAGTGATGGGATTCAAATAAATTAACATCTGGTTCTCTGCCCTAATGACCGGCTGGGTGGGTGTGGCCATGGTGGGTGGGGCCAGGGGGTGTGGCAGGCAGCACTCGGCCTCCTGCATCCCCTGGGACGCCCGCCCCCTGCTCCCCACTTTGAGCCTAGTAGGACTCCCTGCAGCCTCCTGGGAGCAAAATCGGACTGTGAAGGGCCCATTTTCCATCTCCCCGGGCTCCAGAGGCTCTCTGGAGGCAGGAAATAGGCCCATTTTCCACCTCCCCAGGCTCCACACTTGTGCTGCCCCCTGCACTTACCTGGGATCCAAAACGGGCCATGTGGGGTCTCCTGGGAAGGGCGGGGCAGGATGGGGCCAGGCCAGCCATTTGTTGGAACATAAAATTAACATCCGGTTTGCCCAAACCGGTCTGAACTGGCTGAATCCCACCTCTGAATTCTTCCTATTCATTATAGATGGGAGGATCAGCAAATATCCTTCCCTTTTTTACCATCTAATCTGCCTGAAAAATTTTCCAATCCTGTGGATAGCTTGCAATGGAAGATATAGTTAGTCAGATGTTTAGACTTGAGGGAATAAAACAAACATAGGTAGTTTTGATTTATGGCTGCAGTTGAGCTCAAAACTTCTGTTGCTAAGTAAGACATCACTGAGTGAGTTTTGCCTTCTTTCTGACCTTTCTTATTGCAGTTAAGCAAATCACTGCAGTTGTTAAATGGGTAACATTGACTTTGCTTCTCAGAAGGTCGCAAAAGGGAACCACGTGACCCCGGGACACTGCTACTGTCATAAATATGAGTTACTTGAGGGCTAGGGAAGCAAAGAATTCATCAAAAATTCTGCACTAAACAACTTGGGAAAAGTTACTGTGCCATGTTGGCGCAGTGGATAGAATGCAGTATTGCAGGCTAATTCTGCCCACAGTCAGCAGTTCAATCCTGGCCAGCTCAAGGTTGACTCAGCCTTCCATCCTTCCAAGATCATAAAATGAGGACCCAGATTGTTGGGGGCAATAGGCTGATTCTATGAACCGCTTAGAGAGGGCTGTAAAGCACTGTGAAGCGGTATATAAATCTAAGTGCTATTGCTATTACTATTGCTATTGCCTCAGCCTTCCATCCTTCTGAGGTCAGTAAAATGAGGACCCAGATTGTTGGGGACAATATGCTGACTCTGTAAATAGCTTAGAGAGAGCTGCAAAGCATTGTGAAGCAGTATATAAGTCTAAGCGCTGTTGCTAAGAATAACCAACTGCTCATTACAAAGAATGTCATTATTTGAAAATGCAGTTCTTTGTAAATGAGCAGTTAGTTGTTAAGCACAATAGCAATTCTCTTCACCCTCTTCTCACATCTCTCTCTTTTCTCTTGAAATATGTTTTCAAGAACACATTTATTTGCTTGTTGGTTTAATCAGTTTTACTTGTTCATTCCACCCACCAACTGTGACTCTGGGCAGCTAACATAGCCTTAAACCAAAAGCAATCCGAACAAGAGAAAGACAGCAGAGAAGAAAATATCACACAACGAAGCCAACCCACAGTTATGCTCCACCATTCCAGACCGACTCACCCAACACCCTGGCCCAATGACTAGGGGGATATGGACGTGAATCAGTAGGCTGTAACTCCTATGTGAGTTGGCTGCCAAAGCAGCAGTCATAATGTTCCCTCCATTGTGATATATCTGGAAATTTGAGAGTAACTTGGCTCTCTATTTCTCTGAGCTGAAAGAACTGGAACATTCAGAGTAAAACTCCACACGGCAACAATTGCATTTGCCTGGTTCAACTCTTGGGTTCTTCTCTGCAGCGTTCCATTTTTAACAGGAGAACCAAAGGAGTTGGAAGGGACCTTGGAGGTCCTCTAATCTTGCTCAAGCAGGAAATCTATACCGTTTCAGACAAATGGTTGTCCTATCTCTTCCTAAAAACCTCCAGTGTTCTTTCTGATGTTATTTTAGCTGTATGTCAACTCGCAAAGCATCCCTGGCCTGCTCTTGAGTTGCCATAGGCCAGGGGGGATGGGAAACCGGCGAAATGGCACAGCTGCCAAAGACAGATGCACATTCCACGCTTATCTCTCTGAAGGCTGTATCCCAGGGTTACCTACAGCAGCCGAGGGGAGTGACCTCTACAACCCGTGAAAATGCTCCATTGGTGAATGTGATTGATGACACACCTGGAGGAGAGGGTGAAAAACAGGGTCATAGTTGGAGCATAAATTACATAGAATCAGAACTGGCTTCACTTGGGAACGTGCAGACATGAAGCTCCTAATAAATAACTGGATTTCTTTTGAAGCTTGGCTTGAGAATCATGATTCAATTAGGATATCTGTTGGAACCCTGACACTGTATCAATGACCTGAGACACAGAAAGTCCTTGCACATCATTCATTTAGTTACTGTCAATGTTACAACAGCATCGAACAAAGTGACTTAGGACTGTTTCTCACACAACCGTTGTAACATCCCCATAATTATGTGGGGCGCTTGGCAACTGGCTAACTTCAGGCTCTTGGCAACCGGTTCATATTTATGTCCCTTGCAGTGTCCTGGCGGTCGTGTGATCCTTTTTTGTGACCTTCTGAGAAGCAAAGTCAATGGGGAAGCCCGATTGACTTAACAACGGTGCTCTTGACTTAACAACTGCAGTGATTCGCTTAACAACCGTGCCAAGAAATGTTGCAAAAATGGGTCAAAATTCACTTAACAACTGTCTCACTTAGCAATGGAAATGTGGGGCTCAATTGTGGTCATAAGTTGAGGACTACCTATGTTGACATTAAATGATCTCCACTTTCCCACAAACATTTTCCTGCTTCTGAAATGTACTTCTTTTATTTCTCACCTCTTGATAAAGAGACCAACAACTAAATGGGTCAGTGTCAGATGTGCCAAAGTTCCCACCACTAGTCCACTCGAGAGACAATAAATGTGGAATTACAGCTGGAATGAATGGAATTTCTCCTCTCCATCCCTTCCAAAGCTGTGAATGATTTCAAACTGGATCATGGAGAAAATGTGCCTTCATAATGCAGGAAAACACCCCAGCAGAAAAGGGCAACAGATTCTCTGCCGCTAATGTATAGATAGTTTTCAGAAGACAAACACATTCCAACCAAGGAATTATATCATGATCGTATAAAGTCACAGGGATTCCCTGACACCAAACTACATGACAGCTTCTACAATAAAACATTGAATTAAGGAACTGGGATAAGATGGGGACAGTTTTTCCTTCCTTACTTTGATTGAGATTGTGCAGTAAAGGAAGAAAGGAACTTTAACAAAACCAATAAATAAAGATGGGCTATTCTCCTCAACACCTCTCTTTTGAGATCGAAAACTTAACCACACAAAACTTACTTAATATCTTCAGATTCAAATTTGGGGCAATTGGATAGATGATGGATGGATGGATAGATAGATAGATAGATAGATAGATAGATAGATAGATAGATAGATTACACTCCTTTAAAAAATAATAGCTAGCTAAATGATTGACATTGCAGTAAGAAGCTGTATAAATTGCATCATTAATGTCCTTTGAGGGATCCATCATCTATCTATCTATCTATCTATCTATCTATCTATCTATCTATCTACCGGTATCTATCATCTATCATCTATCATCTATCATCTACCTACCTACCTACCAACCTACCTACCTACCAACCATGAAAAAGGGGAATTGAAGACATTCAAAAACCCTTATTTACATGACATTTAAATCCATAAAAATATTCTCTAGATGGGGTTGGATGAAGAACATAAATGTCCCACTATGATTCATGAGTTAGGAAAAGTATCAATGTGAGAAATGGTGCGCAATTATAGATTTAAATGAAGGAATGTTAAGTCCTGCTATTGTGAGATTTGTTTTCTATTAGCATGAAATGAGAGAGCTTTTCCAAAAGGATTCGTATTTTTTTTCCTCCTGTGACTGAACTTTGGAAGGTCTAAAACAGAAGCTGAATGCAGAAGTCAGGGAAATCTGATCTGACCAAGGAACAGAGCATAGACAATTCAGTACCTTAAAAGGGGAAAAAAACATAATAAGGAGATAGCTGGAATCATGCTCTGTGCTAAACAAAATGCAGGAGTGATCTGAAGGCTATTTTTCCCTTATTATTTCCAAATTGCTGTTGAACTGACAGTCTCACAATCCTTTATAAGGAACAAAGAATGTGTAACCAACAAAGGGTGGGGACTTTGTCATCCTACAACTATGTGCTCTAATATGGAGATATAATTATCGTAGAGCAGGAAGAATTAACTATTGCAATTACGCAAAAGGAAAGTTTCACTGGCTTTTTGTGTGTGTTTTTCTTTTTAAATAATGCACTTTTACAATACCACAGAGAAGGGTGTGGCCTGCAGTGCTGCTATTTGGCAATTCCACGTAGGATTAGCAACCCAGACTCTCTCTGTAGGGATGAGCATAAGGGCAAAAACTGTCTGTTTTTCTTTGGGCCATGAATATTAAGACTTTTTATTGTCCCATTCTGCAGTGGAACATTAGTAAGAGTTGTGTGTGGCTAATGCCAACAATAGGCCCTCATGGGGGGGTGGGGTGGGGGGAATCATGTTTTCCATGTGGGTTTGCTACTGGTATGGCCTGCGTAGAACTCCCATTAGCTTTACACACAACTAGTGATACTCTGAGAAGGAATAAAGGAATGTGTGTTTGACCTCTGATTTTAAAGCTGAGCAGACTCTGAAGTCTTTCCTGGCCAGCAGAAGGGAAGGGAAGGGAAGGGAAGGGAAGGGAAGGGAAGGGAAGGGTAGGGTAGGGTAGGGTAGGGTAGGGTAGGGTAGAATTAGAGTAGAGTAGAGTAGAGTAGAGTAGAGTAGAGTAGAGTAGAATAGAATAGAATAGAATAGAATAGAATAGAATAGAATAGAATAGAATAGAATAGAATAGAATAGAATAGAATAGAATAACAGAGTTGGAAGGGACCTTGGAGGTCTTCTAGTCCAACACCCTGCTTAGGCAGGAAGGTCCTCTTCCTCCATTCTTGATTACGTTGGTCTGAAACCTTATGTCCTTATTGCTGATGTGTCCCCTGCCTTAGTGTTCCCGGTTACTGTAATCATCTGATTTCTTCTCAAGGTCATGCACGATCAATCTGATTGATCTTGCCAACCTTCACAATGAACTTGGAAGATGAGGGCCAAGAAGGTTTGCATTGCAACAGCTACAGTGATTTAAGATGGCTTCAGCTTTGAAATCGCCATAGGTACAGAGCAAATTTACAAAAAAAATATTGTCAGGATTCAACATAGGTGTGGGCATGATCAACAGAGGAATGTGAATAACAGAATAACAGAATTTTGGAGGGACCACGGAGGTCTTTATTTTTATATATTTTTTATTTATTTATTTTGTCAAGTACATATTAGGTAATATATATAAGTATAAGCATGAATTGAATACATAAAATGAATACAATTAAAGGGAACATTAGGACAGGGACGCTGGTGCTCTTATGCATCCCCCTTACAGATCTCTTAGGAATGGAGTGAGGTCCATAGTAGACAGTCTAAGGTTAAATTTTTGGGGGTTTGGGGAAGACACCACAGAGTCAGGTAGTGCATTCCAGGCATTGACCACTCTGTTACTGAAGTCACATTTTCTGCAGTCGAGTTTGGAACGGTTCACTTTAAGTTTGTATCTATTGTGTGCTCGTGTATTGTTGTGGTTGAAGCTAAAGTAATCATTGACAGGTAGGACATTGTAGCAGATGATTTTATGAGCTATGCTTAGGTCAGACCGAAGGCGACGTAATTCTAAAATTTCTAAACCCTTCTAGTCCAACCCCCTGCTCAAGCTGGAGATTGATGCCATTTTGGACAAATGACTGCCCGGTCTCTTCTGTGGAAAACGAGAAAGGAGTTTATTGTTTTTACAGAAATTGTAGCAGGACATAGTAACCTTTTAAAAGAATACACTGTGTAATTATCTAATCTCATAAATGTTATTTGAGCTTAAAGTGGCACGTAGGACGAAAGAGGCCATTTGTTATGTTCAAAACTGGTTTTAGCAAGAATTTGCTGGCATGACGATTGACGTAGATACAATCCCTAATAGTTATTAGAGAGAAATTGTAAGTAAGGGGCAGGGAAAAATCTATTCATTTTAGGCGCCTCGGATAGATTGTGACGGCCTGAGTACTCCAGCCAATGAGGAAAAGGTGGGAGGTAAACCTACGATGGTGATAGGGAATATGAAGAAAGTATATTGGTGGCTTAAGGCGTGTCCACTGTACCTGCGTGTACGTGGTGCATCCTCTTTGCAAAGTACTAAATAAAATTACAATTTTTTTAAAAATATAAGTTTTGGCTTGCAATCATTTCAACCAATCCCACACTTCTTAAAAACCTGCAGTAATGGAGCTCCCAGAACTTCCCGAGGCAAGTCATTCCACTGATTCATTGTTCTCACTGTCAGGAAATTTCTCCTTATCGCTAGGTTGGATTTCTAGGTTGGTAGGGAGGGTTGACTTAAATTGCAAGAGGATTCATTCCCTTGCTCCATTTCCCCACCCCTCCCCAGTGAGCTGATTTCTGTACCGAGTCAATCAATGGTATAAACATATTTTCCTGTACACATTTTCTCTTCCACCATTTATCTCAATATTATTTTTCAGGGCAGGACTGTAAACTCTTCAATAACATCCGGCTTCAGTCACAACCCACCATCCCCAATCCTCTCTAATGGGTTATCCAATTGGGATGTGATCAGTGGTGGAATTCAAATTTTTTTACTACCAGTTCTGTGGGCATGGCTTGGTGGGTGTGTCCAGGGGGTGTGACAGGCATTTCTCAGCCTCCTGTACCCCCCTGGGAGCAAAAACAGGCCACAGGAGAGACGCCCTCCCCATGCCCTGTTTTGGGCCTAGGAGTCCTCCTTGAAGCCTCCTGGGAGCAAAAATAGGCCATGGGGGAGGGGGGCACCCCCACCCCCACACCCCATTTTGGGCCTAGGAGGCCTCCCTGCACTTACCTGGGAGCCAAAATGGGGTGCATGGGGACTCCTAGAAGAGGCGGGGTGAGAAGGGGTGTGGACAGCCAGCAATTTAACTACCAATTTGCCTGAACCGGCTTAATTCCACCACTGGATGTGACCGATTAATCAGTTCACTCTCGTATTACTTTCTGGACTAGCTGCCAGTGACTGGCTGAGGTAAAAGATCTTATTGCCCAATTAAAACCAGTTAAAGCATTTGAAGGTGATTTCATCCCCCAGTATTAATAAGGGAATACAGGAAGTCCTCAATTTTACAACAGTTAATTTAGTGACTGTTCAAAGTTGCAATGGCACTGAAAAAAATGACTTATAACCAGTTTTCACACTCATGATCGTTGCAGCATCCTCATGGTCAGAATAGAATAGAATAGAATAGAATAGAATAGAATAGAATAGAATAGAATAGAATAGAATAGAATAGAATAGAATAGAATTTTTATTGGCCAAGTGTGATTGGACACACAAGGAATTTGTCTTTGGTGCATACGCTCTCAGTGTACATAAAAAAAAAGACACATTCATCAAGAATCATAAGGTATAACGCTTAATGATAGTCATAGGGAACAAATAAGCAATCAAATCATATTAGGAAACAGTTAATATAAATCGCGAGAATATCAGCAAGAAGGTTACAGTCATACAGTCATAAGTGGGAGGAGATGGGTGATGGGAACAATGAGAAGGTTAATAGTAGTGTAAACTTAGTGAATAGTTTGACAGTGTTGAGGGAATTATTTGTTTAGCAGAGTGGTGGCATTCGGGAAATAACTTCTTGTGTCTAGTTGTTCTGGTATGCAGTGCTCTATAGCGTTGTTTTGAGGGTAGAAGTTGAAACAGTTTATGTCCAGGATGCATCCAGGTGATTGAAATTCATACAGTTGGCAATTTATGACTGTTGCAGTGTCCCGGGGTCATGTGATCCCTTTTTGCCACCTTCTGACAAGCACAGTCAATGAGGAAGCCAGATTCACTTAACCGTATTACTAACTTAACAACTGCAGTAGTTCACTTAACACATGGGTGTCAAACTCACCAGGTCATGTTGCCGTCACATGACGTATCACAACATGTTTTCCCTTCGCAGACCTGGGATGGGCGGGCCACCAGTTTGACACCCCTAACTCTTTAACAAATGTGGCAAAAAAAGTTGTAAAATAGAGAATCATTCACTTAACAAGTGTCTATCATAAAAACAACAGAA
Organism: Arizona elegans; assembly: GCA_022577455.1. Lineage (NCBI taxonomy): Eukaryota > Metazoa > Chordata > Lepidosauria > Squamata > Colubridae > Arizona > Arizona elegans. Next base: position 91,196,772 of record JAKOOJ010000005.1, on the reverse strand, counting down.
ACTTTGGCCTCAATTGTGTGTCAGTCCTGGAAGCTACCTTTTGTATTAGGTCTTCAGACCTGCCATGTTTACTACTGTGGGAAACGGGAGGGGGGATTGTATGGAGTAGGGGTGATGTATAGTCATAATAACATTCCTTCCTCAGAGAGTCAAGGACATCTTGCCCTGCACCTGGAGGGCTGGAACTGGGAGGCATCTCCAGTTGGGATGGTACTTTGATTGGACTATGCAATGGACATATGGGTGTTGGGCAGGGACTTGGACTTTCCTCTGGGTGGGGAAAACCTGGAAGCTTTCAGATTCGGATTTTCCCAGATGTGCTCATATGACACCTATAATAAAATGGAACTTTAAGGAAACTTAAGCCTCGGAGTTTTCTTTCATTGGGGGTGTTACTTGGAACCCTGACATTGTGGTTGTAAGTCAGGGACTACCTGTACAAAGATTGGTAGGTCCCAGTTCTGGCCATTCTATTCACATGTATTAACAACACAGGCTGATTTCCATCTGAGTAGAATCAGACACAAAAACAAGCAGAGTTGTGTAAAACCCACCCTTACAGAATAACGAGGAATAACACAACAGTTATACACTAAATAGCCAGGCATACCTAAGGGCTCCCTAATAATGTTAGGTTAAAACTAGACCCAACCTTAAGGTTGTAAATATTTATGGTGTAATAGTACGGGCATGGGGAATCGGGGTCTCAAAGTGAGAGGAGATTTAACCTCATTCTTTCCAGCTGAGATTCCAACAAATATTCTCCATCTTACTTAATTGACCTTAGGGGAGAGCAAGATTTCATTGGCACCACTGAGAATTTTCTTTCTTCCACGTAAGATTTAAGAGAGCTTATGTGTTTCCCTGAGCTGGAAGGAAATCATGTTGGCGTAAATCAGTGGTGGGTTGTTTTTTTTTTTAAATTTGATTTATATGCCGCCCTTCTCCGGAGACTCAGGGCGGCTTACAATGCGTTAAGCAATAGCCTTCATACTTTTGTATACTTTTACAAAGTCAGCTTATTGCCCCCACAAACTGGGTCCTCAATTTACCTACCTTAGAAAGGATGGAAGGCTGAGTCAACCTTGAGCCTGGCAAGATTCGAACTTACAGTAATTGCAGACAGCTGAATGTTAATCACAATGCTATTAGTCTGCTGAGCTATCCAGGCTCAGTGTTGCCCCCAGTTCGGATCGGTTCGCAAGAACCGGTAGTAAAACTGGGGGAGGCTCCACTGACCTGGACATCATCATAGGTAATCTGCGCATGTGAGAAGAGTGTGCATGCATGGGCATGATGCGAACCGATAGTAAAGGTAAGTAGAACCCACCCCTGGCCTAAATTACACTGTCTCTACAGTCCTACCCATAATGCACTTCTAGAAAGAGACCAGGCTGTGCTGCTGTCCATACAGCTCCTCCTTATGACTCTGTAAGAATAGTGATTGGTAGAATTTACTCTGTGAAATGTTTATGTCACCAATCACCCTATAGAATGTTTGGCAGGGTGGTGTTTATAGAAACTTTGGCCACTCCGGCCAAGTTTTTTCCTCCTTTATTTACCTATTTATTTATTTGCAAAACAAAAACATCTATGGAGCAATCTAATCACCACTAGAGGCAACAAACGATTCATCCATCTTAATGACAACATAATAAGTCAGCCAGATTTGTGTAGCTCAGATGTTGTCAGCACCAAAGAATCAGGGCCGTTTGTAAGGTTGCAGTACTGAAGATTTATTCAAGTCTATAACAAGCATCTGGTCAATTAAAGTTCAGCACTAAATTGGCACCAGATAATGGTCTATGGCAGTGATGGCAAACCTATGGCATGTGTGCCTGAGGTGGCACGCAGAGCCATCTTTCCGGGCACATGAGCTGTCACCCAACTCACCTGCAGCTGCATGTGAACCCCAGCTGGTGTTCGAGCCTCCGGTGTGTATACGTGCAAGTCAGGGGACCCAGCTGGCCTTTGGAGCTCTCCTGTGCATGTGCAGTGTACGCATGCGTAGATGGTGTTCGTGTGCGTGCATTGCACGCGTGAAACCCACATGCATGCTCAGATGATGCGATTGCCGTGCAGCACATGGGGAGCCGCACAAAACCTGTGCGCATGCACAGATGGTGTGATTACGCACGCAGCGCATGGGGGAGCCGTGCAAAACCTGCCTTCATGTGCAGATGGTGTGGTTGGATGCACAGCGCAGAGGGGAGGAGCCATGCATTAGCACAGATAGCAAGCACGCACGCAAAGCATGTACCTGGTCAGCACTCAGTGAATAAAAGGTTCGCCACCGCCGGTCTACGGAATTCAGAGGGTGGTTGCACTTGGAGTGCTTGCGAGAACGCAATGACTCTAAGCTGATGACATGTTTAACTCCACCTCCCAGCTTTGCCTGCTCTTTTCCTACAGATGCAGCCACTGCAAAAACATTCTTGGAGTGGAAATTGAAGAGAAGACTTTTGTAGGATGCAAGACAAGCATTTAATCATTTTCCTAAAAAATATTATTAACCTGCTGATAGATTGACTGTCAATTTATAAAGCATATTAGGGAAGGAAATAGGGTTGCTGTTGATCTTGGCACTGTCTAGAAGTCACCCCGATTTGTTCTGCCAAGATGAAATTCTATTTCCATTGAGTTTTAGGTTGAGAATTGAGACTCAAACCATCTTGGGGCAAGACTCTTAACAAGAAGAGGCAGGAAAATTGGCTACTATTGGCTTTAGACTCTTTTAGACCTTGCTCATATCTGTTTCTCTTGATCCGATGAAGTGAGAGGTTGACAATGGTTTGGATGGCTATAGGGGCCAGAAAGTATTGATCTACTCTGTGTCATGTCATCTGTTTCACAAACTCCCATCTGGATGTTTCTTCAAAGGAAGGTAGAGTAAAACGTATCAAATGCTATCCCAAAGAATCAATGTTAGCTTCTTCTTGCCCAGCAAATATTGACTTCTTATCCCAAGTATTTTAACCAGTTCAGTTCTGTAATCTCTAATTATTGTTTGATAAAAGGTAAAGGAGTCCCTGCAGATTTTACTCTGCTAGTCATTGCAGACTGTAGAGGGCAGTACTCATCTTCATTTCAAGGCCATTGAGCCAGTGCTGTCCAAAGGAATGGACAATGCTGTCCATTTCCACAATCATGTGGCCAGCATGACGTTGCAGAGTGCTGTTATCTTCCCACCAAAGTGGTACCTATTTATCTACTTGCATTGCATGTTTTCAGACTGCTAATTTGGCAGGAGCTGAGGCGAGGATAGGAACTCACCCTATCATGTGGAGCTCAGGTCTCGAACCTGGGCTGCCGGCTTTCCAGCTGACAAGTCCAGCATCTTTACCTCTGAGCCACCACACCGTGCAATATATCTGGAGGGTGCCATATACAGTTTATGCTTTTTGCTTTCTTTCCCTTTAAGGAAATAAATATTTACTTTACTGTCCTTTTTCTATTTCAGCTTACAATCCACTCGAAGACTGGTATAGTGAGCAGATTAAAATAAAATCAGTAAATGCATGATTTGTTATATATTTCATTATATGTTTATCCCATTTGTCTCAAGGAACTCAAAGCTGTAGATATGATCCACTGCACCATTTTGTCCTCATAACAACCATGAGCGGTTATTCAGGCTTACAAAGAACAATAGAGTTACTTCAAGTTACGTAGCTGAATGAAAATTTCAACCAACATCTCCTGTGTCCTAACCTGACATTTTAATGGACTTAAAAAGCATGTTGAAAAACCCTTAGAGGAATTCTCAGATGTCAGCAAAGTACAACCATTCATTTAGTGACCGTTCAAAGTTACAGCAGCATTGGAAAAAAAGTGACTTGCAACTGGTTCTTTGACTTATGACTGTCACAGCATCTCCATGGTCAATCAATCAGAATAGAGTTGTAAGGGACTTTAGAGATCTTCTAGTCCAACCCTCTGCTCAAATAGGAAACCCTATACCATAGGGTGGGTGTCCAGTCTTTTCTTAAAAACCTCCAGTGATGGAGTACCCTCAACTTGAAGATGTTGAAGATCCTTCTAAGTTCTCCTCCCAGCTCTGAGACCATAGGAGTTGCAGGTATACATAATAATGTATCTTAAGGTACATCTCTTTTCCAGTACTCCAGGGGTGTCAAACTCAAGGCCCAGGGGCCAGATCTGGCCTGCGGGGTGCCTAGATCTGGCCCACAGGGATGCCCTGGAAACAGTGAAGGACCAGCCCGTGGTGCCTCTGCCAGCAAAAATGGAGTTCAAGAGGACTGTGTGCGACCCTCCTGGGCCCTGTTTTCGGCCTGGACAACCTCCTACATCCATCTGCCAGCAAAAACTGAGTTTGTTGGGGGTGGGAACATGCAGATCCCAGGGATCCGTTTTTGCTGGCCAAAAATAAGGCCCGGAGTAGGGTCATGGGCAGCCCCCCCCCAGCTCCATTTTCGCTGGCAAACAAAACAAACTAAAAGCAAAACAAAACAAAAAGAGAAATGTTTCCCCTTTTGCATTTGAGCATCCAAGAAGGGACAGGAAAGGAAAAAGGGAAAAAGAGGAAAGACAAAAATGGGAAGAGAGCAAGGAAGGAAAAAGAAGGAAAGAGGGGAAGGAAGAAGAAAGGAGAATGAATAGGGAAGGGAAAAGAAGAAAAGGAAAGGAGGAAGGGAAAAGAAAAGGAAGGAAGGGAAAAGAAAAGGAAGAGAGGGAGGAAGGAAGGAAGGAAGGAAGGAAGGAAGGAAGGAAGGAAGGAAGGAAGGAAGGAAGGAAGGAAGGAAGGAAGGAAGGAAAGTCCTGCCTTAGCACTTGGTCACCAGCAGACAGTAGGGCTCCTCTGGAGGACAAGAGTTTAAACTCTCCCTGGTCTCGTCTTTCCCCCCAGCCCCACCCGGGTCACCACAGGTGCCCCTGATAAAAGTGATGTCAAGATGGCCACGCCCACCCCAGCCACGCCTACCTAGCCCTCTGAGGTCAAACAACCATGATGTGACCCTCAATGAAATAGAGTTTGACACCCCTGCAGTACTCCATTCATTCTACAACTTACACAGTGGCGGGCTTCTACCGGTTCGCCCGGTTCGGGCAAACTGGTAGTGGCGGTGGGAGGCTCCACCAACCCCCCCCCAGATGTCATTACTGCATACTCTCGGTTCCGAACCAGTAGCTAAGATAAGTGAAACCCACTACTGAACTTACCCATTCTTAGGTCCCTTATCTCCATGTTCAATTGATTTGGGGAGCATTTCTTATTACCAAAGGTTTCAGCACTATGATGGCGGATTTGTTTCCTCTTTTTCTCTCCTTCATCCACCACAGAATTTTTCTTGCAAACGGTGCCGTTTTTCTTCCCGAAACCCTGATCTCCTGGAGGCTACAACAGTCCTGATATTAAGCAAATGCTTACTTTAATGCTGAAATCCGTAATGTATGCGGCAACATTGACCTAACATGACCCAGCTGAAATAAGAACAGTTTTTAATAGCCAGTGGGACCTTGCAGGTTATGTTCCTTTGCTGCAGTAGCGTGTTAAAGGAACTTCTGTCACGGTTTTGCTCTGCCCTGCAGCTGATTACATCTTGGCCTGTAAAAATACTGACCCATGGGATAAATTCCCTCAATTAGACACCTTCAGTCAATTTATTTCTGCTACAGCCGTAACACTTATCGAAGCACTTTTTTTTTTTTTTTTTTTTTTTGCAAAAGCTAAATCGAGGCAATCAAAGTTAAGTCGAGGTTGATCAGCACAAAGACCGTGTTGGAAATGTCATCAGTATGGACAGCTGTGTTAGCCAGAAGGACTTTATTTAATTTTGACCAGCAAAATTTCACAAGAAGACTCCTCCACTCCTCTGCTCGCAACAAAATACCTTATGCCACCGGACTTCAAATTTTGGGTTTAGACAACTTAGAACTTTGCCATCTTCCGTCTGACCGAAGTACCTAAAATCATCTGCTACAATGTCCTACCAGCCAATGAATACTTCAGCTTCAACCAAAACGATACAAGAGCACAAACTCATGGTAAACCGATCCAAACTAGACTGTAAAAAATACAACTTCAGTAACAGAGTTGTCAACGCCTGGAACACACTACCTGACTCTGTGGTTTCTTCCCCAAATCCTCAAAACTTTAGAATAGAATAGAATAGAATAGAATAGAATAGAATAGAATAGAATAGAATAGAATAGAATAGAATAGAATAGAATAGAATAGAATAGAATAGAATAACAGAGTTGGAAGGGACCTTGGAGGTCTTCTAGTCTGCCCAGACAGGAAATCCTACACCACTTCAGACAAATGCTTATCCAACATCTTCTTAAAAATTTTCAGTGTTGGAGCAATTCACAACTTCTGGAGGCAAGTTGTTCCACTGATTAATTGTTCTAACTGTCAGGAAATTTCTCCTTAGTTCTAAGTTGCTTCTCTCCTTGATTAGTTTCCACCCATTGCTTCTTGTTCTACCCTCGGGTGCTTTGGAGAATAGTTTGACTCCCTCTTCTTTGTGGCAACCCCTGAGATATTGGAACACTGCTATCATGTTTCCCCTAGTCCTTCTTTTCATTAAACTAGACATACCCAGTTCCTGCAACTGTTCTTCATATGTTTTAACCTCCAGTTCCTTAATCAGTTTTGTTGCTCTTCTTTGCACTCTTTCTAGAGTCTCCACATCTTTTTTACATCGTGGCCTTTAATCTTAGACTATCTACTGTAGACCTCACCCCATTCCTAAGAGGTCTGTAAGGGGCGTACATAAGCACACCAGCGTGCCTACTGTCCCAGTAGTAATGTTTTCTTTTATTAGTATCCTTTTCATGTATTTATAATTATGTTTACATTTGTATCTGTCATAAAATACATGCTTGACGAAATAAAAATAAAGAGAGGATGAACATCAAAGAGTAAATCTCCAGATAAATTCTCACCTCAGCCATGAACTCTTTGGTTAAGTTATCCATCCTTGTCAGCTTCAGCTTTCCGGTTTTTCCCTACATTAATACAGAAAATTATTAAAATTGGACCTTAAAAAAAGCAAGACAGGAAGAAAATTGACTCATTTGAGTCATGGGGCTGGAAGAGGCTCCTGTGTATTCCTTGAACAGCAAAGGTGACTAACAAGCAAGTACTGGAGAACATCACACCAAACATGTCACTAGAAGGCAAAATCACGAAACTGTGTCTCACTTATTTTGACCATGTCATGAGGGGGAATTCACTGGAGAAAGCAGTTAGGTTTGGAAGAGTTAGCAGTAAAAGGAAACTGGGCCACTGTAGAACAGGGTGGCTGGACACCATCAAACTGACATGAACCAGAGCATAGCACAAATTAAAGAGTTAGTGCAAGATCGGAAGAGTTGGAAATGACTGAATGAATAACATCACTATCACTGTCTCTCTCTGTCTCTCTGTCTCTGTCTCTGTCTCTGTCTCTCTCATCTTTTTCTCTTTATCTATCTAATCATATCTATCTATCTATCTATCTATCTATCTATCTATCTATCTATCTTCTAATAAAAATATATAATAAAATATATTCTAGCAGGGAGCAGCATACTGCTAACCTTGGCTGGTTCCACAAAGGTATAGCAGTATCTGATTTGGTTCCTCATGGAACCAACTAGGAAGCAACTAGGAAATCTCAGAGGTGCAGGCTAGATTAGGATTTTTTTAAAAAATATCCCAGAATACTATAGAAAACAATTTACAGTCACCCAGAGGTGAGTATAACTTTATTATACCTTAGTAGGAGAAGGTATAATACTTTGTAGGGATTAGTGATAATGCGAGATTTGTTGGCTCAGGAGAAACAGCGATGGCCAAAATTCATAGTACAACGCAGTAGCTTTAGTAGAAAAGAAACATTTTTTTTCTTATTTTTTTCAATTGCAATTTATATGCCGCCCTTCTCCCGAAGGACTCAGGGCGGCTTACAAGATAAATATTCAACAATATGAAATAAATATAAATTAAAATCCAATTAAAATTAATTAAAATTATTACAATGTAAAACCCCACCTCAACAGGCCAGTCCATTTGATGAAAAATCCACGTCTTCAGTTCGCGGCGGAAGGAGAGGAGGTCAGGGGCTGTCCTAAGCTCGGTGGGCAAACCGTTCCAGAGGGTCGGCGCTTCCACAGAGAACGCTCTCCCCTGGGGGCCGCCAGCTGACATTGTCTGACTGACGGCACCCTGAGGAGGCCCGCTCTGTGAAAGCGCACAGGACGATGGGAGGATGGCAGAAGATGGTCCTGCAAGTACCCCGGGCCTAAGCCATGTAGGGCTTTATAGGTGAGCACCAGCACCTTGAAACGAACCCGGAGGACCACTGGCAGCCAGTGCAGTTCATGCAGGAGAGGTGTTACACAGGAGTAATGAGAGGCTCCCGTAACAACCCGTGCGGCCGCATTCTGGACTAGCTGAAACCTCCGGATGCATCCCAAGGGCAGCCCCATGTAGAGGGCGTTACAGTAATCCAATCGAGAAATAACAAGGGCATGAGTGACTGTGGCGAGGGCATCCCGGTCTAGGAAAGGGTGCAACTGGCGCACCAGGCGTACCTGTGCAAAAGCCCCCTGGTTACAGCTGTCAAGTGATCTTCTAAAGATAGCCGTGAATCCAGCCTCCTGGGAGAGAAAACGGGCCATGAGGGGGGACACACCGCATCCCCTGTGCCCCATTTTAGGCCTAGGAGGCCTCCCTAATGTCTCCTGGGAGCGAAAACGGGCTGTGGGGGGTGGGCACGTCACCCCCCCGTGCCCCATTTTGGGCCTAGTAAGCCTCCTTGCACTTACCTGGGAGCCAAAATGGGGTGTGTGGGGACTCCTGGAAGGGGCGGGGCAGGAAGGGGCAATACCAGCCAGCAATTTAACTACCAGTTCGCCTGAACTGTCCCGAACCGGCTGAATCCCACAACTGTGTCCGGCTCATTAAAATGAGAATTTCTTCTCCAGTTCTAACTATACATTTACAGCTCTTTGTGTACTCAGTAGCAAGAGTGTCCCAGTCATTGTGAGGATGTATAGGAGAAAGACCTGGATCTTAATTTATGGCATGCAGGTTTGTAAATATTGCTTTGGGGTCGTTTTCAAAAATTGTTCAATCAAAATTCCTGTTGGGCGTGCTTCGCTGTGTATCCAACTTTCTGTCAAGTTTGGAGTCCAGCCAGATTTCCTCTGAAGTTCTCGTGCATCACTGGAGCTTACTGTACAGTATTGACTTAAACTAATTATTTCACAGACAAGAAAACAAACAAATGGATCATGAAACAGATCAACTCAGAGTTTCCCATTTGAGACACAAATGATCTGGCTCAAATGATCAGACTTTTTTTGAGAGAGAGAGATCTATAACATTGCAAACAGTGGTCATTCCTCCCTTCTTTCCCTCCACTTTTTTACATCTTCATAAATTGTGCCAAACCTGTCTGATACTGTATTTTTCAAAGTATAAGATGCACCTTTTTTCCCAAAATAAGAGAGTGAAAATCTGGGTGTGTCTTATACTCCAAATGTAGCCCCTCCCAGCTTCTCAAACGGAGGTTTCAGAGGCTGAAAAAAGCATCAGAAACGAAGCTTCAGAAAAGAAGCCCCCAAACAGAGCTTCAGAAAAGAAGCCCCCAAACAGAGCTTCAGAGGCTTTTTTTCTGAAGCTGTTTCAGAGGCTTTCAGAGGCAGAAAACAAAGTTTTTTCTGAAACGGAGTTTCAAAAGTTTCAGAGGCAGAAAAAAAAAGCAAAAAAAAAAAAAAAAAAAGCAAGGCACAGAGCTCACAACCAAGCAACCTGTTGCTAAAATTCACCTCTCTGAACAGCTGATTGGGGGTTTTCCGGGAGGCTGATCCACCCACCAATCAGCTTTTTTCTTATTTTCCTCCCCAAAAACTAAGATGCATCTTATACTCTGGTGTGTCTTATACTCCGAAAAATTCGGTAATTAAAGTTGCAAGTCTGAAATTGCGTTCCTGTCTCGTTTACAGTCACATACGTACATGTGAACACACACAAATTGCACACAGGTTGAACAACCGCACAAATCTACCTGTAGCTATTAGGAAGATGAAATGAAGAATCACACGGTTTTGGGGATAAAATGCTGGTTTTGACCATAAAACTAATTAGATTTTCTTAGACTGTTTAATCCTGGCTAATTTAAAGACCATCACACACTTCCAGTGCAATCTACTCCTCAAAAGATTATAAGGATAATATGAGTAATTTCACCACGTATGTCAAACTGAGCTCATGTTTTCTAAAAGCCAGGCAAAAACAATCATTTGGAATAGTTGTTTCTTTGATAAAATTAAATGAATTGCACACATTATATCATTCACAATGAACAACACACTTCCCCAGAGTCTGCAAAATGTAATAATGCCTGACTGCTTTTTTTCTTATGAATTTAAGTAAGAAACATGCTTAATATTCATGAATTTTAAGCTAATCCAATGAGACAGTTCTTGAATTCTTACATTAACTGAAGTGCTTAATTTCCAGCCCAACCCAAGTTCTTTCCCAATGATTTCCCTTCACCCCACCCACCCACCCCCAACTGTTTCAATTTTGACAAGATCTAGAGAAAAGGCCTGTTAAAAGTATTACCATTCAGGGACAATTGCTGTTGTCATAATGTTATACGTGATCTGGTCTTCTGTGAAGAGCTAACACAGCATAACACAAACCCAGATACCTAACAGCCATGGAAAAGCAAATGAGACGCATGTGTCCCTGAACATGCATGGATAATTTTGAAATTCTATCATATCTCTCTCTCTCTCTCTCTCTCTCTCTCTCTCTCTCTCTCTCTCTCTCTCTCTCTCTCTCTCTCTCTCTCTCTCTCTCTCTTCTCTCTCTCTCTCTCTCTCTCCCGTTATCTATGTATCTACCGGTATCTATCTACCTGTATCTCTCTCTCTCTCTCTCTCTATCTATCTATCTATCTATCTATCTATCTATCTATCTATCTATCTATCTATCATCTCTCTCTCTCTCTCATCTATCTATCTATCTATCTATCTATCTATCTATCTATCTATCTATCTATCTATCTATCTATCTATCATCAGAACAATTACCTATAAAAACAGAATAATTAACCAGTGGAACTGCCTTCAGAAGTTGTGGGTGCTCCATTACTGGAGGCTTTTAAGAAGAGACTGGACAGCAATTTATTTGAAATGTTGTAAGATCTCCTACTTAATCAGGGGATTGGACTAGAAGACTCCAAGGTCTCTTCCAACTCGGTTATTCTGTTATCCCTCTGTCTCTGTTTCCCCCCAACCTTCATTTCTTTCTCTGTCTGATCTTCAGCGGCATGCACAAAACCACTGGCCAGATGCATGAAAAGCATTTTTTCCCCTCAGCATTGTTCTCCTGACACTTTCTTCAGCTAGCTTGCATCACCGAGTTATTTTTATATATTGATTCTGGGGGGAGAGAGAGCATCGATTACTTGTTTCAGTTCAGTCTAGTGCAGCTGGATCTAGCAATTTAACTCTGTTAAGGCGGAGATGGGCAAACTCCCACTGTGACAGGCAGCTTCTGATTAACATCAAATACTCCCAGCCCTTAATGCCATTCAAGACCCAGCCTCCTCTGTTATTAGCCAGCCAAGGCTCAGGAAACACAGAGATATAAATCCAATTCCTCTTTTGACCTCCCCTGGTGAAATACGCCACAATCTACAGTGGAGGTTTAAGGCCGGTCATTGTTGAGAGTGATTCCTTAATGCAGTTTGTTGAACCTCCCTCTGTGGATTCTTTCCCTTTTGTTGATCATCATGCAAATGGCTGAGCAGAAGCAGCAAGGAATCTGACTGTCTTCCTTAACAGAACACAGTTGGTGGCCTTAGAGGAGAGGCCCTCGGCTGGCCTTCCTGCCAAGAATGTGAAGCAAAAAGGGGAATTCTCATCCCATTTTTCTTTCGTGCGATTATGCTCTAGGATAAAAGCTACCTCACTGCTAGTAAAAGAAGGCTAACCTTCTCGCACCACAAAAACAAGACCGGTAAGAGGAAAAGCTGGCGGGGTTTAAAATGTAGCCAGCTTCCATTCAATATTTCATAATAAAACATGACCAAAAAAAGTAGTTACAAAAGATGGCCTTACCTCGTCGCTTTGTACTTGAAAATTTTAAAATCTATGTTATGATTTTCTTGCTGAAACTCCCCCCCCCCTTTTTTTTTTTTCTGAGTCAAGACCAGAAGACACTTATTGGTCACAAGGCTTTCAAGGTGTAAAAATTTGAACTCGGAGTTGGATACCTAAATCTGATTTCAAATGTCATTTTGAAGAGGAGAGAATATTTAGATCAGATTGGGATTAAGTGTAAGGGTGATGACTTACTATGAACATGTCCTATCATTTTCTTTATATCTGTTTGTATATTTGTATTACTTTTACAAATTACTATGGTTGAATGACAATAGAGTAGAGTAGAGTAGAGTAGAGTAGAGTAGAGTGGAATATGGAGTGGAGTGGAGTGGAGTGGAGTGGAGTGGAGTGGAGTAGGGTAGGGTAGGGTAGGGTAAGGTAGGGTAGGGTAGGGTAGGGAAGGGAAGGGAAGGGAAGAGAAGAGAAGAGAAGAGAAGAGAAGAGAAGAGAAGAGAAGAGAAGAGAAGAGAAGAGAAGAGAAGAGAAGAGAAGAGAAGAGAAGAGAAGAGGCCTGGAAGGGAACAATGATGGTTGGTAATGACATCATCAAAGCAGCTTCTTCCAGTATTTGAGGAGACAGAACTGGAAGGCCTAGAGATCCCACCATCACAAGGTAGCTATGAGGACCTAAAGCACTACATTCTGGGAGTGTGTAGCTGTTACACGAACAATCTTCCCCAATATGATCCCATGATCCCAGTCTATGCTTCCTCTTCCAACAAAGAGAAGAAACAGAGAGAAATCCATTGCCAAATTGATATGGTAATTCCCTACCGTAACTAGTAGCACTGATATGGAGGCTCAGGCTGAAGTAAAATGTTTATTGCAGGTGGCATTATTCTGACCCCAGATCCCATCAGTTTTAACCTTGAATTAGATGTCGAATTGCTTAGCCTGTTAAAGTACTGTTGGCTTCACATAGAATGCCATAGGGTAGAAACAAGGAGAATGAATAAAATGCGGGGGCTTGAAAATCATTCTCAATTTAGCAGGTTGCACTCAAGCATTGACATTTATTTGTTAATAATGATACCTTTTCCATTTTCTTCTGTGATGTTTCTGGTCTGCAGAAGATCTCAGTCTCAGTCTCCTTTTTATGTGAAGTGAACCATTCCAATCGCTTTCAGTTGGCTGATTTCCCCAAATGTCAATGTTCAATCTTTACATCTCGGCTCTGACAATGTGAAGTTTGATTTGGTTCATGGTTCTGACATTCCATGTGCCAATCATATAAATATCTTTGCGGGAGACTTGGCTTTTGTCTCTGGGCAAAGCAGCAGCTGGACTTCCTTTCACCTTTAACTCAGCCACATCACTACTACCAGAGCTACTAAGCTGGTATAGAAAATCTGTTTATATATAGCATCACAGAGCAAACAAAGAGAACAGTCACCATGTGTTTTACTGCTTAACTATTTTAACTGTAGCAGGAAACAGGAAACTCTACTTAGAACAAAAGAGCATACCTATATACCATAGATCCAAACTTGTAAACACTGCCATCTACTGGTTGAATAGTTGTTGCATAAAAATACATTCCAACAGTGAATTCCAACATTCTCAAATATCTCATTGAAAAGCTTTCAATCTGAGTGCAATGTGTACTTATCTTCTAGTGTTAGGGTAATCCAGACAAGAAACACCAACCATTAGTACTGATACTGCCTTTATTGTAAGGATACCGTAACAGATTCTTGTAAGTGTGAAAGCACATCTCTCCCCTCCTTTCTGTTAAGTCCAAGAAACTAGCAAGGGTTCCTTCTGGGATGTTTGTCATGTCCCCATTGCTTCTGAGGGCTGAGCCATCACTTACCTGACAGTTGACTAGTTTGCAGCTGCTGTTCTTCATCCTGTCTCTTGAGGATGTTCTTATGGACCATTAAATGCAGTGACGTTGTGATCCTGAATTGTGGGATGAACAAGTGTCTTCATTGCAACAAGGTAAACAATTCATGAAACCTTTCTCTAAAATAATCTCCATAACCTGGATAGATTCCATGTCTGGGGAGGTGTACTTTTGTTGTTAGTTGCAAAGTCATGCCCGACCCATCGCAACCCCATGGACAATGTTCCTCCAGGCCTTCCTGTTCTCTACCATCCCTCGAAGATCATTTAAGCTCACGCAGACTGCTTCAGTGACTCCATCCAACCACCTCATTCTCTGTCGTCCCTTCTTTTTTTGCCCTCAATCTTTCCCAGCAGTAGGCTCTTCTCCTGTGAAGCCTTCCTTCTCATTAGGTGACCAAAGTATTTGAGTTTCCTCTTCAGGATCTGGCCTTCTAAAGAGCAGTCAGGGTTGATCTCCTCTAGGACTGACCAGTTTGATCACCTTGCAGTCCAAGGGACTTGCAGGAGTCTTGTCCAGCACCACAGTTCAAAGGCCTCAATTCTTTGGCACTCAGCCTTTCTTATGATCTTATGGTCAACTAAAGGTGTACTTTAGTTCTTTGCAATGCGATAATCTATACTTCCTGTTTTTTATCAAGTTACAGAATATTCAGACCTACTGTTAAAATGTGCATGTGTCTTGTCGGTCAACTAAAACAGGTATACCATGCATAACACATGCTAAAGGAACAATAAAGTATCTTATATGGTAAAGGTTCTCCTGCACATGCGTGCTACTCAATTCCGGCTCTAGGGGGCAGTGCTCATCTCCGTTTCAAAGCCAAAGAGCCAGCACTGTCCAAAGACCACGTTTCCGTGGTCATGTGGCCAGCATGACTAAACACCAAAGGTGCACGGAGTGCTGTTACCTTCCCACCAAAGGTGGTCCCTATTTTTCTACTTGCATTTTGTACGTGCTTTTGAACTGCTAGGTTGGCAGAAGCTGGGACAAGTAATGGAAGCTCACCCCGTTACACGGTGCTAGAGATTCGAACCGCTGAATTGCCGACCCTTCAATTGACAAGCTCAGCTTCTTAGCCACTGAGCCACCACGTCATGTATTCCTGGTGATTTGTATTATGCAACAGTACAAAAGTGGCTTATCTCTAAATAAAGTGTTGGTTACCACCTTTAAAGCGCTCCATGGCATAGGACCCGGGTACCTTTGAGACCGACTTCTGCCACCAATAGCCTCCCACCGACCAGTTCGCTCCCACAGAGAGGGGCTCCTCAGGGTGCCATCGGCCAAGTTATGTCGGCTGGCGACACCCAGGGGGAGGGCTTTCTCTGTGGGAGCCCCAGCCCTGTGGAATGAACTGCCCCCGGAAATACGTAAGATCTCCGACCTCCGGGTGTTTCGCTGCGCTCTGAAGACCCTGTTGTTCTGCCAGGCCGGGCTATTAACATAACGTTTTAAATTGGGGTATTTTAAATTTCTGGGATTTTAATTGGAGCCTAATTATTTAATGATTTTAAATTTTAATTGTTGTTTTGTTTCTGTGTTTTAAATAGGCTGTACACCGCCCTGAGTCCTTCGGGAGAAGGGCGGTATAGAAATAAAATTATTATTATTATTATTCTTTCTTTCAGGATGTTGTTTTCAACTTCCCAGTCTAGCATACAATTTTACAATGTTCTTCTGGTCTTTCACTGAAATTCTTATCCAGTCCAAACTACACACTAAGATGTGAAACAAGATGGCACATTTTTAAAACAATTTTCTATTAGTTTGAGGCGGGGGGGAAGCATCTGGATTTATCATAATGAATTTCCTCATAAGTCAACATGATAGCCCTATTAATGTGCTACCAATAAAAAGATGGAAGAGAGGTTAGAGAAACATAGGTTTATACGGAAATAAAATCAAATCAGGATATTTCCTACCACTGCTTGATTGCCCAAAATGTGATAACATTTTATTACAAAAGAAAAGTATATGAGAGAAACACCAAGAGCAAAGGTATCTACCCTGACCTACCCTGATAATTGGAAAGTTTCTTTGATTACAGGAAGACTAATATGAAGCAGAAGAACATAATAATAGAGTTGGAAGAGCCCTCAGAGATCTTCTAGTCCAATCCCCTCCTCAGGCAGGAAATCCTATACCATTTCAGACAAACTGATTGTCCAACATCTTCTTAAAAATTTCCAGTTTTGGAGCATTCACAACTTCTGGAGGCAAGTTGTTCCACTGATTAATTGTTCTAACTGTCAGGAAATTTCTTCTTAGTTCTAGGTTGCTTCTCTCCTTGCTTCGTTTCCACCCGTTGCTTCTTGTCCTGCCTTCAGGTTCTTTGGAGAATAGCTTGACTCCCTGTCTGTTATCGATTTCCAATTTCAAGAAACACTTTTAGCAAGAAGTGGTTGGGAGGAATCTTACATAGAATACACTACAGGACAGAATGGAACTGATCAATTTGGATCCATTTTCTACATTCAAGGAGAAAACCTATATAGCAAAATGCTGCTGTGGCTAAAACTTCTGAACTACATCTATACTATTGTTTGTAATTCTCATTTTTATTTACCATTTTTTTCGGAATATAAGACGCTCCATACTATAAGATGCACCTACTTTTGGGGGGGGGGGAGGAAAACAGAAAAAAAATTGCCTCACAGCAATTTGCCTCCTTGCAACAAACAGCAAACAGCCTGATTTAGTTTCATTTTCATTTCAGCAAAGCCTAATTAGCACACACACACACACACACACACACACAAAAATCTGCCTCCCAACAATTTGCCTCCTTGCAGCAAACAGCAGAGGCCCACGCGGCAATAGGCAATGGCAATCCCTGCAGCCTAAAACAGCTGAGGGTTGGGAAGCTGATTCATCCAACTGCTTGTGCTAATCAGGCTATGCTGAAGCTGAAACGCACTGTTTGCTGTTTGCTGCAAGGAGGTAAATTGCTGGGAGGCAGAGGCCAAAGGGTGAGGGCCAGCAGGTAGGCGGGGCTATATTTAGTATATAAGATCCACCCAAAAAAGTGTGTTTTATACTCCAAAAAAATACACTATTTATTTGGCAGATGTCAGGAAAATCTATACATGTTAGACACAATGCAATCCTGACAGCCTAAATTGCCAGTTCATTCTGTTCAGCGCTTGTGTGCCCATCCTTGGTGCACTACAGGTGAACTAGCTTACACCAACTGACTAGTGATAGTTGAGTTAATGACTCTTCTGGGCTCCTGCACCAGTTTGGCATCACTTTACCTCGTGTTGTGTTGCCTCGTATCTAGCCAGATCCTGCTCTGGCTTCTGGTCTTCACACACATGAACGCAGCTAACTTTTTCCCACCAAAAGTGGTACCCATTTATCTACTCACAATATTGCATGCTTTCAAACCAGGGGTGCTATTCAGCAGATTCTGACAGGTTCTGGAGAACCGGCAGTGGAAATTTTGAGTAATTTGGAGAACCGGAAAATACCACCTCTGGCTGGCCCCAGAGTGGGATGGGAATGGAGATTTTGCAATATCCTTCCCCTGGAGTGGGATGGGAATGGAGATTTTGCAATATCCTTCCCCCAGGAGTGGGGAGGGAATGGCGATTTCACAGTATCCTTCCCCTGCCACGCCCACCAAGCCACGCCCACCAAGCCACACCCGCCCTCAGAACTGGTAGTAAAAAAAATTGAATTCCACCACTGTTTCAAACTATGGGTGGGAAGGAGCTAGGGATCGAACAATGGGTGCTCACTCTGTCTCACAGAACTGGGCTCGAACAGCTGGAATACAGGCTATTTCTGGCAAGCAATTTCAGCAGTGGTGGGTTGCCCCCAGTTCGGACCGGTTCTATGGAACCGGTAGTAAAACCAGCGGCAGGCTCTGCCCACTGACCCTGACGTCATCAGAAGCAATCTGCGCATGTGCAGAAGCAAGGCGCGTGCACGAGTGAAGCGAGCGCACTCGTGCGATCCCGTTGTGAACCAGTAGTAAAGGTAAGTAGAACCCACCCCTGAATTCCATTATCATTAAGCCTCTGTGCCATCGTGTCTGTTATATGTCAATATAATAAAATCAAGATATTTCCTACCACTGCTGATTGCGCAGAATGTGGGGGAAAGCATATGACAGAAGCACCAAAAGCAAAGGTATCCACCCTGGTAATTGGCAACTCTCTTTGATTACTGGAAGACTGTTATCAACTTCCAATTTCAAGAAACACTTTTAGCAGGAAGCTGGTGGGAGGAATCTCACACAGAGCACACTAGAAGATAGATGGGATTGACCAATTTGGACTCATTTTCCACTTCATTCAAGGAGAAAACTCATATAGCAAAATGCTGCCCTTCCGAGGATTTGTGAACTACGTCTCTACTGCTGTTTGGAATTCTCATCCTTCAATGAGCAGAAGGACTTCAAAACAGTTTCCAAATCTGCAATCAGAAGATGTACATCTCCCTTGGCCATCTTAATCCTGTTCCTTAATTTTGCTGCATGGGTAGATAGAGAGAAGGCATAACAAGTTCCATTGGGACTGTGTCATAACCAGCTTTAGTTGGATGATGGCCATGATGTGCTAATTAAATTGGCCCTCACCAATTAAACAGGGCCTTGTTAGGAAACTGATTAAAGCTTTCAGCCCTAGCAGTTCGTGTTTTCAAACAATTGAATTTAGAGACCCCAGCTCATCAATGTCTCTGCCAAAGCAAAAGGCAGGTATGTTATCATATACAGGTATGTTATCACATAGA
The DNA here is from genome assembly GCA_022577455.1 of Arizona elegans. Lineage (NCBI taxonomy): Eukaryota > Metazoa > Chordata > Lepidosauria > Squamata > Colubridae > Arizona > Arizona elegans. Next base: position 91,178,057 of record JAKOOJ010000005.1, on the reverse strand, counting down.
ATCAGCTCTGCTGCATCTGTAAAGTGGAAAATTAAACCATGTGCCATTTTGGAAGTTCAAATCTCATTGGCTCATGGTTGACTCAGCCTTCCATCCTTCCGAGGTCAGTAAAATGAGGACCCAGATTGTTTGGGACAATAGGCTGACTCTGTAAACTGCTTAGAGAGGGCTCTAAACCACTGTGAAGCAGTATATAAACTTACAGTATATAAGTGCTATTGTTATTGCTACTTTAACTGTTAGAACCATTTGGTAAGTTACAATGCCAATTTCCCATACTTCCCATGAACTAGAGTTGAACTAGAAGGATTTATCTTGAAGTAGAGGTAGTGAGAGAGAAGAGAAAAGGACGAACAGGTTTGCCTGAATCACTCAAAGAGAGATAGATAGATAGATAGATAGATAGATAGATAGATAGATAGATAGATAGACAGACAGACAGACAGACAGACAGACAGACAGACAGACAGACAGTCAGACGGAAAATGTAGGGAGGGAGATGTTAAATCGTGGGCGATTGAAGGAAGACTCGAAACAATGTAACTGTAACTCTTTTATTTAACTCCAGAACAGCAATGGCAATCCAAACCTGGGCAACCCTTTATATAGGGAAGGGGCTGTCCCTGGCTGCAACCACTGACGTGCCTTCTAATTTCCCGCTCTCAGGACTAATTCCTGATTGGCTCATTTGAACTGTACTTGATATCTAACACTCCTCCCCCTAGTTCAGTGTTCACCCGTCCGGGGTCTCCAGGCTACGTAGTCGCGTAAGTAGGTGGGATGTTTGGAAGCTCGACCGGACCTGCGCAGTTCAGTTGTCCCGGTGCCTTTGGGTTGAGAGGTTGAGGTCCGCTGCTCTCTCTGTGTGGGCTCCGGAACTCTTTCTAACTCGGTCTCCGGCGTGGATTCGCCTCCTTCTCCCACTTTACTTGGCTGTCCCTGCCGGTTCCTTTCGGCGCCTGTCACCTCCTCCGTGGATTCAGGTACGTGCTCGCTGTTATTTTCTTCCGGACTGGTGTTTGGCGTGTCCAGAACTGGCGTCTGTGTATTGGCCGGCTCTGGTACTGCTTGCGTGTCTTTTCCTTCCCCCTGGTTGTTGTGTTGGGGTTCCCCCTCGACCCTCGTTAATCTTCCCCTGAGCTGGTCGATGTGCCTTTTCCAGTGCTGTCCTTCTGTTGTCTGGACCCGGTAGGACAGGGGCCCCGTCACCTGGGTTATTGTTGCTGGTACCCAGAGTGGGTTTCCGCTCAGGTTTTTTGCATAGACTCTGTCCCCTGGCTGGAACTCTCGGATTCTGCTCGTGGAGTCGGTTGGCTTCTCTGTGCTGTACTGCGGGTGCAGTCTGTCCAGATGGGATCGCAGCTTACGGCCCATTAATAATTCCGCTGGGCTTCGGTGGGTCGTGGCGCTTGGTGTGATGTGCTGGATGGCTAATAGTTTATCTAATTTGGCCTGAATGTCCCCTGGGCCCAGTCTCATAAGCGTCTCCTTTGTAGATCTCACCATCCGTTCTGCCAAACCATTCATCGAAGGTTTTTTCGGGGCGGATAACGCGTGCCTTATTCCTTGGTCCGCGAGGAACATCTCGAAGGTGTTTGATGTGAACGGCGGCCCGTTGTCGGAGACTATGAGGTCGAGAATCCCATGTGTGGCGAATAGGCATCTCAAAACTCTAATTACTGCGTCTGCTGTGGTCGTCGACATGAGCACTACTTCTAGCCACTTTGAATATGCGTCCACGATGACTAGGAACGTATTCCCTTTGCACGGCCCTGCGAAATCGATGTGCAATCTGGCCCATGGTGTTCCCGGGTTTTCCCAGTCGTGGACGGGGGCTGCGTTTGGTGCCGCCCTTGATTCTTGGCAGTTTGTGCAGGCGGACACCCACGTCTCGATTTCCTTGTCCATTCCGGGCCACTACACGTAGCTTCTGGCCAGAGCTTTCATCCTCACTATCCCCGGGTGCCCGTCGTGGAGTAATCTGAGTGTACGTTGCCTTAGTGTGTTTGGAACAATGACTCTATCCCCCCACAACACGCACCCCCTTAGTCCTGACAGTTCATTTTGTCTCCATTTGTATGGCAGGAACTCTGTGCTCATTTCTTTTTCTTCCGGCCACCCCTTCCAGATCCAATTTAAAATCCGCGCCAGTATTTTGTCCTTTGAGGTGGCTCTCGCGATGTTGGCTGCAGATATTCGGGCTTCCTCCATCGTCTCGATTAGCAGGGTGGTCATCGCTGGCGCTGGGTCCTCCCCCGTTTCTGGAAGTGGGCACCTGCTGAGGGTGTCTGCATGGTCGATTGATTTCCCCGGGTGGTGGAGCAGTGTGTAATTGTAGGCTGCCAGAAACTCCACCCATTTTAGCATTCTGGGCGACAAAATGGGGGGTGTTGGTTTGTCCCCTGCCATGATGCCTAACAACGGCTTGTGGTCGGTTATTAGTTCAAAACTCCGACCGTAGAGATACTCATGGAACCTTTTTATTCCGGCTACTGCGGCTAGCGCCTCTTTGTCCAATTGGCTATAATTTCGTTCGGGTTTTGACAAAGTCCGGGAGAAAAATGCAATGGGGGCTTCTGTTCCGTTAGGCATCTTGTGGCTCAATACGGCTCCGATGCCGAAAGGGGATGCATCGCAAGTTAGTCTTATTGGTAATGTCCCGCTGTATTGCACTAAAATTCTGTCTGACGTTAAAAGGTTTTTTATATCTTCGAACGCTTTCCTCTCTCGCTCCCCCCATTTCCATTCTGCCTTCCTGTCCAGCAGCCGGTGTAGTGGTTCAGCAGTGGTAGCTTTCTGCGGTAGGAAAATATTATAAAAGTTAAGCAACCCCAAAAATGCCTGCAGTTCGGTTTTATTTTTCGGGGGGGTGCTTCCTTGATCGCTCTCAGCTTTCCGGGGGTGGGTCTAATTCCCGACTCATCTATCAAGTATCCTAGGAACTCGACCTGAGTCTCTGCTAGTTGGCACTTGTCCCTTTTAACTTTGAGCCCCACTTTCTGGAATCTTGTCAGCACTTCCCTCAGCCGCTGCTTTAATTGAGCCGTGTCCCTTGCTGATATTAGTACATCGTCGAAATAAGGGACGACTCCCTCAATTCCTTGTAGGAGTCGTTCCATCAGGCTTTGGAACAGCCCGGGCACTACGCTCACCCCAAATTGCAGTCTCTTATATTTGAATGCGCCCCTATGTGTAACGTGGCTTCATCAACGGGCAGCTGCTGGTACGCTTGTGCTAAGTCCAATTTTGCGAAGACCTTTCCCCTCCCCAAAGAATGTAAGAGGTGTTGGACTACTGGTACGGGGTATGCGCTTTGTTGGAGCACCTTATTTAATGTACTTTTATAGTCTCCGCACAAGCGTACTGACCCATCCGGTTTAATCGGTGTTACGAAAGGGGTCTCCCATCTCGCATGGTCTATTGGCTCTAACACTCCCTGCGCGACCAGTTTATCTAATTGTTCGTCTATTTTTGGCCGTAGCGCGAAAGGGACTCTCCGGGGTTTGATTCGGATTGGGGCTACCTGGGGGTCTAAATTGAATGAAATTGGGGACCCTTTGTACTTGCCTAGCTCATTGTTGAAAACCTCTGCGAATTCCCTCATCAGGTCCTCCTCCCAGGTGTCGTTTCCGATGTGATCAACGCCGGTGATGGCTAGCCCCAATGGCTCGAACCACTCCATGCCCAGCAGGCTGGGCCGGTCTCTGTCCACAATCGTAATGGGTAGCGTGGCTTTGAATGTTTTGTAAGCTACGTTGAACTTGCCAATGCCTACCACAGGGATTCGGTTCCCTTGGTAGTCAATGAGGGTGAGACGCTGTCGTTTGAGGTCGCGGGCTGTGATGTGTGGCAGGAGCTTCTTGATTGTTGTCCAGGATACCATTGATAGGCTGGATCCCGAGTCCACCTCCATTCGGCAGGGTCTCCCCTCGATCAAGACTGTCGCCGCCATCTTATTTGCCCTTCCCGCGCTGGCATGGCCCATTACGATGGTCTGATGGGTCTCGCCACGATCCGCCTGATGGTCATCGTTTCTTTGTCCTCGCCCAAGCGGTTGTCTCTTTCCACTTGTCTGGAATCTTCTGTTGTTTGTTGGTGATCAGGGGGGGTCTGGTTCTCCTTGAGGCTGGCTGGGATGCCCTGCAGACCCTCGCTATGTGTCCTTTCTTTTCACATCTTTGGCAGATGGCATCCCGGAATATGCATTTGGCTCTCGGGTGGTTCCCTTCGCATCCCGAGCACCAGGCCTCTCTCTTCCCCTGTTGTCTCTCTTTGCATCGGCTCGGAGGTGATGGACTTCATCCTCCTCGTCCTCTTCCTCTGAGCCCGATTCTGCTCTTTCATAGTGCATGGCTGCCTCCTCCTTTACGGGCGGCCTGCTTTTCATTTTCTTCATAGCCGCCGCCGATTTCTGGGAAGCTTCGGTTGCGGATGCTTCTTCCAAGGCCTCCTTGAATGTAATTTGAGGCTGGGCCAGCAACCTACTCTGTAACGTGAGGTCCCTCAGTCCCAGTACTAGACGGTCGCTCATGGCCTCTTCCAGATTCAGGAAATCGCAGGCGGCAGCTATTTCCCGCAAGGTCGCCACGAACGCACTGATCGTCTCTCCCTCCTTTTGGTCCCTCCGATAAAACTCATGCCTTCTTACCAGGGATGATGCTTGCGGTGCGTAGTGTGCCTTGAGTATTTCCTGTAGTGTTGTCCAGGTCATGGTCTTCAGATCGGCTGGGGCGGCAAGCGCTTTTGCCATTTTAAAAACTGCCGGGCCGCAATGGGTGAGGAAAAGGGCCCTCTTCCTCTGCTCTGATAAGCTCAACAGATTGTTCGCCTCCATGAACATATAGAATCGCTCCATGTAAGCTTCCCAATCTTCCCCGGTTGGGTTGAATGGAGCGGGCGGTGTGATTGCTGACATCTCGATAGCCGATGATCTGACCGGTGTTTCGGTGGATCGGATGTGTGGCTGATGATTGCTTGGAGATTGGTGTGCAGTCCTGTTCCTTGAGATCCCATCCTCGTCGCCAATGTTAAATCGTGGGCGATTGAAGGAAGACTCGAAACAATGTAACTGTAACTCTTTTATTTAACTCCAGAACAGCAATGGCAATCCAAACCTGGGCAACCCTTTATATAGGGAAGGGGCTGTCCCTGGCTGCAACCACTGACATGCCTTCTAATTTCCCGCTCTCAGGACTAATTCCTGATTGGCTCATTTGAACTGTACTTGATATCTAACAGGAGAGATAATAGATATATGATAGATAGATAGATAGATAGATAGATAGATAGATAGATAGACAGATAGACAGACAGATAAATGTAGGGAGGGAGAGATGATAGATGATAGATAGATAGATAGATAGATAGATAGATAGATAGATAGATAAAGATATCTTTTAATGAAACTCACTTCATGTTGACTGCTTTATACTGCCCTGATAATACCACACTTGGAATACTGCATCCAGTTTTGGTGGCCACAATATAAAAAAGATGTGGAGACTGTAGAAAGAGTGCAGAGAAGAGCATCAAAGATGATTAGGGGACTGGAAGTTAAAACATATTAAGAACAGTTGCAGGAACTGGGTATGTCTAATCATCAAAGAGAAGGACTAGGGCAGTGATGGCAAACCTTTTCGGCAGCAAGTACGTATGTGCTGGAGCCCTGGAAACCCAATGACCAGGTGGCTGGCACGCATGTGCCGGAAACTAGAATAGCAGCTAGCGACAGCCCGCGATAGATTCGCTATCACGGGACTACGGGAGACATGATAGTTGTATTGGTATTTGAGGGGCTGTCACAGAGAGGAGGGGGTCAACCTATTCTCCAAAGCATCTGAAGACTGAGGGAAAAAAGTAATATCTCCTTTGAGTTGAGCCTCGGCTATGAGAACTGACTTGACCTCCATATCATAATCTCTTCCTGAATCACATAACTGATTAGCTGCTGGGAGGCAAGGAAACACTGCAAGCATTGAAGGTCCAGTTTGTTATTTGCTGGTGAGAAACTAAGGCTTCCTTCCTTCCTTCCAGGCTTGTGCACCAAACATAAATTGTCAGTTCTTTCTGAGGCAATTGGAGACTCATCTGTGCAGCCATGTGCGTGGAAGACCAAAATAATGCCTGTTCTTTTTTTCCCTCGATGTCTCTTGGGGACGGCAGTGGGTATTTGCTTCCTAATGATACATTCCTGTCATCTTAAATTACTTAATGGAGTTTGGTGCATTCTCTCAAAGCCCTGCTTTGTGGGGGTCATGAAAATTTATCGCAAACATTTTCTCCTGGCTTGATGAAGCTGCAAATCCCCTATCTGAAAAGAAAGAAAGAAAGAAAGAAAGAAAGAAAGAAAGAAAGAAAGAAAGAAAGAAAGAAAGAAAGGAGGGAGGGAGGGAGGGAGGGAAGGGAAGGAAGTAAATGGATAAAGAAGGGAAGGGAAGGGAAGCAAAGGAAGTAAATAAAAAAAGGGGAAGGGAAGGGAAGGAAGTAAATGGATAAAAAAGGGAACGGAACGGAACGGAACGGAACGGAACGGAATGGAACGAAAGGAAAGGAAAGGAAAGGAAAGGAAAGGAAAGGAAAGGAAAGGAAAGGAAAGGAAAGGAAAGGAAGGAAAGGAAAGGAAAGGAAAGGAAAGGAAAGGAAAGGCTCCACATGTTGTAAAATGTGTAAACATAAAGCCCCAACCACAGTTCTTTAGCATATGCATCACAAATATGCAACATTGACACAGTAAAATTATGAATTTGAGGGGTGATCTGGCAGGGGAAAAAAAAAACCCTATCCGATTTGATGGGGCAGGTTGGTATGTCTTTGTGTATGCTTTAAAGAAGCATTTGGATTGTTCAGATATCCAGCTTTAATTTTTTTTTATCCTTATAGGGACCATTTCTTTCCATCTGGCTGCCACTGTTTTTAGATTGCTTTCCCCTTGACTGCTCTGTCATCTTGTATTTGTGGACCATTCTTCTGAGTTAGAGGTCACAAAGGCTTAAGGACCAGGAGTAAACCTTTTCTTCTTTCGTGTATTTAACAACCACTTGTTTTAAAAAGGCTTTTACTGCTTAACTCAGGCTGAAATCACTCCTTGAGTCGAGCCATGGTTTGTTTAACCTTGGTTTATGAAACACGGCACAATCAGAATCCAGCCATAAGCCTGTTTTATTGAGCGACGAGGAAGCAAATCACACCATCAGATCAGGAGTGGGTTCTGCTTACCTTTACTACCGGTTTGCAACAGGAAGCTTCTGCGCATGCGCAGATCACCGATGATGACATTTGGGGCGGTGGGCAGGTCCTCCCGTTGGTTTTACTACCGGTTCTTGCGAACTGGTCCGTACCAGGGGCAACTCACCATTGCGTTAGATGAATGCAATGCACAAATGTGTCATTTTATTGGCTGGGTGTTGCATTGATGTTCATTTGTGTTTTGTTTCTAAATGGTTTGATCAGAGAGCTGGGGCAACTGAGCAGTCAAACTGTAAATAAATCAATGCTAAGGTGGCTGGGTTGGTAGCTCATATATTGAAATTTTGACTAGTGAAATTTTGAAAGTGATGACATTTTTAATTAATGCAAACAAAAAATGCAGCAGAGAACTAACAGAACAGTTCTGGCAGAGGTGGTATTCAGCCGGTTCGGACTGACTGAGTTCTGGAAATTCATTTGAAATAGATTTATTCCTTTCTAGTCGAGAGTATGAAGATCACATTCCAAGAAGATTTCTTGTTTCCGTGTGATTGAGAAAAGTCAGGGTAACTCTTTATTCAACTTTTTTTTTTCCAATTGGTACAAGTGTGGGAAAAAATGTCTCCTAACATACCAATTTTTTTGACATCTGTCATATATTTTATATCAATTCCCCACTTTCCCCCATTCCTAATGAAGAAAGAGAATCAGACTATAGACTTCCTTTTATGCCTGATAGCTTATGTCATAAAATAAAATAAAATAAAATAAAATAATAAAATAAAATAAAATAAAATAAAATAAAATAAAATAAAATAAAATAAAATAAAATAAAATAAAATAAAATAAAATAAAATAAAATAAAATAAAATAAAATAAAATAAAATAAAATAAAATAAAATAAAATAAAATAAAATAAAATAAAATAAAATAATAAAATAAAATAAAATGAAATGAAATGAAATGAAATGAAAATAAAAAATAAAATAAAATATAAATAAATAACAACTTATCTCATCTTCTGTTGTAAATTTGACACAATAAAAGTATCTAGAAATGTTGTCCAAATAAATTAGTGTGCAGCCTAAAAACCACGGGTTTACTTTCATACAGATTATTGTCAGGGTTCCAAGTAATACCCCCAACTAAAGAAGACTCTGAGACTTGAATTACATCAAAGCTCCTTTTTATTGAAGGCATCATATTGGCACAATCTGAAAGTTTCCAGGTTTTCTGCACCCAAGCAAAAGTTGAAGTCCTTGACCAGCATCCACATGTCCATCACATGGTCCAATCACCCACCAGGACAAGATTGAGTGTGGAATTCCACATTTAAAAATGGTGTTGCTTCCACTTTTTAAAAATCAAGACCTTTTGGTGCCTGGGGGAGAACACGCATGACTTAATCGTCAGGAAAATTGCCTCCCAGGAACAAAAATGTTTTTTGAAGCCAATTTTTTTTTTTAAACCAAATGCAAAAACGGACACCAGGATGAGTTTCGGGATGAAATTCCATGTCTAAAAATGGTGTTGCTTCCACTTTTTAAAAATCAAGCCTTTTTGGTGCCTGGGGAAGAAAATGCATGACTCCGCGGTCAGGAAAATGCTGCCAAGGAACCAAAATGTTTTTTGAAGCCAATTTTTTTTTTAAAACCAAATGCAAAAAGGACACCAGGACAAAATTGAAGGTGAAATTCTACGTTTAAAAATTGTGTTGCTTCCACTTTTTAAAAATCGAGCCTTTTTGGTGCCTGGGGAAGAAAACGCGTGACTCAACGGTCAGGTAAAATGCTACCCAGGAACCAAAATGTTTTTGGAAACCAAATTATTTTTTGAAACCAAAGGCAAAAACAGACACCAGGATGTGTTTTGTAGTTAAATTCCATGTTTAAAAATGGTGTTGCTTCCACTTTTTAAAAATCGAGCCTTTTTGGTGCCTGGGGAAGAAAATGCATGACTCCGCGGTCAGGAAAAATGCTGTCCAAAAACCAAAATGTTTTTGAAGCCAAGTTTTTTTTTTTAAACCGAAGGCAAAAAAACGACACCAAGTCAAGATTGAGGGTGGAATTCCACGTTTAAAAATGGTGTTGCTTCCACTTTTTAAAAATCAATCCTTTTTGGTTCCTGGGGAAGAAAACGTGTGACTCCGCGGTCAGGAAAATGCTGCCAACGAACCAAAATGTTTTTTGAAGCCAATTTTTTTTTTTTTGAAACCAAAGGCAAAAAAGGACACCAGGACAAGATTGAGGGTGGAATTCCACCTTTAAAAATGTTGTTGCTTCCACTTTTTAAAAATCGAGCCTATTTGGTGCCTGGGGAAGAAAACGCCTGTCTCCGCGGTCAGGAAAAATGCTGCCCAGGAAACAAAATGTTTTTTGAAGCCAAATTATTTTTTTAAACCAAATGCAAAAACAGACACCAGGATGAATGTCATGGTTAAATTCAATGTTTAAAAATGGTGTTGCTTCCCCTCCCCTTTTCCCCCCAAGACTTCCTCAGAATAAAATCCTAATCAAAAATACATTTTATGAAACTTAAACCCCTGAACCCGCTGTGTAGTATTTATAACTTCATAGAACTCAATTAATCTATCCCTACATAACACATTCAGCTAAAAACTATCTGATATTTCCTAGTTTGATATTTATTCTGTACGTAATCTATCCACTTTTTCCACTCCCATACATAAGTCTCTTGAGTTCGATCTTTTAGATATGCTGAAATCTTCGCCATCTCTGCAAAACTGGCCATCTTCAAAGTCCATTCTTCAATAGAAGGCATAGCATCATTTTTCCAATATTGACCTATCAATAATCTTGCTGCTGTCACCATATACAATATCAGCTTTGTTTCACCCAATGTAAAACCCTTAACTATACCCAATAAAAACAATTGTGGAGAAAACTGAAGTTTTTTCTTCAAAACATTTTGCATAACCCACCAGATTTTTATCCAAAAAGCCTTGACTTTCTTACAGGTCCACCACATATGGTAATATGTGGCATCTAAGCAATCGCATCTCCAGCATTTTGGTTGAACATTAGGATGCATACACGATAATTTCTTAGGATCTAAATGCCACCTATAAAACATTTTATAAAAGTTTTCTCTCAAATTCTGCGACTGTGTAAATTTAACATTCTGGACCCATATTTTTTCCCATGTTTCCAACATCACTGGTTCTGCAAAATTTTGTGCCCACTTTACCATACAATCTTTAACCAGTTCAGTTTCTGAATCTCTTTCTAACAAAACATTATAAACCCTCTTAATATGCATTGGACTTTCTCTTTTATATGTCTAACCAGTTCTTCTTCATGCATCATTATACCAATTTTTTGGTCTTCTTTCCATCTCAGTTGAAGTTGATTATACTGTAACCAAGTTAAATTAATCCCTTCTTCCAACAGTATATCTAATGTCTTTAATTGCCATCTGCCCCCATCCATAAAAAGAACTTCTTTGTATAAAAACCCAGCGAGTGACATTATATTTGTATTCCACATAATACGACCAAGATCCAGCCATAACGGTATTTTATAATCCCATTTGAGTTGATGCTTCTTCCAAACTCTCATCAAAGAGTTCCTAAGTATGTGGCTTTTGAATACTTTATCCACTTTGTTCTCATAGAATAAATATGCATGCCAACCAAATTCAAGATCATGACTTTCTATATTCAATATTCCAGTCTTTATCCTTCCAAACCAGTCACTTGCTTGCGTCAAAGCTGCTGCTTCATAATACAGTTGTAGGTTTGGAAGTTTAAGGCCTCCCCTTTCTGGAACATCTTGCATAATTTTCAGTTTGACTCTCGGCTTTTCCTCATTCCAAACAAACTTATGCACTCCTCTTTGCCATTCTTTCAATTGTTTATCACTTTTAAGCACCGGAATCATTTGAAACAAAAAGAGAAATCTAGGCAAAACGTTCATCTTAACTACTGCTATTCTTCCAAGCAACGACAGCTGCAGTTTTTTCCAAGTCTCCATATCCTTTTGTATCTCTCACCACAACACATCATAATTATTTTTTATTTATTTTTATTTTTTATTTTTTATTTTTATTTTATTTTTTTTATTTTTTAAAATAGAAGCAACACCATTTTTTAAAATGGAATTCCACCGTCAATCTTGTCATGGTGTCCTTTTATGCCTTTCGTTTAAAAAAAAAAATTGGCTTCAAAAAACATTTTGGATCCTAGGAAGCATTTTCCTGACCGCGAAGTCATGCGTTTTCTTCTCCAGGCACCAAAAAGGTTCGATTTTTAAAAAGTGGAAGCAACACCATTTTTAGACTTGGAATTTCATCCCGAAACTCATCTGGGTGTCCGTTTTTGAATTTGGTTTCAAAAAAAAAAAATTGGCTTCAGAAAACATTTTTGTTCCTGGGCAGCATTTTTCCTGTCCCCCGTTCTCTTCTACAGGCACCGAAAAGGCTCGATTTTTAAAAAGTGGAAGCAGCACCATTTTTAGACATGGAATTTCATTCCAAAACTCATCCTGGTGTCCGTTTTTGAATTTTGGTTTCATAAAAAAAATTGGCTTCAAAAAACATTTTGGTTCCTGGGCAGCACATTCCTGACTGTAGAGTCACGCGTTTTCTTCCCCAGGCACCAAAAAGGCTCAATTATTTTAAAATAGAAGCAACACCATTTTTAAACATAGAATTCCACCCTCACTCTTGTCCTTGCGTCCTTTTTTGCCTTTGGTTTCAAAAAAAAAATTTTGGCTTCAAAAAACATTTTGGAACCTGGGAAGCATTTTCCTGACCGCGGAGTCATGCGTTTTCTTCCCCAGCCACCAAAAAGGTTCCATTTTTAAAAAGTGGAAGCAACACCATTTTTAGACATGGAATCTCATCCCGAAACTCATCCTGCTGTCCGTTTTTGCATTTGGTTTCAAAAAAACATTTTTGTTCTTGGGCAGCATATTTCTGACCACGGAGTCATGCGTTTTCTTCCCCAGCCACCAAAAAGGTTCGATTTTTAAAAACTGGAAGGAACACCATTTTTAGCCATGGAATTTCATCCCGAAATTCATCCTGGTGTCCGTTTTTGCGTTTGGTTTCATAACAAAATTTGGCTTCACAAAACATTTTGGTTCCTGGGCAGAATTTTTTCTGACCGCGGAGTCATGCGTTTTCTTCCCCAGGCACCAAACAGGCTTCATTTTTAAAAAGTGAAAGCAGCACCATTTTTAGACATGGAATTTCATTCCGAAACTCACCCTGGTGTCCATTTTTGCATTTGGTTTCATAAAAAAAATTGGCTTCAAAAAACATTTTGGTTCCTAGGCAGCATTTTCCTGACTGTAGAGTCATGCGTTTTCTTCCCCAGGCACCAAAAAGACTCAATTTTTTTTAAAATCGAAGCAACACCATTTTTAATCATGGAATTCCACCCTCAATCTCTTCCTTGCATCCTTTTTTGCCTTTGGTTTCAAAAAAAATTTGGCTTCAAATAACATTTTGGATCCTGGGAAGCATTTTCCTGACCGCGGAGGCATGCGTTTTCTTCCACAGCCACCAAAAAGTTTCGATTTTTAAAAAGTGGAAGCAACACCGTTTTTCGACATGGAATTTCATCCCAAAACTAATCCTGGTGTCCGTTTTTGCATTTGGTTTCATAAAAAAATTTGGCTTCACAAAACATTTTGGTTCCTGGGCAGAATTCTTTCTGACCGCGGAGTCATGCATTTCTTTCCCCAGACACCAAACAGGCTTCATTTTCAAAAAGTGGAAGCAACACCATTTTTAAACATGGAATTCTACCCTCAGTCTTATCCTGGTGTCCATTTTTACATTTGGTTTCAAAAAAAAAAAATTGGCTTAAACAAACGTTTTGGTTCCTGGCCAGCATTTTCCTGACCGTAGAGTCACGTGTTTTCTTCCCCAGGCAACAAAAAGGCTCTATTTTTAAAAAGTGGAAGCAACACCATTTTTAGACATGGAATTTCATCCCGAAACTCATCCTGGTGTCCCTTTTTTGAATTTGGTTTCATAAAAAAATTTAGCTTCAAAAAACATTTTGGTTCCTGGGCAGCATTTTCCTGACTGTAGAGTCACAGGTTTTATTCCCCAGGCACCACAAAGGCTCAATTTTTTAAAAATAGAAGCAACACCATTTTTATACGTGGAATTCCACCCTCAATCTTTTCCTTGCATCCTTTTTCGCCTTTGGTTTCAAAAACAAATTTGGCTTCAAACAACATTTTGGATCCTGGGAAGCATTTATTTGAATGCAAAGTCATGCGTTTCTTCCCCCGCCACCAAAAAGGTTCGATTTTTAAAAAGTAGAAGCAACACCATTCTTAGACATGGAATTTCATCCCGAAACTCATTCTGCTGTCCGTTTTTGCATCTGGTTTCATAAAAAAATTTGGCTTGAAAAAACATTTTGGATCCTGGGAAGCATTTTCCTGACCGCGGAGTCAGGTATTTTCTTCCCCAGCCACCAAAAAGGTTCCATTTTTAAAAAGTGGAAGCAACACCATTATTAGACATGGAACTTCATCCCGAAACTCATCCTGGTGTCCCTTTTTTGAATTTGGTTTCATAAAAAAATTTGGCTTTAAAAAACATTTTGGTTCCTAGGCAGCATATTTCTGACCACGGAGTCATGTGTTTTCTTCCCCAAGGACCAAAAAGACTCATTTTTAAAAAAAATAGAAGCAACACCATTTTTGAAAATGGAATTCCAACCTCAATCTTGTCCTGGTGTCCTTTTTTGCCTTTGGTTTCAAAAAAAAAATTTGGCTTCAAAAAACATTTTGGATCCTGGGCAGAATTTTTTCTGACCGCAGAGTCATCCGTTTTCTTCCCCATGCACCAAACAGGCTCTATTTTTAAAAAGTGGAAGCAACACCATTTTTAGACATGGAATTTCATCCCGAAACTCATCCTGGTGTCCCTTTTTTGAATTTGGTTTCATAAAAAAATTTGGCTTCAAAAAACATTTTGGTTCCTGGGCAGCATTTTCCTGACTGTAGAGTCACAGGTTTTATTCCCCAGGCACCACAAAGGCTCAATTTTTTTAAAATAGAAGCAACACCATTTTTACACGTGGAATTCCACCCTCAATCTTTTCCTTGCATCCTTTTTCGCCTTTGGTTTCAAAAACAAATTTGGCTTCAAACAACATTTTGGATCCTGGGAAGCATTTATTTGAATGCAGAGTCATGCGTTTTCTTCCCCCGCCACCAAAAAGGTTCGATTTTTAAAAAGTAGAAGCAACACCATTCTTAGACATGGAATTTCATCCCGAAACTCATTCTGCTGTCCGTTTTTACATTTGGTTGCATAAAAAAATTTGGCTTCAAAAAACATTTTGGTTCCTGGCAGCATATTTCCTGACCGCGGTGTCCCCGCTTCTCTTCTCCAGGCAACAAAAAGACTCAATTTTTTTAAATAGAAGCAACACCATTTTTAAACATGGAATTTCACCCTCAATCTTGTCCTGGTGTCCTTTTTTGTCTGGTTTCCCCCCCAAAAAAATGGCTTCAAAAAACATTTTGGATCCTGGAAAGCATTTTTTCAGACCGCGGAGTCATGCGTTTTTTTCCCCAGGCACCAAAAACACTCAATTTTTTTAAAATAGAAGCAACACCATTTTTAAAAATGGAATTCCACCCTCAATCTTCTCCTGTTGTCCTTTTTTGCCTTTAGTTTAAAAAAAAAATTTGGCTTCAAAAAACATTTTGGATCCTGGGAAGCATTTTCCTGACCGCGGAGTCATGCGTTTTCTTCCCCAGCCACCAAAAAGGCTCAATTTTTAAAAAGTGGAAGCAACACCGTTTTTCGACATGGAATTTCATCCCAAAATTAATCCTGGTGTCCGTTTTTGCATTTGGTTTCATAAAAAAATTTGGCTTTAAAAAACATTGTGGTTCTTAGGCACATATTTCTGACCGCGGAGTCATGTGTTTTCTTCCCCAAGGACCAAAAAGACTCATTTTTAAAAAAATAGAAGCAACACCATTTTTGAAAATGGAATTCCAACCTCAATCTTGTCCTGGTGTCCTTTTTTGCCTTTGGTTTCAAAAAAAAAAATTTGGCTTCAAAAAACATTTTGGATCCTGGGAAGCATTTTCCTGACTGCGGAGTCCTGCGTTTTCTTCCCCAGCCACCAAAAAGGTTCGATTTTTAAAAACTGGAAGGAACACCATTTTTAGCCATGGAATTTCATCCCGAAATTCATCCTGGTGTCCGTTTTTGCGTTTGGTTTCATAACAAAATTTGGCTTCACAAAACATTTTGGTTCCTGGGCAGAATTTTTTCTGACCGCGGAGTCATGCGTTTTCTTCCTCAGGCACCAAACAGGCTTCATTTTTAAAAAGTGAAAGCAGCACCATTTTTAGACATGGAATTTCATCCCGAAACTCATCCTGGTGTCCATTTTTGCATTTGGTTTCATAAAAAAAATTGGCTTCAAAAAACATTTTGGTTCCTAGGCAGCATTTTCCTGACTGTAGAGTCATGCGTTTTCTTCCCCAGGCACCAAAAAGACTCAATTTTTTTAAAATAGAAGGAACACCATTTTTAAACATGGAATTCCACCCCCAATCTTATCATTGCATCCTTTTTTGCTTTTGGTTTCAAAAAAAAATTTAGCTTCAAAAAACATTTTGGATCCTGGGAAGCATTTTCCTGAATGGGGAGTCATGCGTTTTCTTCCCCAAGCACCAAAATGGCTCAATTTTTTTAAAATAGAAGCAACACCATTTTTAAAAATGGAATTCCACCCTCAATCTTCTCCTGTTGTCCTTTTTTGCCTTTAGTTTAAAAAAAAAATTTGGCTTCAAAAAACATTTTGGATCCTGGGCAGCATTTTCCTGACCGTAGAGTAACGCGTTCTCTTCTCCAGGCACCAAAAAGACTCATTTTTTTTAAAATAGAAGCAACACCATTTTTAAACATGGAATTCCACCCTCAATCTTGTCCTGGTGTCCTTTTTTGCCTTTGGTTTAAAAAAAAAAATTGGCTTCAAAAAACATTTTGGATCCTGGTAAGCATTTTCCTGACCACGGAGGCATGCGTTTTCTTCTCTAGACACCAAAAAGGCTCAATTTTTTAAGTGGAAGCAACACCATTTTTAAACATGGAATTCCACCCTCAATCTTGTCCTGGTGTCCTTTTTTGCCTTTGGTTTCAAAAAAAAAAATTGGCTTCAAAAGGCATTTTGGATCCTGGGAAGCATTTTCCTGACCGCGGAGGCATGCGTTTCCTTCTCTAGGCACCAAAAAGGCTCAATTTTTAAAAAGTGGAAGCAACACCGTTTTTCGACATGGAATTTCATCCCAAAACTAATCCTGGTGTCCATTTTTGCATTTGGTTTCATAAAAAAATTTGGCTTTAAAAAACATTTTGGTTCCTAGGCAGCATATTTCTGACCGCGGAGTCATGTGTTTTCTTCCCCAAGGACCAAAAAGACTCATTTTTTGAAAAATAGAAGCAACACCATTTTTGAAAATGGAATTCCAACCTCAATCTTGTCCTGGTGTCCTTTTTTGCCTTTGGTTTCCAAAAATAAATTTGGCTTCAAAAAACATTTTGGATCCTGGGAAGCATTTTCCTGACTGCGGAGTCATGCGTTTTCTTCCCCAGCAACCAAACAGGCTTCATTTTTAAAAAGTGAAAGCAGTACCATTTTTAGACATGGAGTTTCATTCCGAAACTCATCCTGGTGTCCATTTTTGCATTTGGTTTCATAAAAAAAATTGGCTTCAAAAAACATTTTGGTTCCTGGGCAGCATTTTCCTGACTGTAGAGTCACAGGTTTTATTCCCCAGGCACCACCAAGGCTCAATTTTTTTAAAATAGAAGCAACACCATTTTTACACGTGGAATTCCACCCTCAATCTTTTCCTTGCATCCTTTTTCGCCTTTGGTTTCAAAAACAAATTTGGCTTCAAACAACATTTTGGATCCTGGGAAGCATTTATTTGAACGCAGAGTCATGCGTTTTCTTCCCCCGCCACCAAAAAGGTTCGATTTTTAAAAAGTAGAAGCAACACCATTCTTAGACATGGAATTTCATCCCGAAACTCATTCTGCTGTCCATTTTTGCATTTGGTTTCATAAAAAAAATTGGCTTCAAAAACATTTTGGTTCCTGGGCAGCATTTTTTCTGACCGCGGAGTTATGCGTTTTCTTCCCCAGGCACCAAAAAGACTCAATTTTTTTAAAATAGAAGGAACACCATTTTTAAACATGGAATTCCACCCCCAATCTTATCATTGCGTCCTTTTTTGCTTTTGGTTTCAAAAAAAAATTTAGCTTCAAAAAACATTTTGGATCCTGGGAAGCATTTTCCTGACTGTAGAGTCACACGTTTACTTCCCAGGCACAAAAAAGGCTCAATTTTTTTAAAATAAAAGGAACACCATTTTTAAACATGGAATTTCACCCTCAATCTTGTCCTGGTGTCCTTTTTTGTCTGGTTTCCAAAAAAAAATGGCTTCAAAAAACATTTTGGATCCTGGGAAGCATTTTTTCAGACCGCGGAGTCGTGCGTTTTTTTCCCCAGGCACCAAAAAGACTCAATTTTTTTAAAATAGAAGCAACACCATTTTTAAAAATGGAATTCCACCCTCAATCTTCTCCTGTTGTCCTTTTTTGCCTTTAGTTTAAAAAAAAAAAATTGGCTTCAAAAAAAATTTTGGATCCTGGGTAGCATTTTTCCTGACCGCGGAGTCAGGTATTTTCTTCCCCAGACACCAAAAAGGTTCGATTTTAAAAACTGGAAGCAACACCATTTTTAGACATGGAATTTCATCCCAAAACTCATCCTGTTATCCGTTTTTGCCTTTGGTTGCATAAAAAAATTTGGCTTCAAAAAACATTTTGGATCCTGGGAAGCATTTTTTCTGACCGCGGAGTCATGAGTTTTCTTCTCTAGGCACCAAAAAGGCTCATTTTTAAAAAAATAGAAGCAACACCATTTTTAAACATGGAATTCCACCCTCAATGTTGTCCTGGTGTCCTTTTTTGCCTTCGGTTTCCAAAAATAAATTTGGCTTCAAAAAATATTTTGGATCCTGGGAAGCATTTTCCTGACCGCGGAGTCACGCGTTTTCTTCCCCAGGCACCAAACAGGCTTCATTTTTAAAAAGTGAAAGCAGCACCATTTTTAGACATGGAATTTCATTCCGAAACTCATCCTGGTGTCCATTTTTGCATTTGGTTTCATAAAAAAAATTGGCTTCAAAAAACATTTTGGTTCCTAGGCAGCATTTTCCTGACTGTAGAGTCATACGTTTTCTTCCCCAGGCACCAAAAAGACTCAATTTTTTTTAAAATAGGAGCAACACCATTTTTAAAAATGGAATTCCACCCTCAATCTTCTCCTGTTGTCCTTTTTTTGCCTTTGGTTTCAAAAAAAAAAAAAATTGGCTTCAAAAAACATTTTTGTTTCTGGGCAGCATTTTTTCTGACTGCGGGGTTATGCGTTTTCTTCCCCAGGCACCAAAAAGACTCATTTTTTTTAAAATAGAAGGAACACCATTTTTAAACATGGAATTCCACCCCCAATCTTATCATTGCGTCCTTTTTTGCTTTTGGTTTCAAAAAAAAATTTAGCTTCAAAAAACATTTTGGATCCTGGGAAGCATTTTCCTGAATGGGGAGTCATGCGTTTTCTTCCCCAAGCACCAAAAAGGCTCAATTTTTTAAAAATAGTAGCAACACCATTTTTAAAAATGGAATTGCACCCTCAATCTTGTCCTTGCGTCCTTTTTTTGCCTTTGGTTTAAAAAAAAATTTGGCTTCAAAAATATTTTGGATCCTGGGCAGCATTTTCCTGACCGTAGAGTAACGCGTTTTCTTCCCCAGGCACCAAAAAGGCTCATTTTTTTTAAAATAGGAGCAAACCATTTTTAAACATGGAATTCCACCCTCAATCTTGTCCTGGTGTCCTTTTTTGCCTTTGGTTTAAAAAAAAAATTGGCTTCAAAAAACATTTTGGATCCTGGTAAGCATTTTCCTGACCACGGAGGCATGCGTTTTCTTCTCTAGACACCAAAAAGGCTCAATTTTTTAAGTGGAAGCAACACCATTTTTAAACATGGAATTCCACCCTCAATCTTGTCCTGGTGTCCTTTTTTGCCTTTGGTTTCAAAAAAAAAAATTGGCTTCAAAAAGCATTTTGGATCCTGGGAAGCATTTTCCTGACCGCGGAGGCATGCGTTTCCTTCTCTAGGCACCAAAAAGGCTCAATTTTTAAAAAGTGGAAGCAACACCGTTTTTCGACATGGAATTTCATCCCAAAACTAATCCTGGTGTCCCTTTTTGCATTTGGTTTCATAAAAAAATTTGGCTTTAAAAAACATTTTGGTTCCTAGGCAGCATATTTCTGACCACGGAGTCATGTGTTTTCTTCCCCAAGGACCAAAAAGACTCATTTTTTGAAAAATAGAAGCAACACCATTTTTGAAAATGGAATTCCAACCTCAATCTTGTCCTGGTGTCCTTTTTTGCCTTTGGTTTCCAAAAATAAATTTGGCTTCAAAAAACATTTTGGATCCTGGAAAGCATTTTCCTGACTGCGGAGTCATGCGTTTTCTTCCCCAGCAACCAAACAGGCTTCATTTTTAAAAAGTGAAAGCAGCACCATTTTTAGACATGGAGTTTCATTCCGAAACTCATCCTGGTGTCCATTTTTGCATTTGGTTTCATAAAAAAAATTGGCTTCAAAAAACATTTTGGTTCCTGGGCAGCATTTTCCTGACTGTAGAGTCACAGGTTTTATTCCCCAGGCACCACCAAGGCTCAATTTTTTTAAAATAGAAGCAACACCATTTTTACACGTGGAATTCCACCCTCAATCTTTTCCTTGCATCCTTTTTCGCCTTTGGTTTCAAAAACAAATTTGGCTTCAAACAACATTTTGGATCCTGGGAAGCATTTATTTGAACGCAGAGTCATGCGTTTTCTTCCCCCGCCACCAAAAAGGTTCGATTTTTAAAAAGTAGAAGCAACACCATTCTTAGACATGGAATTTCATCCTGAAACTCATTCTGCTGTCCATTTTTGCATTTGGTTTCATAAAAAAAATTGGCTTCAAAAACATTTTGGTTCCTGGGCAGCATTTTTTCTGACCGCGGAGTTATGCGTTTTCTTCCCCAGGCACCAAAAAGACTCAATTTTTTTAAAATAGAAGGAACACCATTTTTAAACATGGAATTCCACCCCCAATCTTATCATTGCGTCCTTTTTTGCTTTTGGTTTCAAAAAAAAATTTAGCTTCAAAAAACATTTTGGATCCTGGGAAGCATTTTCCTGACTGTAGAGTCACACGTTTACTTCCCAGGCACAAAAAAGGCTCAATTTTTTTAAAATAAAAGGAACACCATTTTTAAACATGGAATTTCACCCTCAATCTTGTCCTGGTGTCCTTTTTTGTCTGGTTTCCAAAAAAAAATGGCTTCAAAAAACATTTTGGATCCTGGGAAGCATTTTTTCAGACCGCGGAGTCGTGCGTTTTTTTCCCCAGGCACCAAAAAGACTCAATTTTTTTAAAATAGAAGCAACACCATTTTTAAAAATGGAATTCCACCCTCAATCTTCTCCTGTTGTCCTTTTTTGCCTTTAGTTTAAAAAAAAAAAATTGGCTTCAAAAAAAATTTTGGATCCTGGGTAGCATTTTTCCTGACCGCGGAGTCAGGTATTTTCTTCCCCAGACACCAAAAAGGTTCGATTTTAAAAACTGGAAGCAACACCATTTTTAGACATGGAATTTCATCCCAAAACTCATCCTGTTATCCGTTTTTGCCTTTGGTTGCATAAAAAAATTTGGCTTCAAAAAACATTTTGGATCCTGGGAAGCATTTTTTCTGACCGCGGAGTCATGAGTTTTCTTCTCTAGGCACCAAAAAGGCTCATTTTTAAAAAAATAGAAGCAACACCATTTTTAAACATGGAATTCCACCCTCAATGTTGTCCTGGTGTCCTTTTTTGCCTTCGGTTTCCAAAAATAAATTTGGCTTCAAAAAATATTTTGGATCCTGGGAAGCATTTTCCTGACCGCGGAGTCACGCGTTTTCTTCCCCAGGCACCAAACAGGCTTCATTTTTAAAAAGTGAAAGCAGCACCATTTTTAGACATGGAATTTCATTCCGAAACTCATCCTAGTGTCCATTTTTGCATTTGGTTTCATAAAAAAAATTGGCTTCAAAAAACATTTTGGTTCCTAGGCAGCATTTTCCTGACTGTAGAGTCATACGTTTTCTTCCCCAGGCACCAAAAAGACTCAATTTTTTTTAAAATAGGAGCAACACCATTTTTAAAAATGGAATTCCACCCTCAATCTTCTCCTGTTGTCCTTTTTTTGCCTTTGGTTTCAAAAAAAAAAAAAAATTGGCTTCAAAAAACATTTTTGTTTCTGGGCAGCATTTTTTCTGACTGCGGGGTTATGCGTTTTCTTCCCCAGGCACCAAAAAGACTCATTTTTTTTAAAATAGAAGGAACACCATTTTTAAACATGGAATTCCACCCCCAATCTTATCATTGCGTCCTTTTTTGCTTTTGGTTTCAAAAAAAAATTTAGCTTCAAAAAACATTTTGGATCCTGGGAAGCATTTTCCTGAATGGGGAGTCATGCGTTTTCTTCCCCAAGCACCAAAAAGGCTCAATTTTTTAAAAATAGTAGCAACACCATTTTTAAAAATGGAATTGCACCCTCAATCTTGTCCTTGCGTCCTTTTTTTGCCTTTGGTTTAAAAAAAAATTTGGCTTCAAAAATATTTTGGATCCTGGGCAGCATTTTCCTGACCGTAGAGTAACGCGTTTTCTTCCCCAGGCACCAAAAAGGCTCATTTTTTTTAAAATAGGAGCAAACCATTTTTAAACATGGAATTCCACCCTCAATCTTGTCCTGGTGTCCTTTTTTGCCTTTGGTTTAAAAAAAAAATTGGCTTCAAAAAACATTTTGGATCCTGGTAAGCATTTTCCTGACCACGGAGGCATGCGTTTTCTTCTCTAGACACCAAAAAGGCTCAATTTTTTAAGTGGAAGCAACACCATTTTTAAACATGGAATTCCACCCTCAATCTTGTCCTGGTGTCCTTTTTTGCCTTTGGTTTCAAAAAAAAAAATTGGCTTCAAAAAGCATTTTGGATCCTGGGAAGCATTTTCCTGACCGCGGAGGCATGCGTTTCCTTCTCTAGGCACCAAAAAGGCTCAATTTTTAAAAAGTGGAAGCAACACCGTTTTTCGACATGGAATTTCATCCCAAAACTAATCCTGGTGTCCCTTTTTGCATTTGGTTTCATAAAAAAATTTGGCTTTAAAAAACATTTTGGTTCCTAGGCAGCATATTTCTGACCACGGAGTCATGTGTTTTCTTCCCCAAGGACCAAAAAGACTCATTTTTTGAAAAATAGAAGCAACACCATTTTTGAAAATGGAATTCCAACCTCAATCTTGTCCTGGTGTCCTTTTTTGCCTTTGGTTTCCAAAAATAAATTTGGCTTCAAAAAACATTTTGGATCCTGGAAAGCATTTTCCTGACTGCGGAGTCATGCGTTTTCTTCCCCAGCAACCAAACAGGCTTCATTTTTAAAAAGTGAAAGCAGCACCATTTTTAGACATGGAGTTTCATTCCGAAACTCATCCTGGTGTCCATTTTTGCATTTGGTTTCATAAAAAAAATTGGCTTCAAAAAACATTTTGGTTCCTGGGCAGCATTTTCCTGACTGTAGAGTCACAGGTTTTATTCCCCAGGCACCACCAAGGCTCAATTTTTTTAAAATAGAAGCAACACCATTTTTACACGTGGAATTCCACCCTCAATCTTTTCCTTGCATCCTTTTTCGCCTTTGGTTTCAAAAACAAATTTGGCTTCAAACAACATTTTGGATCCTGGGAAGCATTTATTTGAACGCAGAGTCATGCGTTTTCTTCCGCCGCCACCAAAAAGGTTCGATTTTTAAAAAGTAGAAGCAACACCATTCTTAGACATGGAATTTCATCCCGAAACTCATTCTGCTGTCCATTTTTGCATTTGGTTTCATAAAAAAATTTGGCTTCAAAAAACATTTTGGTTCCTGGGCAGCATTTTTTCTGACCGCGGAGTTATGCGTTTTCTTCCCCAGGCACCAAAAAGACTCAATTTTTTTAAAATAGAAGGAACACCATTTTTAAACATGGAATTCCACCCCCAATCTTATCATTGCGTCCTTTTTTGCTTTTGGTTTCAAAAAAAAATTTAGCTTCAAAAAATATTTTGGATCCTGGGAAGCATTTTCCTGACTGTAGAGTCACACGTTTACTTCCCAGGCACAAAAAAGGCTCAATTTTTTTAAAATAAAAGGAACACTATTTTTAAACATGGAATTTCACCCTCAATCTTGTCCTGGTGTCCTTTTTTGTCTGGTTTCCAAAAAAAAAAATGGCTTCAAAAAACATTTTGGATCCTGGGAAACATTTTTTCAGACCGCGGAGTCGTGCGTTTTTTTCCCCAGGCACCAAAAAGACTCAATTTTTTTAAAATAGAAGCAACATCATTTTTAAAAATGGAATTCCACCCTCAATCTTCTCCTGTTGTCCTTTTTTGCCTTTAGTTTAAAAAAAAAAATTGGCTTCAAAAAAAATTTTGGATCCTGGGTAGCATTTTTCCTGACCGCGGAGTCAGGTATTTTCTTCCCCAGACACCAAAAAGGTTCGATTTTAAAAACTGGAAGCAACACCATTTTTAGACATGGAATTTCATCCCAAAACTCATCCTGTTATCCGTTTTTGCCTTTGGTTGCATAAAAAAAAATTGGCTTCAAAAAACATTTTGGTTCCTAGGCAGCATATTTCTGACCGCGGAGTCATGTGTTTTCTTCCCCAAGGACCAAAAAGACTCATTTTTTAAAAAATAGAAGCAACACCATTTTTGAAAATGGAATTCCAACCTCAATCTTGTCCTGGTGTCCTTTTTTGCCTTTGGTTTCCAAAAATAAATTTGGCTTCAAAAAATATTTTGGATCCTGGGAAGCATTTTCCTGACCGCGGAGTCATGCGTTTTCTTCCCCAGCCACCAAAAAGGTTCGATTTTTAAAAACTGGAAGGAACACCATTTTTAGACATGGAATTTCATCCCAAAACTCATCCTGCTGTCCGTTTTCGCATTTGGTTTCATAAAAAAATTTGGCTTCAAAAAACATTTTGGTTCCTGGCAGCATTTTTCCTGACCACGGAGTCCCTGCTTCTCTTCTCCAGGCAACAAAAAGACTCAATTTTTTTAAATAGAAGCAACACCATTTTTAAACATGGAATTTCATCCCAAAACTCATCCTGTTGTCCGTTTTTGCCTTTGGTTGCATAAAAAAAATTGGCTTCAAAAAACATTTTGGATCCTGAGAAGCATTTTCCTGACCGCGGAGTCATGTGTTTTCTTCCCCAAGGACCAAAAAGACTCATTTTTTTAAAAATAGAAGCAACACCATTTTTAATCATGGAATTCCACCCTCAATCTCTTCCTTGCATCCTTTTTTGCCTTTGGTTTCAAAAAAAATTTGGCTTCAAATAACATTTTGGATCCTGGGAAGCAATTTCCTAACCGCGAAGTCATGCGTTTTCTTCTCCAGGCACCAAAAAGTTTCGATTTTCAAAAAGTGGAAGCAACACCATTTTTAAACGTGGAATTCCACCCTCAATCTTTTCCTTGCATCCTTTTTCGCCTTTGGTTTCAAAAACAAATTTGGCTTCAAACAACATTTTGGATCCTGGGAAGCATTTATTTGAACGCAGAGTCATGCGTTTTCTTCCCCCGCCACCAAAAAGGTTCGATTTTTAAAAACTGGAAGCAACACCATTCTTAGACATGGAATTTCATCCCGAAACTCATTCTGCTGTCCATTTTTGCATTTGGTTTCATAAAAAAATTTGGCTTCAAAAAACATTTTGGTTCCTGGGCAGCATTTTTTCTGACCGCGGAGTTATGCGTTTTCTTCCCCAGGCACCAAAAAGACTCAATTTTTTTAAAATAGAAGGAACACCATTTTTAAACATGGAATTCCACCCCCAATCTTATCATTGCGTCTTTTTTTGCTTTTGGTTTCAAAAAAAAATGTAGCTTCAAAAAACATTTTGGATCCTGGGAAGCATTTTCCTGAATGCGGAGTCATGCGTTTTCTTCCCAAGCCACCAAAAGGTTCAATTTTTAAAAACTGGGAGCAACACCATTTTTAGACATGGAATTTCATCCCAAAACTCATCCTTCTGTCCGTTTTTGCATTTGGTTTCATAAAAAAAATTGGCTTCAAAAAACATTTTGGTTCCTGGGCAGCATTTTTTCTTAGCGCAAAGTCATGCGTTTTCATCCCAAGCACCAAAATGACTCAATTTTTTTTTAAATAGAAGCAACACCATTTTTAAACTTGGAATTTCACCCTCAATCTTGTCCTGGTGTCCTTTTTTGCCTTTGGTTTCAAAAAAAAATTGGCTTCAAAAAAAATTTTGGATCCTGGGAAGCATTTTCCTGACTTCAGAGTCATTCGTTTTCTTCTCTAGGCACCAAAAAGGCTCAATTTTTTTAAAATAGGAGCAACACCATTTTTAAAAATGGAATTCCACCCTCAATCTTCTGTTGTCCTTTTTTTGCCTTTGGTTTCAAAAAAAAAAAAAAATTGGCTTCAAAAAACATTTTTGTTCCTGGGCAGCACTTTTCCTGACCGTAGAGTAACGCGTTTTCTTCCCCAGGCACCAAAAAAGCTCAATTTTTTTAAAATAGGAACAAACCATTTTTAAACATGGAATTCCACCCTCAATCTTGTCCTGTTGTCCTTTTTTGCCTTTGGTTTAAAAAAAAAAAAATTGGCTTCAAAAAAAATTTTGGATCCTGTGAAGCATTTTCCTGACTGCAGAGTCATTCGTTTTCTTCTCTAGGCACCAAAAAGGCTCAATTTTTTAAAAATAGGAGCAACACCATTTTTAAAAATGGAATTCCACTCTCAATCTTGTCCTGGTGTCCTTTTTTTGCCTTTGGTTTCAAAAAAAAAAAAAATTGCCTTCAAAAAAAATTTTGGTTCCTGGGCAGCATTTTTCCTGACCTCAAGTCATGCATTTTCTTCTCTAGGCACCAAAAAGGCTCAATTTTTTAAAAATAGAACACCATTTTTAAACATGGAATTCCACCCTCAATCTTCTCCTGTTGTCCTTTTTTGCCTTTAGTTTCAAAAAAAAAAAAATTGGCTTCAAAAAAATTTTTGGATCCTGGGCAGCATTTTTCCTGACCGCGGAGTCAGGTATTTTCTTCCCAAGACACCAAAAAGGTTCGATTTTAAAAACTGGAAGCAACACCATTTTTTGACATGGAATTTCATCCCAAAACTCATCCTGTTGTCCGTTTTTGCATTTGGTTGCATAAAAAAATTTGGCTTCAAAAAACATTTTGGATCCTGGGAAGCATTTTCCTGACTGTTGAGTCACACGTTTACTTCCCCAGGCACAAAAAAGGCTCAATTTTTTTAAAATAGAAGGAACACCATTTTTAAACATGGAATTCCACCCTCAATCTCTTCCTTGCATCCTTTTTTGCCTTTGGTTTCAAAAAAAAAAATTGGCTTCAAAAAGCATTTTGGATCCTGGGCAGCATTTTTCCTGACCGCGGAGGCAGGTATTTTCTTCCCAAGACACCAAAAAGGTTCGATTTTAAAAACTGGAAGCAACACCATTTTTTGACATGGAATTTCATCCCAAAACTCATCCTGTTGTCCGTTTTTGCATTTGGTTGCATAAAAAAATTTGGCTTCAAAAAACATTTTGGATCCTGGGAAGCATTTTCCTGACTGTTGAGTCACACGTTTACTTCCCCAGGCACAAAAAAGGCTCAATTTTTTTAAAATAGAAGGAACACCATTTTTAAACATGGAATTCCACCCTCAATCTCTTCCTTGCATCCTTTTTTGCCTTTGGTTTCAAAAAAAAAATTGGCTTCAAAAAGCATTTTGGATCCTGGGCAGTATTTTTCCTGACCGCGGAGGCATGCATTTTCTTCCCCAGGCACAAAAAAGGCTCAATTTTTTTAAAATAGAAGGAACACCATTTTTAAACATGGAATTCCACCCTCAATCTTGTCCTGTTGTCCTTTTTTGCATTTGGTTTCATAAAAAAATTTGGCTTCAAAAAACATTTTTGTTCCTGGGCAGTATTTTTCCTGACCGCGGAGGCATGCATTTTCTTCTCTAGGCACCAAAAAGGCTCAATTTTTTAAGTAGAAGCAACACCATTTTTAAACATGGAATTCCACCCTCAATCTTGTCCTGGTGTCCTTTTTTGCCTTTGGTTTCAAAAAAAAAATTGGCTTCAAAAAACATTTTGGATCCTGGGAAGCATTTCCTTGACCGCGAAATCATGCGTTTTCTTCTCTAGACACCAGAAAGGCTCAATTTTTAAAAAGTGGAAGAAACACCGTTTTTAGACATAGAATTTCATCCCAAAACTCATCCAGGTGTCCGTTTTTGCATTTAGTTTCATAAAAAAAATTGGCTTCAAAAAACATTTTGGTTCCTGGACAGCATTTTCCTGACTGTAGAGTCACGCGTTTACTTCCCCAGGCACAAAATAGCTCAATTTTTTTAAAATAGAAGGAACACCATTTTTAAACATGGAATTCCACCCCCAATCTTATCCTTGCGTCCTTTTTTTTCCTTTGGTTTCAAAAAAAATTTGGCTTCAAAAAACATTTTGGTTCCTGGGCAGCATTTTTTCTGACCTTAAGTCATGCGTTTTCTTCTCTAGGCAGCAAAAAGGCTCAATTTTTTTAAAATAGAAGCAAAACCATTTTTAAACATGGAATTTCACTCTCAATCTTATCCTGTTGTCCTTTTTTGCCTTTAGTTTCAAAAAAAAAAAAAAATTGGCTTCAAAAAACATTTTGGATCCTGTGAAGCATTTTCCTGACTGCAGAGTCATTCGTTTTCTTCTCTAGGCACCAAAAAGGCTCAATTTTTTAAAAATAGGAGCAACACCATTTTTAAAAATGGAATTCCACCCTCAATCTTCTCCTGTTGTCCTTTTTTTGCCTTTGGTTTCAAAAAAAAAAAAAAAATTGGCTTCAAAAAACATTTTTGTTTCTGGGTAGCATTTTTTCTGACTGCGGGGTTATGCGTTTTCTTCCCCAGGCACCAAAAAGACTCAATTTTTTTAAAATAGAAGGAACACCATTTTTAAACATGGAATTCCACCCCCAATCTTATCATTGCGTCCTTTTTTGCTTTTGGTTTCAAAAAAAAATTTAGCTTCAAAAAACATTTTGGATCCTGGGAAGCATTTTCCTGAATGCGGAGTCATCCGTTTACTTCCCCAGACACCAAAAAGGTTCGATTTTTAAAAACTGGAAGCAACACCATTTTTAGACATGGAATTTCATCCCAAAACTCATCCTGCTGTCCGTTTTTACATTTGGTTGCATAAAAAAATTTGGCTTCAAAAAACATTTTGGATCCTGGGAAGCATTTTTTCAGACCGCGGAGTCATGCGTTTACTTCCCCAGGCACAAAAAAGGCTCAATTTTTTTAAAATAGAAGGAACACCATTTTTAAACATGGAATTCCACCCTCAATCTCTTCCTTGCATCCTTTTTTGCCTTTGGTTTCAAAAAAAAAATTGGCTTCAAAAAGCATTTTGGATCCTGGGCAGCATTTTTCCTGACCGCGGAGGCAGGTATTTTCTTCCCAAGACACCAAAAAGGTTCGATTTTAAAAACTGGAAGCAACACCATTTTTTGACATGGAATTTCATCCCAAAACTCATCCTGTTGTCCGTTTTTGCATTTGGTTGCATAAAAAAATTTGGCTTCAAAAAACATTTTGGATCCTGGGAAGCATTTTCCTGACTGTTGAGTCACACGTTTACTTCCCCAGGCACAAAAAAGGCTCAATTTTTTTAAAATAGAAGGAACACCATTTTTAAACATGGAATTCCACCCTCAATCTCTTCCTTGCATCCTTTTTTGCCTTTGGTTTCAAAAAAAAAATTGGCTTCAAAAAGCATTTTGGATCCTGGGCAGTATTTTTCCTGACCGCGGAGGCATGCATTTTCTTCCCCAGGCACAAAAAAGGCTCAATTTTTTTAAAATAGAAGGAACACCATTTTTAAACATGGAATTCCACCCTCAATCTTGTCCTGTTGTCCTTTTTTGCATTTGGTTTCATAAAAAAATTTGGCTTCAAAAAACATTTTTGTTCCTGGGCAGTATTTTTCCTGACCGCGGAGGCATGCATTTTCTTCTCTAGGCACCAAAAAGGCTCAATTTTTTAAGTAGAAGCAACACCATTTTTAAACATGGAATTCCACCCTCAATCTTGTCCTGGTGTCCTTTTTTGCCTTTGGTTTCAAAAAAAAAATTGGCTTCAAAAAACATTTTGGATCCTGGGAAGCATTTCCTTGACCGCGAAATCATGCGTTTTCTTCTCTAGACACCAGAAAGGCTCAATTTTTAAAAAGTGGAAGAAACACCGTTTTTAGACATAGAATTTCATCCCAAAACTCATCCAGGTGTCCGTTTTTGCATTTAGTTTCATAAAAAAAATTGGCTTCAAAAAACATTTTGGTTCCTGGACAGCATTTTCCTGACTGTAGAGTCACGCGTTTACTTCCCCAGGCACAAAATAGCTCAATTTTTTTAAAATAGAAGGAACACCATTTTTAAACATGGAATTCCACCCCCAA
The DNA here is from genome assembly GCA_022577455.1 of Arizona elegans. Classification (NCBI taxonomy): domain Eukaryota; kingdom Metazoa; phylum Chordata; class Lepidosauria; order Squamata; family Colubridae; genus Arizona; species Arizona elegans. Next base: position 91,148,219 of record JAKOOJ010000005.1, on the reverse strand, counting down.
TCTTATCCTTGCGTCCTTTTTTTTCCTTTGGTTTCAAAAAAAATTTGGCTTCAAAAAACATTTTGGTTCCTGGGCAGCATTTTTTCTGACCTTAAGTCATGCGTTTTCTTCTCTAGGCAGCAAAAAGGCTCAATTTTTTTAAAATAGAAGCAAAACCATTTTTAAACATGGAATTTCACTCTCAATCTTATCCTGTTGTCCTTTTTTGCCTTTAGTTTCAAAAAAAAAAAAAATTGGCTTCAAAAAACATTTTGGATCCTGTGAAGCATTTTCCTGACTGCAGAGTCATTCGTTTTCTTCTCTAGGCACCAAAAAGGCTCAATTTTTTAAAAATAGGAGCAACACCATTTTTAAAAATGGAATTCCACCCTCAATCTTCTCCTGTTGTCCTTTTTTTGCCTTTGGTTTCAAAAAAAAAAAAAAAATTGGCTTCAAAAAACATTTTTGTTTCTGGGTAGCATTTTTTCTGACTGCGGGGTTATGCGTTTTCTTCCCCAGGCACCAAAAAGACTCAATTTTTTTAAAATAGAAGGAACACCATTTTTAAACATGGAATTCCACCCCCAATCTTATCATTGCGTCCTTTTTTGCTTTTGGTTTCAAAAAAAAATTTAGCTTCAAAAAACATTTTGGATCCTGGGAAGCATTTTCCTGAATGCGGAGTCATCCGTTTACTTCCCCAGACACCAAAAAGGTTCGATTTTTAAAAACTGGAAGCAACACCATTTTTAGACATGGAATTTCATCCCAAAACTCATCCTGTTGTCCGTTTTTGCATTTGGTTGCATAAAAAAATTTGGCTTCAAAAAACATTTTGGATCCTGGGAAGCATTTTCCTGACTGTTGAGTCACACGTTTACTTCCCCAGGCACAAAAAAGGCTCAATTTTTTTAAAATAGAAGGAACACCATTTTTAAACATGGAATTCCACCCTCAATCTCTTCCTTGCATCCTTTTTTGCCTTTGGTTTCAAAAAAAAAATTGGCTTCAAAAAGCATTTTGGATCCTGGGCAGCATTTTTCCTGACCGCGGAGGCAGGTATTTTCTTCCCAAGACACCAAAAAGGTTCGATTTTAAAAACTGGAAGCAACACCATTTTTTGACATGGAATTTCATCCCAAAACTCATCCTGTTGTCCGTTTTTGCATTTGGTTGCATAAAAAAATTTGGCTTCAAAAAACATTTTGGATCCTGGGAAGCATTTTCCTGACTGTTGAGTCACACGTTTACTTCCCCAGGCACAAAAAAGGCTCAATTTTTTTAAAATAGAAGGAACACCATTTTTAAACATGGAATTCCACCCTCAATCTCTTCCTTGCATCCTTTTTTGCCTTTGGTTTCAAAAAAAAAATTGGCTTCAAAAAGCATTTTGGATCCTGGGCAGTATTTTTCCTGACCGCGGAGGCATGCATTTTCTTCCCCAGGCACAAAAAAGGCTCAATTTTTTTAAAATAGAAGGAACACCATTTTTAAACATGGAATTCCACCCTCAATCTTGTCCTGTTGTCCTTTTTTGCATTTGGTTTCATAAAAAAATTTGGCTTCAAAAAACATTTTTGTTCCTGGGCAGTATTTTTCCTGACCGCGGAGGCATGCATTTTCTTCTCTAGGCACCAAAAAGGCTCAATTTTTTAAGTAGAAGCAACACCATTTTTAAACATGGAATTCCACCCTCAATCTTGTCCTGGTGTCCTTTTTTGCCTTTGGTTTCAAAAAAAAAAATTGGCTTCAAAAAACATTTTGGATCCTGGGAAGCATTTCCTTGACCGCGAAATCATGCGTTTTCTTCTCTAGACACCAGAAAGGCTCAATTTTTAAAAAGTGGAAGAAACACCGTTTTTAGACATAGAATTTCATCCCAAAACTCATCCAGGTGTCCGTTTTTGCATTTAGTTTCATAAAAAAAATTGGCTTCAAAAAACATTTTGGTTCCTGGACAGCATTTTCCTGACTGTAGAGTCACGCGTTTACTTCCCCAGGCACAAAATAGCTCAATTTTTTTAAAATAGAAGGAACACCATTTTTAAACATGGAATTCCACCCCCAATCTTATCCTTGCGTCCTTTTTTTTCCTTTGGTTTCAAAAAAAATTTGGCTTCAAAAAACATTTTGGTTCCTGGGCAGCATTTTTTCTGACCTTAAGTCATGCGTTTTCTTCTCTAGGCAGCAAAAAGGCTCAATTTTTTTAAAATAGAAGCAAAACCATTTTTAAACATGGAATTTCACTCTCAATCTTATCCTGTTGTCCTTTTTTGCCTTTAGTTTCAAAAAAAAAAAAAATTGGCTTCAAAAAACATTTTGGATCCTGTGAAGCATTTTCCTGACTGCAGAGTCATTCGTTTTCTTCTCTAGGCACCAAAAAGGCTCAATTTTTTAAAAATAGGAGCAACACCATTTTTAAAAATGGAATTCCACCCTCAATCTTCTCCTGTTGTCCTTTTTTTGCCTTTGGTTTCAAAAAAAAAAAAAAAATTGGCTTCAAAAAACATTTTTGTTTCTGGGTAGCATTTTTTCTGACTGCGGGGTTATGCGTTTTCTTCCCCAGGCACCAAAAAGACTCAATTTTTTTAAAATAGAAGGAACACCATTTTTAAACATGGAATTCCACCCCCAATCTTATCATTGCGTCCTTTTTTGCTTTTGGTTTCAAAAAAAAATTTAGCTTCAAAAAACATTTTGGATCCTGGGAAGCATTTTCCTGAATGCGGAGTCATCCGTTTACTTCCCCAGACACCAAAAAGGTTCGATTTTTAAAAACTGGAAGCAACACCATTTTTAGACATGGAATTTCATCCCAAAACTCATCCTGTTGTCCGTTTTTGCATTTGGTTGCATAAAAAAATTTGGCTTCAAAAAACATTTTGGATCCTGGGAAGCATTTTCCTGACTGTTGAGTCACACGTTTACTTCCCCAGGCACAAAAAAGGCTCAATTTTTTTAAAATAGAAGGAACACCATTTTTAAACATGGAATTCCACCCTCAATCTCTTCCTTGCATCCTTTTTTGCCTTTGGTTTCAAAAAAAAAATTGGCTTCAAAAAGCATTTTGGATCCTGGGCAGCATTTTTCCTGACCGCGGAGGCAGGTATTTTCTTCCCAAGACACCAAAAAGGTTCGATTTTAAAAACTGGAAGCAACACCATTTTTTGACATGGAATTTCATCCCAAAACTCATCCTGTTGTCCGTTTTTGCATTTGGTTGCATAAAAAAATTTGGCTTCAAAAAACATTTTGGATCCTGGGAAGCATTTTCCTGACTGTTGAGTCACACGTTTACTTCCCCAGGCACAAAAAAGGCTCAATTTTTTTAAAATAGAAGGAACACCATTTTTAAACATGGAATTCCACCCTCAATCTCTTCCTTGCATCCTTTTTTGCCTTTGGTTTCAAAAAAAAAAATTGGCTTCAAAAAGCATTTTGGATCCTGGGCAGTATTTTTCCTGACCGCGGAGGCATGCATTTTCTTCCCCAGGCACAAAAAAGGCTCAATTTTTTTAAAATAGAAGGAACACCATTTTTAAACATGGAATTCCACCCTCAATCTTGTCCTGTTGTCCTTTTTTGCATTTGGTTTCATAAAAAAATTTGGCTTCAAAAAACATTTTTGTTCCTGGGCAGTATTTTTCCTGACCGCGGAGGCATGCATTTTCTTCTCTAGGCACCAAAAAGGCTCAATTTTTTAAGTAGAAGCAACACCATTTTTAAACATGGAATTCCACCCTCAATCTTGTCCTGGTGTCCTTTTTTGCCTTTGGTTTCAAAAAAAAAATTGGCTTCAAAAAGCATTTTGGATCCTGGGCAGTATTTTTCCTGACCGCGGAGGCATGCATTTTCTTCCCCAGGCACAAAAAAGGCTCAATTTTTTTAAAATAGAAGGAACACCATTTTTAAACATGGAATTCCACCCTCAATCTTGTCCTGTTGTCCTTTTTTGCATTTGGTTTCATAAAAAAATTTGGCTTCAAAAAACATTTTTGTTCCTGGGCAGTATTTTTCCTGACCGCGGAGGCATGCATTTTCTTCTCTAGGCACCAAAAAGGCTCAATTTTTTAAGTAGAAGCAACACCATTTTTAAACATGGAATTCCACCCTCAATCTTGTCCTGGTGTCCTTTTTTGCCTTTGGTTTCAAAAAAAAAATTGGCTTCAAAAAGCATTTTGGATCCTGGGCAGTATTTTTCCTGACCGCGGAGGCATGCATTTTCTTCCCCAGGCACAAAAAAGGCTCAATTTTTTTAAAATAGAAGGAACACCATTTTTAAACATGGAATTCCACCCTCAATCTTGTCCTGTTGTCCTTTTTTGCATTTGGTTTCATAAAAAAATTTGGCTTCAAAAAACATTTTTGTTCCTGGGCAGTATTTTTCCTGACCGCGGAGGCATGCATTTTCTTCTCTAGGCACCAAAAAGGCTCAATTTTTTAAGTAGAAGCAACACCATTTTTAAACATGGAATTCCACCCTCAATCTTGTCCTGGTGTCCTTTTTTGCCTTTGGTTTCAAAAAAAAAATTGGCTTCAAAAAGCATTTTGGATCCTGGGCAGTATTTTTCCTGACCGCGGAGGCATGCATTTTCTTCCCCAGGCACAAAAAAGGCTCAATTTTTTTAAAATAGAAGGAACACCATTTTTAAACATGGAATTCCACCCCCAATCTTATCATTGCGTCTTTTTTTGCTTTTGGTTTCAAAAAAAAATGTAGCTTCAAAAAACATTTTGGATCCTGGGAAGCATTTTCCTGAATGCGGAGTCATGCGTTTTCTTCCCAAGCCACCAAAAGGTTCAATTTTTAAAAACTGGGAGCAACACCATTTTTAGACATGGAATTTCATCCCAAAACTCATCCTTCTGTCCGTTTTTGCATTTGGTTTCATAAAAAAAATTGGCTTCAAAAAACATTTTGGTTCCTGGGCAGCATTTTTTCTTAGCGCAAAGTCATGCGTTTTCATCCCAAGCACCAAAATGACTCAATTTTTTTTTAAATAGAAGCAACACCATTTTTAAACATGGAATTTCACCCTCAATCTTGTCCTGGTGTCCTTTTTTGCCTTTGGTTTCAAAAAAAAAATGGCTTCAAAAAAAATTTTGGATCCTGGGAAGCATTTTCCTGACTTCAGAGTCATTCGTTTTCTTCTCTAGGCACCAAAAAGGCTCAATTTTTTTAAAATAGGAGCAACACCATTTTTAAAAATGGAATTCCACCCTCAATCTTCTGTTGTCCTTTTTTTGCCTTTGGTTTCAAAAAAAAAAAAAAAATTGGCTTCAAAAAACATTTTTGTTCCTGGGCAGCATTTTTCCTGACCGCGGAGTCAGGTATTTTCTTCCCAAGACACCAAAAAGGTTCGATTTTAAAAACTGGAAGCAACACCATTTTTTGACATGGAATTTCATCCCAAAACTCATCCTGTTGTCCGTTTTTGCATTTGGTTGCATAAAAAAATTTGGCTTCAAAAAACATTTTGGATCCTGGGAAGCATTTTCCTGACTGTTGAGTCACACGTTTACTTCCCCAGGCACAAAAAAGGCTCAATTTTTTTAAAATAGAAGGAACACCATTTTTAAACATGGAATTCCACCCTCAATCTTGTCCTGTTGTCCTTTTTTGCATTTGGTTTCATAAAAAAATTTGGCTTCAAAAAACATTTTTGTTCCTGGGCAGTATTTTTCCTGACCGCGGAGGCATGCATTTTCTTCTCTAGGCACCAAAAAGGCTCAATTTTTTAAGTAGAAGCAACACCATTTTTAAACATGGAATTCCACCCTCAATCTTGTCCTGGTGTCCTTTTTTGCCTTTGGTTTCAAAAAAAAAATTGGCTTCAAAAAGCATTTTGGATCCTGGGCAGTATTTTTCCTGACCGCGGAGGCATGCATTTTCTTCCCCAGGCACAAAAAAGGCTCAATTTTTTTAAAATAGAAGGAACACCATTTTTAAACATGGAATTCCACCCCCAATCTTATCATTGCATCTTTTTTTGCTTTTGGTTTCAAAAAAAAATGTAGCTTCAAAAAACATTTTGGATCCTGGGAAGCATTTTCCTGAATGCGGAGTCATGCGTTTTCTTCCCAAGCCACCAAAAGGTTCAATTTTTAAAAACTGGGAGCAACACCATTTTTAGACATGGAATTTCATCCCAAAACTCATCCTTCTGTCCGTTTTTGCATTTGGTTTCATAAAAAAAATTGGCTTCAAAAAACATTTTGGTTCCTGGGCAGCATTTTTTCTTAGCGCAAAGTCATGCGTTTTCATCCCAAGCACCAAAATGACTCAATTTTTTTTTAAATAGAAGCAACACCATTTTTAAACATGGAATTTCACCCTCAATCTTGTCCTGGTGTCCTTTTTTGCCTTTGGTTTCAAAAAAAAATTGGCTTCAAAAAAAATTTTGGATCCTGGGAAGCATTTTCCTGACTTCAGAGTCATTCGTTTTCTTCTCTAGGCACCAAAAAGGCTCAATTTTTTTAAAATAGGAGCAACACCATTTTTAAAAATGGAATTCCACCCTCAATCTTCTGTTGTCCTTTTTTTGCCTTTGGTTTCAAAAAAAAAAAAAATTGGCTTCAAAAAACATTTTTGTTCCTGGGCAGCATTTTTCCTGACCGTAGAGTAACGCGTTTTCTTCCCCAGGCACCAAAAAAGCTCAATTTTTTTAAAATAGGAACAAACCATTTTTAAACATGGAATTCCACCCTCAATCTTGTCCTGTTGTCCTTTTTTGCCTTTGGTTTAAAAAAAAAAAATTGGCTTCAAAAAAAATTTTGGATCCTGTGAAGCATTTTCCTGACTGCAGAGTCATTCGTTTTCTTCTCTAGGCACCAAAAAGGCTCAATTTTTTAAAAATAGGAGCAACACCATTTTTAAAAATGGAATTCCACTCTCAATCTTGTCCTGGTGTCCTTTTTTTGCCTTTGGTTTCAAAAAAAAAAAAATTGCCTTCAAAAAAAATTTTGGTTCCTGGGCAGCATTTTTCCTGACCTCAAGTCATGCATTTTCTTCTCTAGGCACCAAAAAGGCTCAATTTTTTAAAAATAGAAGCAACACCATTTTTAAACATGGAATTTCACTCTCAATCTTGTCCTGGTGTCCTTTTTTGCCTTTGGTTTCAAAAAAAAAAAAAAAAATTGGCTTGAAAAAACATTTTGGATCCTGGGAAGCATTTCCTTGACCGCGAAATCATGCGTTTTCTTCTCTAGACACCAGAAAGGCTCAATTTTTAAAAAGTGGAAGCAACACCGTTTTTAGACATAGAATTTCATCCCAAAACTCATCCAGGTGTCCGTTTTTGCATTTAGTTTCATAAAAAAAATTGGCTTCAAAAAACATTTTGGTTCCTGGACAGCATTTTCCTGACTGTAGAGTCACGCGTTTACTTCCCCAGGCACAAAATAGCTCAATTTTTTTAAAATAGAAGGAACACCATTTTTAAACATGGAATTCCACCCCCAATCTTATCCTTGCGTCCTTTTTTTTCCTTTGGTTTCAAAAAAAATTTGGCTTCAAAAAACATTTTGGTTCCTGGGCAGCATTTTTTCTGACCTTAAGTCATGCGTTTTCTTCTCTAGGCAGCAAAAAGGCTCAATTTTTTTAAAATAGGAGCAACACCATTTTTAAAAATGGAATTCCACCCTCAATCTTCTCCTGTTGTCCTTTTTTTGCCTTTGGTTTCAAAAAAAAAAAAAATTGGCTTCAAAAAACATTTTTGTTTCTGGGTAGCATTTTTTCTGACTGCGGGGTTATGCGTTTTCTTCCCCAGGCACCAAAAAGACTCAATTTTTTTAAAATAGAAGGAACACCATTTTTAAACATGGAATTCCACCCCCAATCTTATCATTGCGTCCTTTTTTGCTTTTGGTTTCAAAAAAAAATTTAGCTTCAAAAAACATTTTGGATCCTGGGAAGCATTTTCCTGAATGCGGAGTCATCCATTTACTTCCCCAGACACCAAAAAGGTTCGATTTTTAAAAACTGGAAGCAACACCATTTTTAGACATGGAATTTCATCCCAAAACTCATCCTGCTGTCCGTTTTTACATTTGGTTGCATAAAAAAATTTGGCTTCAAAAAACATTTTGGATCCTGGGAAGCATTTTTTCAGACCGCGGAGTCATGCGTTTTCTTCCCCAGGCACCAAAAAGACTCAATTTTTTTAAAATAGAAGCAACACCATTTTTAAAAATGGAATTCCACCCTCAATCTTCTCCTGTTGTCCTTTTTTGCCTTTAGTTTCAAAAAAAAAAAAAATTGGCTTCAAAAAAATTTTTGGATCCTGGGCACCATTTTTCCTGACCGCGGAGTCAGGTATTTTCTTCCCAAGACACCAAAAAGGTTCGATTTTAAAAACTGGAAGCAACACCATTTTTTGACATGGAATTTCATCCCAAAACTCATCCTGTTGTCCGTTTTTGCATTTGGTTGCATAAAAAAATTTGGCTTCAAAAAACATTTTGGATCCTGGGAAGCATTTTCCTGACCGCGGAGGCATGCATTTTCTTCCCCAGGCACAAAAAAGGCTCAATTTTTTTAAAATAGAAGGAACACCATTTTTAAACATGGAATTCCACCCTCAATCTTGTCCTGTTGTCCTTTTTTGCATTTGGTTTCATAAAAAAATTTGGCTTCAAAAAACATTTTTGTTCCTGGGCAGTATTTTTCCTGACCGCGGAGGCATGCATTTTCTTCTCTAGGCACCAAAAAGGCTCAATTTTTTAAGGAGAAGCAACACCATTTTTAAACATGGAATTCCACCCTCAATCTTGTCCTGGTGTCCTTTTTTGCCTTTGGTTTCAAAAAAAAAATTGGCTTCAAAAAGCATTTTGGATCCTGGGAAGCATTTTCCTGACCGCGGAGGCATGCGTTTTCTTCTCTAGGCACCAAAAAGGCTCAATTTTTAAAAAGTGGAAGCAACACCGTTTTTTGACATGGAATTTCATCCCAAAACTAATCCTGGTCTCCGTTTTTGCATTTGGTTTCATAAAAAAATTTGGCTTCAAAAAACATTTTGGTTCCTGGGCAGGATTTTTCCTGACCGCGGAGTCCCCCGTTCTCTTCTCCAGGCACCAAAAAGACTCAATTTTTAAAAAAGTGGAAGCAACACCATTTTTAGACATGGAATTTCATCCCAAAACTCATCCTGCTGTCCTTTTTTACATTTGGTTGCATAAAAAAATTTGGCTTCAAAAAACATTTTGGATCCTGGGAAGCATTTTCCTGACTGTAGAGTCACACGTTTACTTCCCCAGGCACAAAAAAGGCTCAATTTTTTTAAAATAGAAGGAACACCATTTTTAAACATGGAATTCCACCCTCAATCTTGTCCTGTTGTCCTTTTTTGCATTTGGTTTCATAAAAAAATTTGGCTTCAAAAAACATTTTTGTTCCTGGGCAGTATTTTTCCTGACCGCGGAGGCATGCATTTTCTTCTCTAGGCACCAAAAAGGCTCAATTTTTTAAGGAGAAGCAACACCATTTTTAAACATGGAATTCCACCCTCAATCTTGTCCTGGTGTCCTTTTTTGCCTTTGGTTTCAAAAAAAAAATTGGCTTCAAAAAGCATTTTGGATCCTGGGAAGCATTTTCCTGACCGCGGAGGCATGCGTTTTCTTCTCTAGGCACCAAAAAGTTTCGATTTTTAAAAACTGGAAGCAACACCATTATTAGACCTTGAATTACATCCCGAAACACATCCGCGGAGTCATGCATTTTCTTCCCCAGGCACCAAAAAGGCTCATTTTTAAAAAATAGAAGCAACACCATTTTTAAACATGGAATTCCACACTCAATCTTGTCCTGATGTGCTTCTTTGTCTTTGGTTTAAAAAAAAAATTGGCTTCAAAAAACATTTCGGTTCCTGGGCAGTATTTTTCCTGACTGCAGAGTCCGCCGTTCTCATCTCCATGCACCAAACAGGCTCGATTTTTAAAAAGTGGAAGCAACACCATTTTTAGACATGGAATTTCATCCCAAATCTCATCCTGGTGTCCGTTTTTGCATTTAGTTTCATAAAAAAAAAATGGCTTCAAAAAACATTTTGGTTCGTGGGCAGCATTTTCCTGACTGCGGAGTCATGCGTTTTCTTCCCTAGCCACCAAAAAGGTTCGATTTTTAAAAACTGGAAGCAATACCATATTGAGACATGGAATTTCATCCCAAAATTCATCCTGGTGTCCGTTTTTCCATTTGGTTTCAAAAAAAAAAAAAAAAAGGCTTCAAAAAACATTTTGGATCCAGGAAACATTTTCCTGACCGCGGAGTCATGAGTTTTGTTCCCCAGCCACCAAAAAGTTTCGATTTTAAAAAACTGGAAGCAACACCATTATTAGACCTGGAATTACATCCCGAAACTCATCCTGCTGTCCATTTTTTTCATAAAAAAATTTGGCTCCAAAAAACGTTTTGGTTCCTGGGCAGCATTTTTTCTGACCGCAGAGTCATGCGTTTTCTTCCCCAAGCACCAAAAAGACTCAATTTTTTTAAAATAGAAGCAACACCATTTTTAAAAATGGAATTCCACCCTCAACATTGTCCTGTTGTGCTCTTTTGCCTTTGGTTTCAAAAAAAAAAAAAAAAAAAAACTGGCTTCAAAAAACATTTTAGTTCCTGGGCAGCATTTTTTCTGACTGCGGAGTCATGTGTTTTCTTCCCCAGGCACCAAAAGGCTTGATTTTTAAAAAGTGGAAGCAACACCATTTTTAGACATGGAATTTCATCCCGAAACTCATCCTGGTGTCTGTTTGTGCATTTGGTTTAAAAAAAAAAATTGGCTTCAAAAAACATTTTGGATCCAGGAAAGCATTTTCCTGACCGCAGAGTCATGCGTTTCCTTCTCTAGGCACCAAAAAGGCTCAATTTTTAAAAAGTGGAAGCAACACCTTTTTTAGACATGGAATTTCATTCCTTAACTCATCCTGGTGTCCATTTTTGCATTTGGTTTCATGAAAAAATTTGGCTTCAAAAAACATTTTGGTTCCTGGGCAGCATTTTCCTGACTGTAGAGTCACGCGTTTACTTCTCCAGGCACAAAAAAGGCTCAATTTTTTTTAAAATAGTAGGAACACCATTTTTAAACATGCAATTCCACCCTCAATCTTATCCTTGTGTCCTTTTTTGCCTTTGGTTTCAAAAAAAAAAAAAAAAAAGGCTTCAAAAAACATTTTGGATCCAGGAAAGCATTTTCCTGACCGCGAAGTCATGCGTTTTCTTCCTTAGGCACCAAAAGGGCTCGATTTTTTAAAAGTGGAAGCAACACCATTTTTAGACATGGAATTTCACCCTGAAATTCATCCTGGTGTCCTTTTTTGCCTTTGGGTTCAAAAATATATTTGGCTTCAAAAAACATTTTGGTTCCTGGGTAGCATTTTTCTGACCACGGAGTCACGCATTTTCTTCCCCAGGCTCCAAAAAGGCTCGATTTTTAAAAAGTGGAAGCAACACCATTTTTAAACGTGGAATTCCACCTTCAATCTTGTCCTGGTGTCCTTTTTTGTCTTTGGTTTTTTAAAAAAAATTGGCTTCAAAACACATTTTGGTTCCTGGGCCGCGTTTTTCCTGACCGCGGAGTTACGCGTTTTCTTCCGCAGTCACCAAAAAGGCTCGATTTTCAAAAAGTGGAAGCAACACCATTTTTCAACAGATTCCCCAGGATCTCCATATACTTATACCATGATGGCATCTCCATGTAGAGTAGAGAGGGAAATAAAGAGGCTGGGTAGCTTGCAATGATTTTGTCAAAGGCAGCATCACAGGCCTTTATCTGTTCCCAAAAGAATGTACTTAGTAATAATTGTACTAATTGTAATTGTACTAATAATTGTACTTAATAATTGGAAATAACATCAGGGTCAGTGGGCGGAGCCTCCCGCCGGTTTTACTACCGGTTCTATAGAACCGGTCCAAACCAGGGGCAACCCACCCCGACGTGGTGGCTCAGTGGCTAAAACCCTGAGCTTGTCGATTGAAAGGTCAGCAGTTCAGCGGTTCGAATCCCTAGTGCCGTGTAACAGGGTGAGCTCCTGTTACTTGTCCCAGCTTCTGCCAATCTAGCAGTTTGAAAGCACGTAAAAAATGCAAGTAGAAAAATAGGGACCACCTTTGATGGGAAGGTAACAGTGTTCCATGCACCTTTGGCATTTAGTCATGCCAGCCACATGACCATGGATATGTCTTCGGACTGTGCTGGCTCTTCGGCTTTGAAACGGAGAGGAACACTGCCCTCTAGAGTCGGGAATGACTAGCACATATGTGCGAGGGGAACTTTTACCTTTACCTTTACTATAATGTTAAAAACTACAAGAACAACCCAAAAAAGGATAAAAATTGCAAACAGAACAACATTTTTGCACAACATATAGAAGGTCAACATTAAACCTACATTGTCCACACTGGTGGAATGTTGAGAAATATTATCCAATAAATATCTTTTGTGTTTTCATAAATCTCTTTTATGTGTTCATATGTTGTTATTTATAGATGGAAGGAAGTAATTGATGGGAAAGAAGAGGGGATAAAATCCATTCAGATGTGCAAGGTGATTTTTTAAAAAAGCAATAGAAATAAATTGAATGCATTAAAAAGACCAAGAGCGAGGGAGAAAAGATTGACAGAAGCAATAATCTGACCGCCTTCGAACATGATAAGTCTGCAGCTCCCAGAATTCCACGCTGTTTTGATCCCTGAGAATTCTAGGACTTGCTGTTCTGAAGTCACCAGACTGAAAAGAGCTGGTGGAGAAGGGGGAATTATGGATTTTGGAAACGGTTGAAGGTCAAATAAGGTGGCCAGCCACAAGGGAAGCCAACATTGGCATCTGTCATTAGTGAACCTAAGAAAGAATTTAAACAGATTTAAATAGATTAACCGAGTTGGAATGGATCTTGTAGGTCAGATGAGCTGTGGAAGCGTAGCGGTTAGAGTGCAGTACTGCAGGCTACTTCTCCTGCCTGCCGGCTACCTGCAATTTGGCAGTTCAAATCTCACCAGGCTGAAGGTTGACTCAACCTTCCATCCTTCCGAGGTGGGTAAAATGAAGACCTAGATTGTTGGGGGCAAGAGGCTGACTCTGCAAACCACTTAGAGAGGGCTGTAAAAGCACTGTGAAGCAGTATATAAGTGCTATTTTTAAGTGCTATCTAGTTCAACCCCCTGCCAAAGCAGGAGACCCTGCCTACACCATCTCTGACAAATGGCAGTCCAGTCTCTTCTTGAAAGCCTCCAGTGATGAAGCTCCCACAACTTCTGAAGGCAATTTAGGTTGCCTGCTTCCGTTTGCATCTGTTCATTTTGGGATTAGGAGATTTCATAGAATCATAGAATAACAGAGTTGGAAGGGACCTTGGACATCTTCTAGTCCAACCCCATGCCTAGGCAGAAAACCCTAAACCACTTCAGACAAAGGGTTATCCAACATCTTCTTAAAAACTTCCAGTGTTGGAGCATTCACAACTTCTGGAGGCAAATTGTTCCACTGATTAATTGTTCTAACTGTCAAGAAATTTCTCCTTGGCTCTAAATTGCTTCTCTCCTTGATTAGTTTCCATCTGTTGCTTCTTGTCCTGCCCTCAGGTGCTTTGGAGAATAGCTTGACCCCCTCTTCTTTGTGGCAGATCCTGAGATATTGGAACACTGCTATCACGTCTCCCCTAGTATACCTTGAAGGGTATTAAGTGTCAGCAAAGCTGTTGAGCATTGTGCATGGTGCATTGTCGTCTTCCAGAATGAATCATTACTCTTGAGAAACCCACACGGCCCTGGTTGAAATTACAACACATATAAATGGAGTAAGACAAGTTCAGAAATTTCAGAAGGTCTTGCAGCCTCCACAGCCAAACAACACAGCTGTGTGTCTGTGCGTGTCTCTCTCTCTCACTCTGTGTATGTGTGTTGATGCTCTGTCTCCATTTTTTTAAAAAAAATTCTTTCTTTTCTTTTTCTTTTGGTGCTGAAGTGAGAAACGGATTATGGATGATCCTTGCCACTCAGTTTTCGCTTTTCCTGCAATTTTTATGACTTGAGAAGTCAAGGGTAATAGCGCCACAAGATTGTGTAATATTTTCTGCATGGAAGGAGGGAGAGAGGGAGGGAAAAAAAATTTCTGGGTTCAGTCTAGAGCTCAGTAAAGCAGTGACTAAAATCCCATAAATACTTCCAGTTTTAGTCTGGCAGCTGCAAGGAAAAAAAAATAATAATAAAGAAGAAGAAGCCTTTTGCGTCTTTCTCCTCCCCTCCGTCTCCTCCCCAGCTCTTCCTCTATCATTCTTTCTCCAAGACCGGTATTTAAAATGTAAATAAAAAGAAAGCTTTTAGGAGATTTAAGTGTTTCCCCTTGGTATTTAAATTATTCAATTATAACCAAAGCTATTAAAATACAGTTAATTAAAATGGTTAGAGTGTTTTCCTTTGCACTGATCGCAGTGCTGCCCTCTTCCTCCCTCTAGCTGTTTTAATTCCTATTAAAAATGATAATGCTCGACTTTATTCATAAATGCAGCAACTTTAACGCGTGGTTCTACAAGGGATCCCTTCGGTACACAACCGCTCTGGCTTGCTCCTTTTTTTCTGGCAGTGATGTGGAAATTTTGCTCGAGTCTTTGGAGTCTTCATGGGTGCTTAATAAGCAAGAGCTCAGAGCCCCAATGCAAAGTGATTCCCACCCCCCAAAAAAGCATATCTGCTGCCCCCCCTGCTCCTTAAAAGGAAGGGAGGAAAAAAAACATTTAAATGTAGCAAAAGTATTTGGTGCCGTCAAATATAATTAAAGGCTCCGAGAGAGCTCCAAAGTTTAATAACAACAGCAACAGTCTTCATGCTCAGACCCAGGTTTCATAAGTGATCATATTGAAGCCGGCAAATCACCGCTTTAAATATTTTATGAGAAAGGTTTTTCATTGCATTCCGGTGGAAATACAGTCACGTGTGGCTGCAGTAGAAATGAGCAAGAACATTCTACTCTGTTCTATCCTGTTGTATTTTGTGTGGCTTATTATTATTATTCGTTGAGAACCAGCTTGGTCTAGTGCAGGGGTGTCAAACTCAATTTCGTTGAGGGTCGCATCAGGGCTGTGTTTGGCCTGGTAGGGCAGGGGTGAGTGTGCCTGCAATGGGTGTGGCCAGGGTGTGGCCAGGCTGGCTTCGTTTTAGGCCACAACATCCTCCTGCAGCCGTTTGCCAGTGAAAACGGAGCTCTGGCAGGCCGTGTGTGGCCTCCACAGGCTCCATTTTCACTGGCAGAGGGCTGCAGGAGGTCATTGTGGCTGAAAACAGAGCCCAGGCAGGCTGAACACGGCCCTCTCAAGTTCCATTTTTGCTGGCAGAGCGGTCCTTTGCTGTTTCCAGGGCAGCCCCATCAGTGGTGGGTTTCAAATTTTTTTACTACTGGTTCTGTGGATGTGGCTTGGTGGGCGTGGTGTGGCTTGGTGGGCGTGGCAGGGGAAGGATACTGCAAAATTTCCATTCCCATCCTACTCCAGGGGAAGGATACTGTAAAATCTCCATTCCCTCCCCACTTCAGGGAAAGGATGCTGCAAAATCCTCATTTCCAGTCCCGATCAGCTGGGACTTGGGAGGCAGAGAATAGATGGGGGCGATGCCAGTCAGAATTTTTACTACTGATTCTCCGAACTATTCAAAATTTTCACTACTAGTTCTCCAGAACTGGTCAGAACCTGCTGAAACCCACCTCTGGGCTCCATGGGCCAGACCTAAGCTCCTTGTGGGCTGGATCCGGACCCCAGGCCTTGAGTTTGACACCCCTGCTCTAGCGGTTAAGGTGCCAGGCTAGAAGCCGGGAGACTGTGTGTTGTAGTCTCTGCCTTAGGGACAGAGACAGATGGGTGCCCTTGGGCCAGACACACCATCTCAGCCCTAGGAAGCAAGCAATATCAAACCACTTCTGAGAAATACCTTTCCGAGCAAGCTGCTGGTTATGGCCAGGAGTCAAACAAAATTGACTCCAAGGGACCAAATATGTTGTAGCTTCACAAGCATAATAACCTGGTTTCTGGCTGGGCGCGTGGATAATGGACAAAAAAATATCCCCAGCTATTTTAAGATTCCCTGAAAGCTTCTTCTAAGGTTTTGTTAATTCTTTAAGAAATGCTATTCTCAGGGATATAGCGAATCAAATTTTGGATTTGAAAAGATGTGGCCTTAATTTAAAAGGGCAACCATACCAGATATGGCAACAGAGTGAAGCCTGATGTGCTTTTAGCTGCACATGGGGTTGATTTACAGCAGTGGCTCTTAACCTTTTCTTCACCTTTTAAATACCTTTTGTGGCCATGGACCATGACCACAGACCAGAGGTGGGATTCACTTACCTTTCCTACTGGTTTGCAAATGTGAGCGCATGCGCAATAGTCACACATTACATCCGGGAGGGTGGGTGGAGCCGGTAGCGGCGAACCGGTCACCACTACCGGTTCGTGTGATCTGGACAGAACTGGCTGAATCCCACCACTGCCACAGACCATTTAGACTTAATTCAAGATTTAAATCATAACATTTCTTCAAGCCTTTGCGGACCCCCTGCAATGACATCATGGCCCTCCAGGAGTCTGTGGATCAGATGTGGGTTTCAGCAGGTTCTGACTAGTTCTGGAGAAATGGTAGCGGAAATTTTGAGTAGTTCAGAGAACCGATAGTAAAAATTCTGACTGGCCCCACCCCCATCTATTCTCTGCCTCCCGAGTCCCAGCTGATCAGGAGGAAATAGAGATTTTGCAGTAACCTTCCCCTGGAGTGGGATAGGAATGGAGATTTTATAGATTTTATAGGGCCCGGTTATTTACGAGACCACCTTCTGCCACCGATAACCTCCCACCGGCCAATTCGCTCCCACAGAGAGGGTCTCCTCAGGTTGCCATCGGTCAAGCAATGTCGACTGATGACCCCCAGGGGGAGAGCCTTCTCTGTGGGGGCACCCGCCCTCTGGAACGAGCTACCCCCAGGAATACAACTGATCCTGGACCTCCGGACCTTCTGTCGAGTTTTGAAGACCTTCCTATTTCAGCAAGCTGGGCTGGCTTAAAATTTTAATGGACTATTTTAAGGGTAATGGGTTTTAATTTTTGGGAAGCCAATTCGATTTAATTCTGTTTTAAATTATTTTAAATTTTATATTGTATGTATTTTAATTTTGGCTGTTCACTGCCCTGAGTCCTTTGGGAGAAGAGCGTTATACAAATTTAAACAATAAATAAATAAATAAAATAGTATCCTTCCACTGTCACGCCCACCAAGCCATGGCCACCAAGCCATGCCATGCCCACCAAGCCACACCCACAGAACCGGTAGTAAAAAAGTTTGAAACCCATCACTGCTGTGGACCACAGGTTGAGAACCATGGTTTAAAAGATGCCTCCTAGGTAGCGGGGCATTTTTTTTCCCCAAGAGGTAGAGCAGAATGACTTTTCTCCATTCTACGGATGGCCAAGGAGAAAGCAATAAGGAAGATAAGGAAAAATATAAAGACACACTCCCACTTTGGATTGGGACCTACTGGGCTGTATTAAAATGAAATCCTGTGCTGTCCCACTCACTCACACACGCACACGTAACAGTGGTTTACTGGGTTTATTTATATTCCCCACCAAAAACCCAGAACTGTCCCAATTAAGTCCAGCCAAAAGCAGACCAATGCTAGTCCATAAAGCAATGGCCAATGAGTCCACAAGGCACTCAAAAATTTCCCAAACAAAATTAAATCCACAACACAAGAGGGTTCACAAGGCAAGAAAAAGTCCAGAGTTCACAAGGCATGATCCAAAGTCAGGGCACAGGGTCAATCCAAAGCAAAGCAAGAATCACAACCACCAGGAAACACACAGGTAGGAAATGAATATATTGTTCCCAGCATTGCCTCCATCTGTCTGCTGTGCTAAATAGCCAGCTTCCGGTGCAAGAGGGATTAGGCTGCCTCCATGCGAGTAGTTAGG
Source organism: Arizona elegans (assembly GCA_022577455.1). NCBI lineage: Eukaryota > Metazoa > Chordata > Lepidosauria > Squamata > Colubridae > Arizona > Arizona elegans. The sequence goes on along the minus strand of JAKOOJ010000005.1, from coordinate 91,130,297 downwards.
CTGATCTTCTCTGCTCCTGCCTCTTCTCTGCCCTGCATTTTCTTGAATTAAGGGCAGAAGGCAGTTCCTCTTCCCCATCACTGCAGCTGCATTCTTTCCCCACCTGAAGTCTCTCCGTCTCAGCCAAATCCCTCTCAGATGGCTGCTCGGAGCCATTGACCAACTCCCCTCTGGACATGTCATTTCATCTGGTCCACCGTCCTCCAAACTGACATATGGAAAGGTATCTGGGGAAACGACCAAGGGAGTCACCCCAAATCCACACATTAAGATGGAATCCGTATGCCCATTTACTCTGGAACAGTTTCAAACTTTCATTTTCTTCCCTGGAGCCCCAGCGGAACAATTGTTAAACAGTACTCAACGACATAATTCTCCATCCAAGGGAATGGCATGATTGGTGTCATGTTGCAAACTGCCCTGCCTTATTTGTTGAGCTGAGAAGATAGTGGATGATGATGATGATGATGATGATGATGATGATGATGATGATACTGTTGCTTTGCATGTACATTGAGAGCTTCAGCACTGGAGACAGATTCCTTGTGTGTCTAATCTAAGATGATTAGGGGGCTAGAGGCTAAAACATATCAAGCACGGTTGCAGGAATTGTGTTTATCTAGTCTAGTGAAAAGAAAGACTAGGGATAACGTGATAATAATCTTCAAATATTTGAGGGGCTGCCAACAAAGAAGAAGGAGTCAAGCTATTTTCCAAAGCACCAGAAGGCAAGACAAGAAGCAATGGATGGAAACTAATGAACAAGAGAAGCAACTAGAACTAAGGAGAAGTTTCCTGACAGTGAGGATAAACATCCAACAGAACAACTTGCCTTCACAAGTTCTAGGTGCTTCATCACTGGAGGCTTTTAAGAAGAAACTGGACAGCCACTTGTCTGGAATGGTATAGGGTCTCCTGCTTGTGCAGAGGGTTGGATTAGAAGACACCCCCCAAGGTCCCTTCCAACTCTGTTATTCTGCTATTTATATTGGAACAGCTTCAACCCTTCATTTTTCCTCCCTGGAGACACAGCAGAATGACTATTAGGGAGTACCCAATGACATAATTTTCCATCTGAGGGAATGGCATTATTGATGTCATGTTGCAGACTGCCCTCCCTTATCTGTTCTGCTGAGAAGTTATCTACAGACCCCTAACATCCTGGACATAAACTGTTTGAACTCCGCCCCTCAAGATGGCGCTATAGAGCACTGCATGCCAAAACAACTAGACACAGTTTTTCCCCTCACTCACGCCATCAATCTGCAGACCAACTAATTCCCACAGGGTTTGGGATAAGAGATACTGTGGTGATGATTCTGTTGCTTTGCATCTATACTGAGAGCTTCTGCACGAGAGATAAATTCCTTGAATGTCTTAGTCACACTTGGCCAGATAAAGTATTCTCATTTGTGTTGTTTCTAGACCTGGCAGCATGCTGGAGTCATCACAGCCCCTTCGGCACCCCTTGCCACACACCCCTGACCTGATGCTGGGGTGGGAAAGGATCAAATTTCAAATGGTATCACATAGAACAGATCCGCTAAATTAGCAGTTATAAGTCAGCTAATAGAAGCAACTAAGTGGATTTTTCTGAAATGTCAAAAGGATAACCCACAACTCTGCAGTGTCGGCTGCCATTTTGTGCCCCACACAGTCATGCCTGCTGGGAGGAAGTCTCATTTATCTCAGTGGGACTGACTTCTGAATAAACTCTATCGCTGTGACTCAGCCAATAAACACCACCCACTTAAAAAAAAAAAAACATTTTCGCCCTTCTTGATTGAGATCCTTTGTTAGACCGCAAGGAAAGGATGAACTCATCTTTTGTCGGAACGCTTTTGTGAGCCCTGTTAAATCTTCCCTCTCATGAATAAACAAGGCTTGCTTTATTTATTTAGGGCCGAAGGAAATCAGAGGAGATTGAGACCGTTACGCAAGGACCATGCTGGGTTAAGTTTATTCAAGCTGGAAGATATGAGGAGGATGAGCAAAAGCATTAGACTGGTGGTTTGCTGGTTTCATAATGCACTGGCACCTGCTGTGCTCTGCATCCTGTTACTAAATTCATCTCCAGCAAGCTGTTTTTGGTTTCTTCCAACCCCAAACCGCCTCCCCCGACATGCCAATTTGGATGAGTACTGTTTGTTCTTCCGAGACCTGGAGTTGCAAAGACAGGCTTGGACAGAGAGGTGACCTTCTGCGGATATCTTACACAGCTCGACTGGTCAAATGCAGCATCAAGTAAAAACAAAAGATTTGAACATTCCCCCAAAGATCGCTGCAGAGCTTAAGAGTGTGAGCACAAATTATGCAGTGTGGGCTTCCAGTTTTCCCTGGGCTGCTGTGACATGCGGAATGATGGAAGGTTCTTACCCGTGGTGAGATTTATGAATCCCGGGAGAAATCAAGGCCCCCCCACAAGTTTCACCGTGACTCTGATTGATCGTTGAGAAAGACATTTGCTCCAAAATGAGGAAGCCAAATAGTCAGGAGGAAAAGAAACAGTTCCTGTCTTAGATTCTTGCATCCCACTGATTTCAGTGAAACATTGCATGGAAGAGCACACAACCACTGTTATTATTATTTTTTTTCAAATTTCACAAGGGCTTTCAAGCATCTCACAATGTTGTGGTCCGCCATCAGCCTGTGGAGCTGGCAGCAGAGTCGGACAGTGAGGAGGCTGAGGAAGGACATGGGCCAGTCCTGGAGGCTGGGGAAGGCCCAGATGAGGGCTCTGCATTGGAGGCAGAGATGGGGCCAGGGCCATTGGGGAGTGATGTGCGGATTTCAAAGCCTCCAGAGGCTGACAGTAGAGAGGCAGAGGAACAGGAGGAGCCTGTTCTTAGTGCACGCATGAGAAGAGCTGCCAGAAGGCAAGAGCAGCTAAAACAAAAAGGACAACTCGGGAGTAGGGCCAAGAGATAATTGGCCCCTCCCATAAGGCTTAAAAAGCCAGCAAGGGCTCTTGGGCTCTTTGTCAGAAAACAACGTTGATAGATTTGTTTCTTGTCTTGCTGCATTTATTTCTTGTCGCATCTTCTGCTTCTGAACTTTTGCCAAGAAAAGCCTTTGGAAGGTTGCCTAATTAGACCAAGGTTGGTGATAAGGCTGAAGAATTGTGTTATGAAGAATTTGTTTTGAATTAGTTTGGACTATGCTGAGAATGAGTTAATTCTCAGCTGTTCTAATAAAGTCTGTTTGTTTCAAACTGTTTGTGTCTGATAATACCTACCTGGGCCTGGGTCACAACACACAGAAGCCATGGCTAGGCTGAGTTGACCAGAGCCGATGGTGTGTCCTCAAGGGTGAGCTTCAAAATTTTTAGCAAGGGCTTCTTTACCTGGTTGCTGGGTGGGCGTGGCCATGGTGGGCATGGCCTTGTCCGCCTCCTGCACCACAGGGGGGGATTTTTGCCCTCCCTGGGCTCTGGAGGCTTTCCTTGAGCCTCCGGGAGGGTGAAAATGGCTTCCCCAGGCTCCGGAGGCTCTCTGGAGGCCCTCTTCCTGAACTTCTTCCCGAACTTCCGGTAGGCCCATTTTTCACCCTCCCTGAGCCTCTGCGCGTGCCCTATACTTCAAATCGGGCCACGTGGGGACTCCTGGAAGGGGAGGGGATGGATGGGCGGGGCCAGCCAGGAGTGGGATTTGGGGGTTCTCTGAACTGCACAGAATCTTAGCTAGAGGTTCTCCCAAACCCCTGTGAACCCCCAGCAGCCCACCCCTGTGTGTCCTCCAACTGACCAATTCACCCTCCTTGCTCAACATTCTTGTCTGATGCTAGGTTTGATTCAGAACACCAAATTTTAAGAAAGCAAACCAAACAAAGAGGATCCTGGAATATTATGGTAGCTTAGCATCTGTGAGCTGTGGGAACAGCCAAAGAACTAAGATGGAAAAGGTTTACTCACCCAAGTTCTGCGCTTCCCATTCCAACAACAACAACAATAACAATAATAATGCCATGAAAGCGAAGATACAAAAATTCACCGACAATCCAAACTGCCGACTTTGCAATAACAAAGTCGAAACTGTTTCACATTTAATATGTGAATACAGCAAAATCACTCAAACTGATTACAAAACTAGACACGACCGAGTTGCTAAATTAATTGTGGTCATTATGTAAAAAATACGACTTACCTGTATCCAAAAAGTCATGAGAACATAAAGTAGAAAAAGTTATAGAAAATGAGAAGGTGAAGATCTTGTGGGACTTTTGAATACAGTTGGATCATCATTTGGAACACAACATGCCAGATATCACAGTTGTCGAAAACCGAAATGTACAATTTATTGACATCACGGTACCAGGAGATGCCAGAGTCGAAGAAAAAGAACTGGAAAAAATCATGAAATATCACGACCTGGCCACCGAAACTACGTTATTATGGATGAAACATGTAACAGTGATACCCATTGTTATTGGGGCACTTGGTGCCATGTCCAAGAATTTTATAAGATACATCAACAAATTGCAGCTTCCTGCAATAACACCAACGGAACTGAAAAAAACTGTGCTACTCGGAACATCGTACATCTTAAGAAGGTACTTGGTTGATACCTAGGACGCTGGCAGCAACCTGTATCAACCATTAGCACCAGTCAATGGTATTTGTGATGCATTTTTGAATGTTCAGTTGACTGAGTTTCATGTTTAATGAATAAAGTATATAACAATAATAATAATAATATATATAAAATAAAAATGATGATGATGATGATACAGGTAGCCCACAATGAATGACCACAATTCAGCTGAGAATTTATATTGCTGAAAAAAATAATCTGTTAAGTAGGTTTTAACCCATTTTATGACTTTTCTTGCCCCGCATGCTAAATGAATCACTGTAATGGTTAAATTATAACATATATTCTCCAGGACTCAAACCCAGCTACTACACCTGCAGTAGCAAAATTCTGTGCAGCTGCAATGACCACAAGGAAAATTCGACTACATAATTAAAGATGTTTACTTGCATCATTTTTTCATAGATATCTCTAACAATATTTAGAGAATCTATATTTACATACATACTTACCCCGTTCTCCCATCGTGTAACCAAGGGCAAAAGCCATACTGTTTGATACCATGTATTTTATTATTATGGATTTTATTACTATTATCATTAATAATATCTTTTAACACTATTGTTAACAGTGATAATTCTAGTTTATTGCTGGTCTGTGACTGTAATAAAGTTTATTATTATAACATATAATTTATGTTAAAATTATAAATTATATATATTACTGTATATATTCATATATTGGCTTTGCACAGTAAGCAAAACCACTTAAATGTTCCTTATTTATATTTATTTATAAATGTATCCCAATCCTTACGGGCTTTTAAAAGTATACATACAGTATACACATTATAAAGCAAAATCATACACAAAATCAGTATAAGTCTTTGGGCCCCACCCTCTGTCCTCTGGCCACCGGTAACCACCATCTGACATCCAGCAGCATTGGGGCTGTGCATGGCCGGCTGCCATGGTAATTGCCTGGGCCGACACCCATCTGGCGGCAACAGTCCCCCTCTCCGCCCAGAATGGCCTAGTAGGTGACATGTGTCTGCTGCGGAAGGCTACTGGGACCAATCAGCTGGGCAGCGTGGCCATTATATTCACCCCGAGGGGTGTTAGGGGTATCTTATCCCCACAGTATTTGTTTCCAGAGAGTAGGTCATCTGTGTACCAAGTTTGGTTGAAATTGCTCAAGGCGTTCCAGAGTTATTCTGGAACATACACACATACACACACAGCCATTTTTATATGTAGAGATAAATAAAAACACACAGTTGCTGAATGAGTCTGGTTCCCCCATTGAGTTTGCTTGTCAGAAGTTCGCAAAAGGGGATCATGTGACTCCGGGACGCTGCAACCATCGGAAATATGAGTCAGTTGTCAAGCATTTGAATGTAAATCATGTGACTATGGGGATGCTGCAATGGTCATAAGTGTGAAAAATAGTCACAAGACCCTTTTTTCAGTCCTGTTGTAACTTTGAATGGTCGCTAAGTGAACTGTTGTAAGTCAGAGGACTATCTGTAATTGTACTTTCAACCATGTCACAGCTATACTGGAAGTAGCCCCAGCATTGGGAAATTGGGAGTAACCCCAAACCACATGTGCTTAAATGTGCATTGGGCTACTATCAAAATCCTATGATAGTATCCTTCACACGTCAAAAGGTTTGGTCTGCACAAGCCAGAATTAGCTTCTGCAGGAAAAAGTGCAAAGAAGAGCAACCAAGACGATCAAAAGCCTAGAGACAAAAACATATGAAGAACAGCTGCAGGAATTGGGCATGGCCAGTCTAGAAGAAAGAAGGATTAGGAGGGACATGATAGCAATATTCCAGTATTTGAGCAGCTGCCACAAAGAAGAGTGTGTGGGGGGGAGGGGAGTCAACTTATTTTCTAAAGCACCAGAAGACAAGAAATAATGGATGGAAACTAATCAATGGGAGAAGCAACCTGGAATTAAAGAGAAACTTCTTAACAGTGAGGACAATTAAACAGTGGAAGGACTTGCCTTCAGAAGTGGTGGGTGCCTCATCACTGGAGGTTTTTAAGAAAAGACTGGACACACACACCTGTCTGAAATGGTATAGGGTCCTCTGCTTGAGCAGGGGGTTGGACTAGTAGACCTCTGAGATCCCTTCCAGCTCTATTCTGATTAGATTGCATCTTAGCTGACTTTGTATGAGTACAAAGCATGTGGCAACTGGTACCCAGTTGGGTAAAGGATAACAGATACCAGGCTCAAACTGAGTGGCACAGTATGCAAAGCCAATTAAATGTCATTATCTCCCTACGTGCATCTCTTGAAGGATCCAAGACGCACTTAAGCAAATGGGCTTGACGGTTACATGGATATCTAATTAAACTGAGGAATAATGTCTTAACAATACAGTTCAGATGGAAGGAATGTTGTCACAGTGGATTCTGTACTGAGAGATGAGGTCTATGTCAGCCTTGTGAAGAGCAACAAGGCCTGGAGACTGAAACATATGAAGAACGGTTGTAGGAATTGGGTATGGCTAGTCTAGAAGAACAAAGGACTATGGGGTATCATGGTAGCAGTCTTCCACTTTTTGAGGGGCTGCCACAAAGAAGAAGAGTCAACTTATTTTCCAAAGCACCAGGCAGGGGAGGACAAGAATCAATGGATGGAAACTAATCAAAGAGAGATGTCACAACTTTTGAGCACCCCTAATTTTTGGAAATTGAAAGTGGAAAAATTTGACACGCCTTAACTACAGAATAACAGTTGGAAGGGACCTTGGAGGTTTTCTGTTTTAACCGCCTACTCAAATAGGAGAACCTGCATCTTGGAGGGCTTCTAGAAGCCGCGGTGGCGCAGTGGTTAGAGTGGAGTACTGCAGGTTACTTCTGCTGCCTGCTGGCTGCCTGCAATTTGGCAAATCAATTCTCACCAGGCTCAAGGTTGACTCAGCCTTCCATCCTTCTGACGTGGGTAAAATGAGGACCCAGATTGTTGGGGGCAATAGGCTGACTCTGTAAACCACTTGGAGAGGACTGTAAAGTACTGTGAAGCAGTATATAAATCTAAATGCTATTGCTAGTGTTATTTCAGACAAATGGCTGTCCAATCTCTTCTTAAAAACCTTTAGTGACTTCTGAAGGCAAGCTGTCCCACTGGTTAATTGTTCTTTCAGGAAATTTCTCCTAAGTTGCTTCTCTCCTTGATTTGTTTCCATCCATTATGTCTTGTCCTGCCTTCAGGTGCTTTGGAGAATAGTTTGACTCTGTCTTCTTTGTGTCAACTCCTGAGATATTTGAACAGTGCTATCATGTCACCCATGGTCCTTCGTTTCATTAAATTAGACATACCCAATTCCTGCAACCATTTTGCTTCAGTTTCAGAGGTATATTATTTCCTTCCTTTTTAGCAGGGTTGGGATTCTACTGGTTCGGTCTGGTTCGGGAGAACCGGTAGCTCCAATGATCAGCTGGGAGCGAACTGGTTTGCTCCAACAATCAGGTGGACCCCTGAGCTTTACTGACCTATATCTTCTCAGCTGATTCACGCAGCAGAGCAGATTGCCATGCCTCAGCTGTGTTATACCCTTAGCAGTCGCAGAGAAGGTAAGCTTTCATAAAACTGTGCACACACGCAAAGCACGCGATCACTGAACCAGTTGTTAAACTGGAAGGATCCCACCACTACTTTGTAGGATTATATGTCTCTGCATGAGAAGGTAAAAGAAAAGGTAGACTAAATCAGTTCTTCATCTCCCCACTGCAGGTCTAACTGCAGGATGGGTTTGCATGAGGGTGCTTAAAGGGCATTTGAAAGAGATTATCTTCGCTGGTCTACTCACATTCCTGAAACAGTTGGAGGGAGAGAGAGAAATCCAGTTCTGGAATCGTCGTCTCCATTGAATCACTGATGTTTTCGTACATTTGATATCAGTGAGTCAGCTCTTTAACCATGAAAGGACGAGAGGACTAAAGAAGAAAAGATACGTTGTGTCCTCAGCCTTCCATGCACCGCAAAGTCAGGGGAAAAAATAAAAAGTCGGCTTCCGCTTGTGTTTGTTGGCAGTTTCCTAAGAGGCCAGAGTCAATAGAGGACAAGTGAGATCGCCTGTCCTTGGATACCCTGAAGCATCTAAAGCTGGCAAAGGGCTGCAGCTGTTGGGAAGAAGATGTAATGGAGAAGTCTATGCCATGTTCCCCCAGGAAGGATTAAGCAATGAGAAGACTTCAGTATGAAACCCTTGCAAATTCTGGATGCGGGGACCTCCCTACCAGGGGTGGGATTCAGCCAGTTCGAATTGGTTTGGGCAAACTGGATGCTAATTTTACATCTGGTTCACCGAACCAGTAGTTGCAAGGACTGGCTGGCCCTGCCCATCCTGCCCTGCCCCTCTCAGGAGTCTCCATGTGGCCCATTTTAGATGTGAGGTAAGTGCAGAGCCCTCGCAGAGACTCTAGAAGGGTGAAAAATGGGCCTTCTGGAAGTTCTGGAAGTCCAAAAATGGGCCTGTTTCTGGCCTCCGGAGGCCCTCTGGAGCCCAGGGAGGCAATATTTGCCCTCCCAGAGGCTTGAGGAAAGCCTCTGGAGCCTGGGGAGGGCAAAAATGAGCCTCCATGCCATGGTGCAGGAGGCCGAGTAGGCCACGCGCCTATGGCCACACCCACCCAGCAACCAAGCAGAGAACCAGTTGCTAAAATTTTTCAATCCCACCCCTACTCCTTACTTAATGATTCTTCTTCCTGCAGCTATCTCCTGTCCTCTGAGATGGTCAGCCTCAGCATCTATACCTTAGCTACCTTTCAGTGAATAACAGAATTGCCAAGTCAGAAGAGACCTTGGAGGTCTTCTAGTCCAATCCTCTGCTCATAAAGGAAACCCTATATCATTTTGGACAAATGGTTGTCCAATCTCTTTTTAAAAACTTCCATTGTTGGAGCATTCCATTGTTGGGGCTCCCCTTGAAGAGCACTGGGAGGCTCCAACTGGTCCAGAATGCGACCGCGTGGGTGATTATGGGAGTGTCATGGCGCTCCCATGTAACGCCTCTCCTGCACGAGCTGCACTGCCTTCCGGTGGTCCTCCGGGTGTGATTCAAGGTATTGGTTACCACCTTCAGAGTACTCCATGGCTTAAGACCTGAGTATTTACAAGACCGCCTTCTGCTACCAATAGCCTCCCACCAGCCAATTCGCTCCCACAGAGAGGGGCTCCTCCGGGTGCCATCGGCCAAGCAATGTTGGCTGGTGATCCCTTGGGGGAGAGCCTTCTCTGTGGGGGCTCCTGCCCTCTGGAACGAATTGCCCCCCGAGATGCGGACGATTCCCGACTTACGCACCTTCCGCCAGGCCCTCAAGATGCTTTTATTCCAACAAGCTGGGCTGGCCTAATTTTAATTTTTTTTAATTTTTAACTCTTATTTTAAATGTCCAAAACGGGTAGTTTTATTTTAATTAGATATGGGCCAAATTATTTTAATATTTCTTAAATTGTTTTTTAAATTTTATATCTGTGTGTTTTATTCTGGCTGTACACCGCCCTGAGTCCTTCTGGGAGAAGGGCTGTATATAAATTTAAACAAACAAACAAACAAACAAACAAACAAATAAATAAATAAATAAATATTCGCAACTTCTGGAGGCAAGCCATTCTGCTGGTTAATTATTCTAATGGTCAGGAAAATTCTGCTTAGTTCTAGGTTGAATCT